>JANJXV010000048.1:5512500-5615000 GCA_024803745.1 Megascapheus bottae
AGGGTAAGGGTTAGGGTTAGGGTTAGGGTTCAGGTTAGGGTTAGGATTAGGGTTACGGTTTGCGTAAGGGTTAGGTTTAGGGTTCGGGTTAGGGTAAGGGTAAGAGTAAGGGTTAGGTTTAGGGTTAGGTTTAGGTTTGGGGTTAGGGTTAGGGTAAGGTAAAGGATAAGTGTTAGGGTTAATGTTAGGTTAAGGGTTAGGGTTAGGGTTAAGATTAGGGTTACAGTTACGGTAAGGGTAAGTGTTAGGGTTAGGTTTAGGGTTAGGGTTAGGGTAAGGGTAAGGGTTAGGGTTAGGGTTAGGGTTAGGTTTAGGGTTAAGGTTCAGGTTCGGGTTAGTGTAACTGTAAGGGTTAGGGTTAAGGTTAGGGTTAGGGTTAGGGTTTTGTTTAGGGTTAGTGTTAGGGTTAGTGTAAGGGTAAGGGTTAGGGTTAAGGTTAGGTTTAGTTTTAGGTTTAGGGGTAGGGTTAGGGTAAGGGTAAGTGTTAGGGTTAGGATTAGGGAAGGGGTTAGGATAAGGGTTAGGGTTAGGGTTAGGGTTAGTTTTAGGGTTAGGGTTAGGGTAAGGGTAAGGGTTAGGTTTAGGGTTAGTGTTAGGGTTAGGGTAAGGGAAAGGGTTAGGGTTAGGGTTAGGGTAAGTGTTAGGGGTAGGGTTAGGGTTAGAGTTAGGGTTAGGGTTAGGGTTACGGTTAGGGTTAGGTTTAGGGTTAGGTTTAGGGTAAGGTTAGAGTTAAGGTTTGGGTTAGGGTTAGTTTTAGGGTTAGGGTAAGGGTAATTGTTAGGGTTAAGGATTAGGGTAGGGTTAGGGTAAGGGTTAGGGTTAGGGTTAGGGTTAAGTTTAGGTTTAGTTTTAGGGTTAGGGTAAGGGTAAGGGTTGGGGGTAGGGTTAGGGTTACGTTTAGTGTTTGGGTTAAGGTTAGGGTTAGGGTAATGGTTAGTGTTAGGTTTAGGGTTAGGATTAGTGTTAGGGTTAGGGATTACGGTTATAGTTAGGGTTAGGTAAGGGTTAGGGTTAGGGGTTAGGGTTACTGTTAGGGTTGGGTTAAGGGTTAGGGTTAGGGTAAGGGTTAGTGTTAGGGTTAGTGTTAGGGGTAGGTTAAGGTTTAGGGTTAGGGTTAGGGTTGGGGTTAGGATAAGGGTTAGGTTTAGGGTTAGGCTTACGGGAAGAGTAAGTGTTAATGTTAGGTTTAGTGTTAGGGTTAAGTTTAGGCTTTGGATTAAGGTTAAGTTTAGGGTTAGGGTAAGGGTAAAGGTTAGGGTTAGGGTTAGGGTTAGGGGTTATGTTTAGGGTTAGGATTAGGGTTAGGGTTAGGGTAAGGGTAAGGGATAGGTTTAGTGATAGGATTAGGGTTAAGGTTGGGTTTAGAGTTAGGGTTACTGTAAGGGTAAGGGTTAGGTTTAGGGTTAAGATTACGGTTAAGTTTAGGGTTAGGTTTAGGGTTAGGGTAAGGGTTAGGTTTATGGTTAGGGTTAGGTATAGGGTTAGGGTTAGGGTTACGGTTAGGGTAAGGGTTAGGGTTAGGGTTAGAGTTAGAGTAAGGGTTGGGGTTAGAGTTAGGGTTAGTTTTAGGTTTATGGTAAGGGTAAGGGTTAGGGTTAGGTTTAGGGTTAGGTTAAGGCTTAGGCTTAGGGTTAGGGTTAGGGTAGGGGTTAGGGTAAGAGTAAGTGTTAGGGTTAGGGTTAGGGTTAGAGTAAGGGTAAGGGTTAGGGTTAAGGTTACGGTTAGGGTTAGTTTTAGGGTTAGGGTTAGGGTTATGGTAAGGGTAAGGATTAGGTTTAGGATTAGGGTAGGGTGAGGGTAAGTGTTAGGGTTAGGTTTAGGGTTAGAGTTATGTTTCAGGTTAGGGTTAGGCTAAGGGTAAGGTTTAGGGTTAGGGTTAGGGTTAGGTTTAGTTTTTCGGTTGAGGTTAGGGTTACGGTAAGGTTTAGGGTTAGGGTTAGGGTAAGGTTTAGGGTTACGGTTAGGGTTAGGGTTAGGGTTAGGATAAGGGTAGGCGTTAGAGTTAGGTTTAGGGTAAGGGTAAGGTTTAGGGTTAGCGTTAGGGTAAGGGTAAGAGTTAGGGTTAGGGTTAGGGTTAAGGTAAGGGTAAGGGTTAGGGTTAGGTTTAGGGTAAGGGTAAGGTTTAGGGTTAGGTTTAGGGTTAGGGGTAGGGTAAGGGTAAGGGTTAGGGTTAGGGTTAATTTAAGGTTTAGTTTTAGGGTTAGGGTAAGGGTAACGGTTGTGGTTAGGGATAGGGTTAGGTTTAGTGTTTGGGTTAAGGTTAGGGTTAGGGTAATGTTTAGGGTTAGGTTTAGGGTTAGAATTAGGGTTAGGGTTAGGGGTTATGGTTATGGTTAGGTTTAGGGTTAGGTAAGGATTAGGGTTAGGGGTTAGTGTTAGTGTTAGGGTTGGGTTAAGGGTTAGGGTTAGAGTAACGGTTAGGGTGAGGATAAGGGTTAGGGTTAGGGTTAGGGTTAGAGTTAGTGTTAGGGTTAGTGTTATGGTTAGGTTAAGGGTTAGGGTTAGGGTTAGGGTTGGGTTTAGGATAAGGGTTAGGGTTAGGGTTCGGCTTACGGTAAGAGTAAGTGATAGTGTTAGGGTTAGGGTTAGGGTTAGGTTAGGGTTTGGGTTAGGGGTTATGTTTAGTGTTAGGATTAGGGTTAGGGTTAGGGTAAGGGTAAGGGATAGGTTTAGTGATAGGATTACGGTTAAGGTTGGGTTTAGGGTTAGGGTTACTGTAAGGGTAAGGGTTAGGTTTAGGGTTAAGATTAGGATTAAGGTTAGGGTTAGGTTTAGGGTTAGGGTAAGGGTTAGGCTTAGGGTTAGGGTTAGGTATAGGGTTAGCGTTAGTGTTAAGGTAAGGGTTAGGGTTAGGGTTAGGGTTAGGGTTAGGATTCGGTTTAGGGTTAAGGTTCGGCTTAGGGTTAGTGTAACGGTAAGGGTTAGGGTTAGGGTTAGGGTTAGGGTTAGGGTTAGGTTTAGAGTTAGGGTAAGGGTTAGGTTTAGGGTTAGGGTTAGGTATAGGGTTAGCGTTAGTGTTAAGGTAAGGGTTAGGGTTAGGGTTAAGGTTAGAGTTAGGGTAAGGGTTAGGGTTAGAGTTAGGGTTAGTTTTAGGGTTAGGGTAAGGGTAAGGGTTAGGGTTAGGATTAGGGTTAGGGTTAGGATTAGGGTTAGGGTTAGGATAAGGTTAAGGGTTAGGGTTATGGTAAGGGTAAGGGTTAGTGTTAGGGTTAGGGTTAGGGTTAGGGTTAGGGTTAGTGTTAGGGTTAGGGTTAGGGTTAGTGTAAGGGTAAGTGTTAGGGTTAAGGTTAGGGTTAGTTTTAGGTTTAGGGGTAGGGTTAGGGTAAGGGTAAGTGTTAGGGTTAGGATTAGGGAAGGGTTTAGTTTTAGGGTTAGGGTAAGGGTAAGGGTTAGGTTTAGGGTTAGGGTTAGGGTAAGGGTAAGGGTTAGGTTTAGGGTTAGTGTTAGGGTTAGGGTAAGGGAAAGGGTTAGGGTTAGGGTTAGGGTAGGTGTTAGGGGTAGGGTTAGGGTTAGAGTTAGGGTTAGGGTTAGTTTTCGGGTTAGGGTAAGGGTATGGGTTAGGGTTAGAGTTAGGGTTAGGTTTAGGGTTACGGTTAGGGTTAGGTTTAGGGTTAGGTTTAGGGTAAGGTTAGAGTTAAGGTTAGGGTTGGGGTTAGTTTTAGGTTTAGGGTTACGGTTAGGGTAAGGGTAATTGTTAGGGTTAGGATTAGGGTAGGGTTAGGGTAAGGGTTAGGGTTAGGGTTAGGGTTAAGTTTAGGTTTAGTTTTAGGGTTAGGGTAAGGGTAAGGGTTGGGGTTAGGGTTAGGGTTACGTTTAGTGTTTGGGTTAAGGTTCGGGTTAGGGTAATGGTTAGTGTTAGGTTTAGGGTTAGGATTAGTGTTAGGGTTATGGATTACGGTTATGGTTAGGGTTATGTAAGGGTTAGGGTTAGGGGTTAGGGTTGGTGTTAGGGTTGGGTTAAGGGTTAGGGTTAGGGTAAGGGTTAGTGTTAGGGTTAGTGTTAGGGGTAGGTTAAGGGTTAGGGTTAGGGTTAGGGTTGGGGTTAGGATAAGGGTTAGGGTTAGGGTTAGGCTTACGGTAAAAGTAAGTGTTAGTGTTAGGGTTAGTGTTAGGGTTAGGTTTAGGCTTTGGGTTAAGGTTAAGTTTCGGGTTAGGGTAAGGGTAAGGGTTAGGGTTAGGGTTAGGGTTAGGGGTTATGTTTAGGGTTAGGATTAGGGTTAGGGTTAGGGTAAGGGTAAGGGATAGGTTTAGTGATAGGATTAGGGTTAAGGTTGGGTTTAGCGTTAGGGTTACTGTAAGGGTAAGGGTTAGGGTTAGGGTTAAGATTAGGGTTAAGTTTAGGGTTAGGTTTAGGGTTAGGGTAAGGGTTAGGTTTATGGTTAGGGTTAGGTATAGGGTTAGGGTTAGGGTTACGGTTAGGGTAAGGGTTAGGTTTAGGGTTAGAGTTAGGGTAAGGGTTGGGGTTAGAGTTAGGGTTAGTTTTAGGGTTATGGTAAGGGTAAGGGTTAGGGTTAGGTTTAGGGTTAGGTTAAGGCTTAGGGTTAGGGTTAGGGTTAGGGTAGGGGTTAGGGTAAGAGTAAGTGTTAGGGTTAGGGTTAGGGTTAGGATTAGGGTAAGGGTAAGGGTTAGGGTTAAGGTTAGGGTTAGGGTTAGGGTTAGGGTTAGGGTAAGGGTAAGGGTTAGGGTTAAGGTTACGGTTAGGGTTAGTTTTAGGGTTAGGGTTAGGGTTATGGTAAGGGTAAGGATTAGGTTTAGGATTAGGGTAGGGTGAGGGTAAGTATTAGGGTTAGGTTTAGGGTTATGGTTATGTTTCAGGTTAGGGATAGGCTAAGGGTAAGGGTTAGGGTTAGGGTTAGGGTTAGGTTTAGTGTTTCGGTTAAGGTTAGGGTTACGGTAAGGTTTAGGGTTAGGGTTAGGGTAAGGTTTAGGGTTATGGTTAGGGTTAGGGTTAGGGTTAGGATAAGGGTATGCGTTAGGGTTAGGTTTAGGGTAAGGGTCAGTTTTAGGTTTAGCCTTAGGGTAAGGGTAAGAGTTAGGGTTAGGGTTAGGGTTAAGGTAAGGGTAAGGGTTAGGGTTAGGTTTAAGGTTAGGTTTACTGTAAGGGTTAGGGTTAGGTTTAGGGTAAGGGTAAGGTTTAGGGTTAGGTTTAGGGTTAGGGGTAGGGTAAGAGTAAGGGTTAGGGTTAGGGTTAATTTAAGGTTTAGTTTTAGGGTTAGGGTAAGGGTAAGGGTTGGGGTTAGGGATAGGGTTAGGTTTAGTGTTTGGGTTAAGGTTAGGGTTAGGGTAATGTTTAGGGTTAGGTTTAGGGTTAGGATTAGGGTTAGGGTTAGGGGTTATTGTTATGGTTAGGTTTAAAGTTAGGTAAGGGTTAGGGTTAGGGGTTAGTGTTAGTGTTAGTGTTCGGTTAAGGGTTAGGGTTAGAGTAAGGGTTAGGGTGAGGATAAGGGTTAGGGTTAGGGTTAGAGTTAGTGTTAGGGTTAGTGTTATGGTTAGGTTAAGGGTTAGGGTTAGGGTTAGGGTTGGGGTTAGGATAAGGGTTAGGGTTAGGGTTAGGCTTACGGTAAGAGTAAGTGTTAGTGTTAGGGTTAGGGTTAGGGTTAGGTTAGGGTTTGGGTTAAGGTTAAGTTTAGGGTTAGGGTCAGGTTAAGGGTTAGGGTTAGGGTTAGGGTTAGGGGTTATGTTTAGTGTTAGGATTAGGGTTAGGGTTAGGGTAAGGGTAAGGGATAGGTTTAGTGATAGGATTAGGGTTAAGGTTGGGTTTAGGGTTAGGGTTACTGTAAGGGTAAGGGTTAGGGTTAGGGTTAAGATTAGGGTTAAGGTTAGGGTTAGGTTTAGGGTTAGGGTAAGGGTTAGGTTTAGGGTTAGGGTTAGGTATAGGGTTAGCCTTAGTGTTAAGGTAAGGGTTAGGGTTAGGGTTAAGGTTAGAGTTAGGGTAAGGTTTAGGGTTAGAGTTAGGGTTAGTTTTAGGGTTAGGGTAAGGGTAAGGGTTAGGGTTAGGATTAGGGTTAGGGTTAGGACTAGGGTTAGGGTAAGGGTAAGTGTTAGGGTTATGGTAAGGGTAAGGGTTAGTGTTAGGGTTAGGGTTAGGGTTAGGGTTAGTGTTAGGGTTAGGGTTAGGATTAGTGTAAGGGTAAGTGTTAGGGTTAGGATTAGGGAAGGGGTTAGGGTAAGGGTTAGGTTTAGGGTTAGGGTTAGTTTTAGTGTTAGGGTTAGGGTAAGGGTAAGGGTTAGGTTTAGGGTTAGTGTTAGGGTTAGGATAAGGGAAAGGGTTAGGGTTAGGGTTAGGGTAAGTGTTAGGGGTAGGGTTAGGGTTAGAGTTAGGGTTAGGGTTAGTTTTAGGGTTAGGGTAAGGGTTTGGGTTAGGGTTAGGGTTAGGTTTAGGGTTACGGTTAGGGTTAGGTTTAGGGTTAGGTTTAGGGTAAGGTTAGAGTTAAGGTTAGGGTTAGGGTTAGTTTTAGGGTTAGGGTTAGGGTTAGGGTAAGGGTAATTGTTAGGATTAGGATTAGGGTAGGGTTAGGGTAAGGGTTAGGGTTAGGGTTAGGGTTAAGTTTAGGTTTAGTTTTAGGGTTAGGGTAAGGGTAAGGGTTGCGGTTAGGGTTAGGGTTACGTTTAGTGTTTGGGTTAAGGTTAGGGTTAGGGTAATGGTTAGTGTTAGGTTTAGGGTTAGGATTAGTGTTAGGGTTAGGGATTACGGTTATGGTTAGTGTTAGGTAAGGGTTAGGGTTAGGGGTTAGGGTTAGTGTTAGGGTTGGGTTAAGGGTTTGGGTTAGGGTAAGGGTTAGTGTTAGGGTTAGTGTTAGGGGTAGGTTAAGGGTTAGGGTTAGGGTTAGGGTTGGGGTTAGGATAAGGGTTAGGGTTAGAGTTAGGCTTTCGGTAAGAGTAAGTGTTAGTGTTAGGGTTAGGGTTAGGGTTAGGTTTAGGCTTTGGGTTAAGGTTAAGGTTAGGGTTAGGGTAAGGGTAAGGGTTAGGGTTAGGGTTAGGGTTAGGGGTTATGTTTAGGGTTAGGATTAGGGTTAGGGTTAGGGTAAGGGTAAGGGATAGGTTTAGTGATAGGATTAGGGTGAAGGTTGGGTTTAGCGTTAGGGTTACTGTAAGGGTAAGGGTTAGGGTTAGGGTTAAGATTCGGGTTAAGTTTAGGGTTAGGTTTATGGTTAGGGTAAGGGTTAGGTTTATGGTTAGGGTTAGGTATAGGGTTAGGGTTAGGGTTACGGTTAGGGTAAGGGTTAGGGTTAGGGTTAGAGTTAGGGTAAGGTTTAGGGTTAGAGTTAGGGTTAGTTTTAGGGTTATGGTAAGGGTAAGGGTTAGGGTTAGGTTTAGGGTTAGGTTAAGGCTTAGGGTTAGGGTTAGGTTTAGGGTATGGGTTAGGGTAAGAGTAAGTGTTAGGGTTAGGGTTAGGGTTAGGGTAAGGGTAAGGGTTAGGGTTAAGGTTAGGGTTAGGGTTAGTGTTAGGGTTAGGGTAAGGGTAAGGTTTAGGGTTAAGGTTACGGTTAGGGTTAGTTTTAGGATTAGGGTTAGGGTTATGGTAAGGGTAAGGATTAGGTTTAGGATTAGGTTAGGGTGAGGGTAAGTGTTAGAGTTAAGTTTAGAGTTAGGGTTATGTTTCAGGTTAGGGTTAGGCTAAGGGTAAGGGTTAGGGTTAGGGTTAGGGTTAGGTTTAGTGTTTCGGTTAAGGTTAGGGTTACGGTAAGGTTTAGGGTTAGGGTTAGGGTTAGGTTTAATGTTACGGTTAGGGTTAGGATTAGGGTTAGGATAAGTGTATGCGTTATGGTTAGGGATAGGGTTAGGTTTAGGGTAATTGTAAGGTTTAGGGTTAGCGTTAGGGTAAGGGGTAAGAGTTAGTGTTAGGGTTAGGGTTAAGGTAAGGGTAAGGGTTAGGGTTAGGTTTAGGGTTAGGTTTACAGTAAGGGTAGGGTTAGGTTTAGGGTAAGGGTAAGGTTTAGGGTTAGGTTTAGGGTTAGGGGTAGGGTAAGGGTAAGGGTTAGGGTTAGGGTTAAGTTGAGGTTTAGTTTTAGGGTTAGGGTAAGGGTAAGGGTTGGGGTTTGGGTTAGGGTTAGGTTTAGTGTTTGGGTTAAGGTTAGGGTTAGGGTAATGTTTAGGGTTAGGTTTAGGGTTAGAATTAGGGTTAGGGTTAGGGGTTTTTGTTTTGGTTAGGTTTAGGGGTAGGTAAGGGTTAGGGTTAGGGTTTAGTGTTAGTGTTAGGGTTGGGTTAAGGGTTAGGGTTAGAGTAACGGTTAGGGTGAGGATAAGGGTTAGGGTTAGGGTTAGGGTTAGTGTTAGGGTTAGTGTTATGGTTAGGTTAAGGGTTAGGGTTAGGGTTAGGGTTGGGGTTAGGGTAAGGGTTAGGGTTAGGGTTAGGCTTACGTTAAAAGTAAGTGTTAGTGTTAGGTTTAGGGTTAGGGTTAGGTTAGGGTTTGGGTTAAGGTTAAGTTTAGGGTTATTGTAAGGTTAAGGGTTAGGGTTAGGGTTAGGGTTAGGGGTTATGTTTAGTGTTAGGTTTAGGTTTAGGGTTAGGGTAAGGGTAAGGGATTGGTTTAGTGATAGGATTATGGTTAAGTTTGGGTTTATGGTTAGGGTTACTGTAAGGGTAAGGGTTAGGTTTAGGGTTAAGATTAGGTTTAAGGTTAGGGTTAGGTTTAGGGTTAGGGTAAGGGTTAGGTTTAGGGTTAGGGTTAGGTATAGGGTTAGCGTTAGTTTTAAGGTAAGGGTTAGGGTTAGGGTTAAGGTTAGAGTTACGGTAAGGGTTAGGGTTAGAGTTAGGGTTAATTTTAGGGTTAGGGTAAGGGTAATGGTTAGGGTTAGGTTTAGGGTTAGGTTAAGGCTTAGGGTTAGGGTTAGGGTTAGGGTTAGTTTTAGGGTTAGGGTTAGGGTTATGGTAAGGGTAAGGATTATGTTTAGGATTAGGTTAGGGTGAGGGTAAATGTTAGGGTTAGGTTTAGGTTTAGGGTTAGGTTTCAGGTTAGGGTTAGGGTAGGGGTAACTGTTGGGGTTAGGGTTAGGGTTACGTTTAGTGTTTCAGTTAAGGTTAGGGTTTCGGTAAGGGTTAGGGTTAGGGTTAGTTTTAGGGTTAGGTTTAGGGTTACGGTTAGGGTTAGGGTTAGGGTTAGGATAAGGGTATTCCTTAGGGTTAGGGTTAGGGTTAGGTTTAGGGTAAGGGTAAGGTTTAGGGTTAGCGTTAGGGTAAGCGTAAGAGTTAGGGTTAGGGTTAGGGTTAAGGTAAGGGTAAGGGTTATGGTTAGGGTTAAGGTTAATTTACGGTTAGGGTTAGGGTTAGGGTTAGCGTAAGGGTAAGTGTTAGGGTTAGGTTTAGGGTTAGGGTTAGGGTAAAGGTAAGGGTTAGGTTTAGGGTTAGGTTTAGGTTTTAGGTTAGGGTTAGGGTTAGGGTTAGGTTTAGGGTTAGGGTTAGGGTAAGGGTAAGGATTAGGATTAGGATTAGGTAGGGTTAGGGTAAGGGTAAGGCTTAATGTTAGGTTTAGGGTTAGGGTTAGGGTTAGGGTTAGGGTTAGTGTAAGGGTAAGGGTTAGGTTACGGTAAGGATTAGGGTTAGGTTTCGGGTAAGGGTTAGGTTTAGGGTTAGAATAAGGGTAAGGGTTAGGGTTAGGATTAGGGTAGGGTTTAGGGTAAGAGTTAGGGTTAGGGTTAGGGTTAGGTTTAGGGTTAGGGTTAGGGTTAGGATTTACGTTTAGGGTTAGGTTTAGGTTTAGGGTTAGGGTTAGGGTTAGGGTAAGGGTTAGGGTTAGGGTTAGGGTAATGGTAAGGGTTAGGTTTAGGGTTAGGGTTAGTGTTAGGGTTAGGGTAAGGGTTAGAGTTAGGGTAAGGGTAAGGTTATTTTTAGGGTTAGGTTTAGTGTAAGGGTAAGGGATAGGGTTAGGGATAGGTTTAGGGTTAAGGTTAGTTTTAGGGTTAGGGTTGAGTAAGGGTAAGGGTTAGGGTTAGGGTTAGGGTTCAGGTTAGGTTTAGGGTTAGCGTTACGGTTTGCGTAAGGGTTTGGTTTAGGGTTCGGGTTAGGGTAAGGGTAAGAGTGAGGGTTAGGTTTAGGGTTAGGTTTAGGTTTGGGGTTAGGGTTAGGGTAAGGTAAAGGTAAGTGTTAGGGTTAAGGTTAGGTTAAGGGTTAGGGTTAGGGTTAAGATTAGGGTTATAGTTACGGTAAGTGTAAGGGTTAGGGTTAGGTTTAGGGTTAGGTTTAGGGTAAGGGTAAGGGTTACGGTTAGGGTTAGGGTTAGGTTTAGGGTTAAGGTTCGGGTTCGGGTTAGTGTAACTGTAAGGGTTAGGGTTAAGGTTAGGGTTAGGGTTTTGTTTAGGGTTAGTGTTAGGGTTAGTGTAAGGGTAAGGGTTAGGGTTAAGGTTAGGGTTAGTTTTATGTTTAGGGGTAGGGTTAGGGTAAGGGTAAGTGTTAGGATTAGGATTAGGGAAGGGGTTAGGGTAAGGGTTAGGGTTAGGGTTAGGGTTAGTTTTAGGGTTAGGGTTAAGGTAAGGGTAAGGGTTAGGTTTAGGGTTAGTGTTAGGGTTAGGGTTAGGTTTAGGGTTAGGTTTAGGGTAAGCTTAGAGTTAAGGTTAGGGTTAGGGTTAGTTTTAGGGTTAGGGTTAGGGTTAGGGTAAGGGTAAGGGTTAGGGTTAGGATTAGGGTAGGGTTAGGGTAAGGGTTAGGGTTAGGGTTAGGGTTAAGTTTAGGTTTAGTTTTAGGGTTAGGGTAAGGGTAAGGGTTGGGGTTAGGGTTAGGGTTACATTTAGTGTTTGGGTTAAGGTTAGGGTTAGGGCAATGGTTAGGGTTAGGTTTAGGGTTAGGATTAGTGTTAGGGTTAGGGGTTACCGTTATGGTTAGGGTTAGGTAAGGGTTAGGGTTAGGGGTTAGGGTTAGTGTTAGGGTTGGGTTAAGGGTTAGGGTTAGGGTAAGTGTTAGTGTTAGGGTTAGTGTTAGCGGTAGGTTAAGGGTTAGGTTTATTGTTAGGGTTGGAGTTAGGATAAGGGTTAGGGTTAGGGTTAGGCTTACAGTAAAAGTAAGTGTTAGTGTTAGGGTTAGGGTTAAGGTTAGGTTTAGGGTTTGGGTTAAGGTTAAGTTTAGGGTTAGTGTAAGGGTAAGGGTCAGGGTTAGGGTTAGGGTTAGGGTTAGGGGTTATGTTTAGGGTTAGGATTAGGGTTAGTGTTAGGGTAAGGGTAAGGGATAGTTTTAGTGATAGGATTAGGGTTAAGGTTGGGTTTAGCGTTAGGGTTACTGTAAGGGTAAGGGTTAGGGTTAGGGTTAAGTTTAGGGTTAAGTTTAGGGTTAGGTTTAGGGTTAGGGTAAGGGTTAGGTTTAGGGTTAGGGTTAGGTATAGGGTTAGGGTTAGGGTTAGGGTTAGGGTTAGGGTAAGTGTTAGGGTTAGGGTTAGAGTTAGGGTAAGGTTTGGGTTAGAGTTAGGGTTAGTTTTAGGGTTATAGTAAGGGTAAGGGTTAGGGTTAGGTTTAGGGTTAGGTTAATGCTTAGGGTTAGGGTTAGGGTTAGACTAGGGGTTAGGGTAAGAGTAAGTGTTAGGGTTAGGGTTTGGGTTAGGGTTAGGGTAAGGGTAAGGGTTAGCGTTAAGTTTAGGGTTAGGGTAAGGGTTAGGTTAAGGGTAAGGGTTAGGGTTAAGGTTACGGTTAGGGTTAGTTTTAGGGTTAGGGTTAGGGTTATGGTAAGGGTTAGGATTAGGTTTAGGATTAGGTTAGGGTGAGGGTAAGTGTTAGGGTTAGGTTTAGGGTTAGTGTTATGTTTCAGTTTAGGGTTAGGGTAAGGGTAAGGGTTAGGGTTAGGGTTAGGGTAAGGGTAAGGGTAAGGGTTAGGGTTAGGATTAGGGTAGGGTTAGGGTAAGGGTTAGGGTTAGGGTTAGGGTTAAATTTAGGTTTAGTTTTAGGGTTAGGGTAAGGGTAAGGGTTGGGGTTAGGTTTAGGGTTAGGTTTAGTGTTTGGGTTAAGGTTAGGGTTAGGGTAATGGTTAGGGTTAGGTTTAGGGATAGGATTAGGGTTAGGGTTAGGGGGTACGGTTATGGTTAGGGTTAGGATTAGGTAAGGTTTATGGTTAGGGGTTAGGGTTAGTGTTAGGGTTGGGTTAAGGATTAGGGTTAGGGGAAGGGTTAGTGTTAATGTTAGTGTTAGGGTTAGGTTAAGGGATAGGGTTAGGGTTTGGGTTGGGGTTAGGATAAGGGTTAGGGTTAGGGTTAGGCTTAGGGTAAGAGGAAGTGTTAGTGTTAGTGTTAGGGTTAGGGTTAGGTTTAGGGTTTGGGTTAAGGTTAAGTTTAGGGTTAGGGTAAGGGTAAGGGTTAGGTTTAGTGTTAGGGTTAGGGGTTATGTTTAGGGTTAGGATTAGGGTTAGGGTTAGGGTAAGTGTAAGGGATAGGTTTAGTGATAGGATTAGGGTTAAGGTTGGGTTTAGGGTTAGGGTTACTGTAAGGGTAAGGTTTAGGGTTAGGGTTAAGATTACGGTTAAGGTTAGGGTTAGGTTTAGGGTTAGGGTAAGGGTTAGGTTTAGGGTTAGGGTTAGGTATAGGGTTAGGGTTAGGGTAAGGGTTAGGGTTAGGGTTAGGGTTAGATTTAGGGTAAGCGTTAGGGTTAGAGTTAGGGTTAGTTTTAGGGTTAGGGTAAGGGTAAGGGTTAGGGTTAGGTTTAGGGTTAGGTTAAGGCTTAGGGTTAGGGTTAGGGTTAGGGTAGGGGTTAGGGTAAGAGTAAGTGTTAGGGTTAGGGTTAGGGTTAGGATTAGGGTAAGGGTAAGGGTTAGGGATAAGGTTAGGGTTAGGTTTAGGGTTAGGGTTAGGGTAAGGGTAAGGGTTAGGATTAAGGTTAGGGTTAGGGTTAGTTTTAGGGGTAGGGTTAGGGTTATGGTAATGGTAAGGATTAGGTTTAGGATTAGGAAAGGGTGAGGGTAAGTATTAGGGTTAGGTTTAGGGTTAGGGTTAGGTTTCAGGTTAGGGTTAGGGTAAGGGTCAGGTTTGTGGTTAGGGTTAGGGTTAGGGTTAGGTTTAGTGTTTCGGTTAAAGTTAGGGTTACGGTAAGGGTTAGGGTTAGGGTTAGGGTTAGGTTTAGGGTTAGGTTTAGGGTTAAGGTTAGGGTTAGGGTTAGGGTTAGGATAAGGGTATGCATTAGGGTTAGGGTTAGGGTTAGGTTTAGGATAAGGGTAAGGTTTAGGGTTAGCGTTAGGGTAAGGGTAAGAGTTATGGTTAGGGTTAGGGTTAAGGTAAAGGTAAGAGTTAGGGTTTGGTTTAGGGTTAGGTTTTCGGTAAGGGTTAGGGTTAGGTTTAGGGTAAGGGTAAGGTTTAGGTTTAGGTTTAGAGTTAGGGGTAGGGTAAGGGTAAGGATTAAGGTTAGGGTTAGGGTTAGGTTTAGGGTTAGGGTAAGGGTAAGTGTTAGGTTTAGGGTTAGGGTAAGGGTTAGGGTTGGGGTTAGGTTTAGGGTTATGGTAAGGGTAAGGATTAGGATTAGGATTAGGTTAGGGTTAGGGTAAGATTAAGGGTTAATGTTATGTTTAGGGTTAGGATTAAGTTTCAGGTTAGGGTTAGGGTAAGGGTAAGGGTTGGGGTTAGGGTTAGGGTTAAGGTAATGGTAAGGGTTAGGGTTAGGTTTAGGGTTAGGGTTAGGGTTAGGGTTAGGGTAAGGGTAAAAGTTAAAGATAAGTTACGTTTATGGTTAGGGTTAGCGTTAGCTTAAACGTAAGTGTTAGGGTTAGGTTTAGGGTTGGGGTTAGGGTAAGGGTAAGGGTTAGGTTTAGAGTTAGGTTTAGGTTTTAGGTTAGGGTTAGGGTTAGGGTTAGGGAAAGGATAAGGGTTAGGGTAAAGGTTAGTTTTAGGGTTAGGTTTAGGGTTAAGGTTAGGGTTAGAGTAAGGGTAAGCGTTAGGGTTAGGTTAGGGTTAGGTTTGGGGTTAGGGTTAGGGTTAGTGTAAGGGTAAGGGTTAGGGTTAAGGTTAGGGTTAGGGTTAGGTTTCGGGTAAGGATTAGGTTTAGGGTTAGAGTAAGGGTAAGGGTTAGGGCTAGGATTAGGGTAGGGTTTAGGGTAAGAGTTAGGGTTAGGGTTAGGTTTAGGGTTAGGGTTAGGGTAAGGTTAAGGGTAAGTTTTAGGTTTAGGTTTAGGGTTAGGGTAAGAGTAAGGGTAAGGGTTATGGTTAGGTTTAGTGTTAGGGTAAGGGTTAGGGTTAGGTTTAGGGTTAGGTTTAGGGTTTCGGTTAGGGTTAGGGTTAGGGTTAGGGTAAAGGTAAGGTTTAGGGTTAGGGTAATGGTTAGGATTAGGGTTAGGTTAAGGTTTATGATTGGGGTTAAGTTTAGGGTTAGGGTTAGGGTAAGAGTAAGGGTTAGGGTTAGGGTTAGGGTAAGGGTTAGGGTTAGGGTTAGGGTTAGGGGTTACGGTTACGGTTAGGTTTAGCTTTAGGGTTAGGGTTAGGGTAAGGTTTAGGGTTATGGTTAGGGTAATGGAAGGGTTAGATTTAGGGTTCAGGTAAGGGTAAGGGTTAGAGTTAGGGTGAGGGTAGGGTTATTTTTAGGGTTAGGGTTAGGGTAAGGGTAAGAGATAGGGTTAGCGATAGGGTTAGGGTTAGGTTTAGGTTTAGGGTTAGGGTTAGGGTTCGGGTTAGGGTTAGGGTAAGAGTGAGGGTTAGGTTATGGTTAGGTTTAGGTTTGGGGTTAGGGTTAGGGTAAGGGAAAGGATAAGTGTTAGGGTTAAGGTTAGGTTTAGGGTTAGGGTTAGGGTAAGGGTAAGTGTTAGGGTTAGGGTTAGGGTTAGGGTTAGGTTTAGGGTTAGGGTTCGGGTTAGGGTTAGTGCAACGGTAAGGGTTAGGGTTAAGGTTAGGGTTAGGGTTAGGGTTTTGTTTAGGGTTAGGGTTAGGGTTAGTGTAAGGCTAAGGGTTAGGGTTAAGGTTAGGTTTAGGGTTAGTTTTAGATTTAGGGGTAGGGTTAGGGTAAGGGTAAGTGTTAGGGTTAGGATTAGGGACGGGGTTAGGGTAAGGGTTAGGGTTAGGGTTAGTTTTTGGGTTAGGGTTAGGGAAATGGTAAGTGTTAGTTTTAGTGTTAGTGTTAGGGTTAGGGTAAGGGAAAGGATTAGCGTTAGGGTTAAGTTTAGGGTAAGGGTTAGGGGTAGGGTTAGGGTTAGAGTTAGGGTTAGGGTTAGTTTAAGGGTATGGGTTAGGGTTAGGGTTAGGGTTAGGGTTACAGATAGGGTGAGGGTTAGTGTAACGGTTAGGGGTAGGGTTAGGGTTAGAGTTACGGTTAGGGTTAGGTTTAGAGTTAGGTTTAGGGTAAGGTTAGAGTTAAGGTTAGGGTTAGGGTTAGTTTTAGGGTTAGGGTTAGGGCTAGGGTAAGGGTAAGGGTTAGGGTTAGGATTAGGGTAGGGTTAGGGTAAGGGTTAGGGTTAGGGTTATTGTTAAGGTTAGGTTTAGTTTTAGGGTTAGGGTAAGGGTAAGGGTTGGGGTTATGGTTGGGGTTAGGTTTAGTGTTTGGGTTAAGGTTAGGGTTAGGGTTACGGTTAGGGGTTATGGTTATGGTTAGGTTTAGGTTTAGGTAAGGGTTCTGGTTAGGGGTTAGGGTTAGTGTTAGTGTTGGGTTAAGGGTTAGGGTTAGAGTAAATTTTAGGGTGAGGATAAGGGTTAGGGTTAGGGTTAGTGTTAGGGTTAGTGTTAGGGTTAGGTTAAGGGTTAGGAGTAGGGTTATGTTTGGGGTTAGGATAAGGGTTAGGGTTAGGGTTAGGCTTAGGGTAAGAGTAAGTGTTAGTGTTAGGGTTAGGGTTAGGTTTAGGTTTAGGGTTTGGGTTAAGGTTAAGTTTAGGGTTAGGGTAAGGGTAAGGGTTTGGGTTAGGGTTAGGGTTAGGGGTTATATTTAGGGTTAGGATTAGGGTTAGGGTTAGGGTAAGGGTAAGGGATAGGTTTAGTGGTAGGATTAGGGTTAAGGTTGGGTTTAGGGTTAAGGTTAGTGTAAGGGTAAGGGTTAGGGTTAGGGTTATGATTAGGGTTAAGGTTAGGGTTAGGTTTAGTGTTAGGGTAAGAGTTAGGTTTAGGGTTAGGGTTCTGTATAGGGTTAAGGTTAGGTTTAGGGTTAGGGTAAGGGTTAGGGTTAGGGTTAGGGGTAGAGTTAGGGTAAGTGTTAGGATTAGGGTTAGGGTTAGGGTTAGGGTTAGGTTTAGTGTTGGGTTTAAGGTTAGGTTTAGGGTAAGGTTTAGGGTTAGCGTTAGGGTTAGGTTTAGGGTTAGGTTTAGGTTTAGGTTAGGGTTTGTGTTAGGGTTAGGGTAAGGGTATGTGTTAGGGTTAGGGTTAGGGTTAGGGGTTAGGGGTTACGGTTAGGGTTAGGGGTAGGGTGAGGGGTAAGGGTTAGGGTTAGGGTTAGGGTTAGGGTAAGGGTTAGGGTTACGGTTAGGGAAAGGATAAGGCTTAGGGTTAAGGTTAGATTTAGGGTGAGGGTTAGTGTTAAGATTAGGGTTACGGTTAGGATAAGGGTAAGGGTTAGGGTTAGGTATTGGTTTAGGGTTAGGGTAAGGGGAGGGATAGGGTTAGGGTTAGGGTTAGCGTTAGGTTTAGTGTTGGGGTTAAGGTTAGGGTTAGGGTAAGGGTTAGGGTTAGGGTTAGGAATAGGTTTAGGGTAAGGTTAGGGTTAGGGTTAGGGTTAGGGTTAGGGTAAGGGTATGTGTTAGGGTAAGGGTTAGGTTTAGGTTTAGGGTTAGCATTAGGCTTAGGCTAAGTGTTTGATTTAGGTTTAGGGTTAAGGTAAGGCTAAAGGTTAGGGTTAGGGTTAGTGTTAGGTTTAGGGTAAGGCTTAGGGTTAGGTTTAGGGTAAGGGTTAGGTTTAGGGTTAGGGTTAGGGTTAGGGTTAGGTTTAGAGTTAGGGTAAGGGTTAGGTTTAGGGTTAGGGTTAGGTATAGGGTTAGCGTTAGTGTTAAGGTAAGGGTTAGGGTTAGGGTTAAGGTTAGAGTTAGGGTAAGGGTTAGGGTTAGAGTTAGGGTTAGTTTTAGGGTTAGGGTAAGGGTAAGGGTTAGGGTTAGGATTAGGGTTAGGGTTAGGATTAGGGTTAGGGTTAGGATAAGGTTAAGGGTTAGGGTTATGGTAAGGGTAAGGGTTAGTGTTAGGGTTAGGGTTAGGGTTAGGGTTAGTGTTAGGGTTAGGGTTAGGGTTAGTGTAAGGGTAAGTGTTAGGGTTAAGGTTAGGGTTAGTTTTAGGTTTAGGGGTAGGGTTAGGGTAAGGGTAAGTGTTAGGGTTAGGATTAGGGAAGGGTTTAGTTTTAGGGTTAGGGTAAGGGTAAGGGTTAGGTTTAGGGTTAGGGTTAGGGTAAGGGTAAGGGTTAGGTTTAGGGTTAGTGTTAGGGTTAGGGTAAGGGAAAGGGTTAGGGTTAGGGTTAGGGTAGGTGTTAGGGGTAGGGTTAGGGTTAGAGTTAGGGTTAGGTTTAGGGTTACGGTTAGGGTTAGGTTTAGGGTTAGGTTTAGGGTAAGGTTAGAGTTAAGGTTAGGGTTGGGGTTAGTTTTAGGTTTAGGGTTACGGTTAGGGTAAGGGTAATTGTTAGGGTTAGGATTAGGGTAGGGTTAGGGTAAGGGTTAGGGTTAGGGTTAGGGTTAAGTTTAGGTTTAGTTTTAGGGTTAGGGTAAGGGTAAGGGTTGGGGTTAGGGTTAGGGTTACGTTTAGTGTTTGGGTTAAGGTTCGGGTTAGGGTAATGGTTAGTGTTAGGTTTAGGGTTAGGATTAGTGTTAGGGTTATGGATTACGGTTATGGTTAGGGTTATGTAAGGGTTAGGGTTAGGGGTTAGGGTTGGTGTTAGGGTTGGGTTAAGGGTTAGGGTTAGGGTAAGGGTTAGTGTTAGGGTTAGTGTTAGGGGTAGGTTAAGGGTTAGGGTTAGGGTTAGGGTTGGGGTTAGGATAAGGGTTAGGGTTAGGGTTAGGCTTACGGTAAAAGTAAGTGTTAGTGTTAGGGTTAGTGTTAGGGTTAGGTTTAGGCTTTGGGTTAAGGTTAAGTTTCGGGTTAGGGTAAGGGTAAGGGTTAGGGTTAGGGTTAGGGTTAGGGGTTATGTTTAGGGTTAGGATTAGGGTTAGGGTTAGGGTAAGGGTAAGGGATAGGTTTAGTGATAGGATTAGGGTTAAGGTTGGGTTTAGCGTTAGGGTTACTGTAAGGGAAAGGGTTAGGGTTAGGGTTAAGATTAGGGTTAAGTTTAGGGTTAGGTTTAGGGTTAGGGTAAGGGTTAGGTTTATGGTTAGGGTTAGGTATAGGGTTAGGGTTAGGGTTACGGTTAGGGTAAGGGTTAGGTTTAGGGTTAGAGTTAGGGTAAGGGTTGGGGTTAGAGTTAGGGTTAGTTTTAGGGTTATGGTAAGGGTAAGGGTTAGGGTTAGGTTTAGGGTTAGGTTAAGGCTTAGGGTTAGGGTTAGGGTTAGGGTAGGGGTTAGGGTAAGAGTAAGTGTTAGGGTTAGGGTTAGGGTTAGGATTAGGGTAAGGGTAAGGGTTAGGGTTAAGGTTAGGGTTAGGGTTAGGGTTAGGGTTAGGGTAAGGGTAAGGGTTAGGGTTAAGGTTACGGTTAGGGTTAGTTTTAGGGTTAGGGTTAGGGTTATGGTAAGGGTAAGGATTAGGTTTAGGATTAGGGTAGGGTGAGGGTAAGTATTAGGGTTAGGTTTAGGGTTATGGTTATGTTTCAGGTTAGGGATAGGCTAAGGGTAAGGGTTAGGGTTAGGGTTAGGGTTAGGTTTAGTGTTTCGGTTAAGGTTAGGGTTACGGTAAGGTTTAGGGTTAGGGTTAGGGTAAGGTTTATGGTTATGGTTAGGGTTAGGGTTAGGGTTAGGATAAGGGTATGCGTTAGGGTTAGGTTTAGGGTAAGGGTAAGTTTTAGGTTTAGCCTTAGGGTAAGGGTAAGAGTTAGGGTTAGGGTTAGGGTTAAGGTAAGGGTAAGGGTTAGGGTTAGGTTTAAGGTTAGGTTTACTGTAAGGGTTAGGGTTAGGTTTAGGGTAAGGGTAAGGTTTAGGGTTAGGTTTAGGGTTAGGGGTAGGGTAAGAGTAAGGGTTAGGGTTAGGGTTAATTTAAGGTTTAGTTTTAGGGTTAGGGTAAGGGTAAGGGTTGGGGTTAGGGATAGGGTTAGGTTTAGTGTTTGGGTTAAGGTTAGGGTTAGGGTAATGTTTAGGGTTAGGTTTAGGGTTAGGATTAGGGTTAGGGTTAGGGGTTATTGTTATGGTTAGGTTTAAAGTTAGGTAAGGGTTAGGGTTAGGGGTTAGTGTTAGTGTTAGGGTTCGGTTAAGGGTTAGGGTTAGAGTAAGGGTTAGGGTGAGGATAAGGGTTAGGGTTAGGGTTAGAGTTAGTGTTAGGGTTAGTGTTATGGTTAGGTTAAGGGTTAGGGTTAGGGTTAGGGTTGGGGTTAGGATAAGGGTTAGGGTTAGGGTTAGGCTTACGGTAAGAGTAAGTGTTAGTGTTAGGGTTAGGGTTAGGGTTAGGTTAGGGTTTGGGTTAAGGTTAAGTTTAGGGTTAGGGTAAGGTTAAGGGTTAGGGTTAGGGTTAGGGTTAGGGGTTATGTTTAGTGTTAGGATTAGGGTTAGGGTTAGGGTAAGGGTAAGGGATAGGTTTAGTGATAGGATTAGGGTTAAGGTTGGGTTTAGGGTTAGGGTTACTGTAAGGGTAAAGGTTAGGGTTAGGGTTAAGATTAGGGTTAAGGTTAGGGTTAGGTTTAGGGTTAGGGTAAGGGTTAGGTTTAGGGTTAGGGTTAGGTATAGGGTTAGCCTTAGTGTTAAGGTAAGGGTTAGGGTTAGGGTTAAGGTTAGAGTTAGGGTAAGGTTTAGGGTTAGAGTTAGGGTTAGTTTTAGGGTTAGGGTAAGGGTAAGGGTTAGGGTTAGGATTAGGGTTAGGGTTAGGATTAGGGTTAGGGTAAGGGTAAGTGTTAGGGTTATGGTAAGGGTAAGGGTTAGTGTTAGGGTTAGGGTTAGGGTTAGTGTTAGGGTTAGGGTTAGGATTAGTGTAAGGGTAAGTGTTAGGGTTAGGATTAGGGAAGGGGTTAGGGTAAGGGTTAGGTTTAGGGTTAGGGTTAGTTTTAGTGTTAGGGTTAGGGTAAGGGTAAGGGTTAGGTTTAGGGTTAGTGTTAGGGTTAGGGTAAGGGAAAGGGTTAGGGTTAGGGTTAGGGTAAGTGTTAGGGGTAGGGTTAGGGTTAGAGTTAGGGTTAGGGTTAGTTTTAGGGTTAGGGTAAGGGTTTGGGTTAGGGTTAGGGTTAGGTTTAGGGTTACGGTTAGGGTTAGGTTTAGGGTTAGGTTTAGGGTAAGGTTAGAGTTAAGGTTAGGGTTAGGGTTAGTTTTAGGGTTAGGGTTAGGGTTAGGGTAAGGGTAATTGTTAGGATTAGGATTAGGGTAGGGTTAGGGTAAGGGTTAGGGTTAGGGTTAGGGTTAAGTTTAGGTTTAGTTTTAGGGTTAGGGTAAGGGTAAGGGTTGCGGTTAGGGTTAGGGTTACGTTTAGTGTTTGGGTTAAGGTTAGGGTTAGGGTAATGGTTAGTGTTAGGTTTAGGGTTAGGATTAGTGTTAGGGTTAGGGATTACGGTTATGGTTAGTGTTAGGTAAGGGTTAGGGTTAGGGGTTAGGGTTAGTGTTAGGGTTGGGTTAAGGGTTTGGGTTAGGGTAAGGGTTAGTGTTAGGGTTAGTGTTAGGGGTAGGTTAAGGGTTAGGGTTAGGGTTAGGGTTGGGGTTAGGATAAGGGTTAGGGTTAGAGTTAGGCTTTCGGTAAGAGTAAGTGTTAGTGTTAGGGTTAGGGTTAGGGTTAGGTTTAGGCTTTGGGTTAAGGTTAAGGTTAGGGTTAGGGTAAGGGTAAGGGTTAGGGTTAGGGTTAGGGTTAGGGGTTATGTTTAGGGTTAGGATTAGGGTTAGGGTTAGGGTAAGGGTAAGGGATAGGTTTAGTGATAGGATTAGGGTGAAGGTTGGGTTTAGCGTTAGGGTTACTGTAAGGGTAAGGGTTAGGGTTAGGGTTAAGATTCGGGTTAAGTTTAGGGTTAGGTTTATGGTTAGGGTAAGGGTTAGGTTTATGGTTAGGGTTAGGTATAGGGTTAGGGTTAGGGTTACGGTTAGGGTAAGGGTTAGGGTTAGGGTTAGAGTTAGGGTAAGGTTTAGGGTTAGAGTTAGGGTTAGTTTTAGGGTTATGGTAAGGGTAAGGGTTAGGGTTAGGTTTAGGGTTAGGTTAAGGCTTAGGGTTAGGGTTAGGTTTAGGGTATGGGTTAGGGTAAGAGTAAGTGTTAGGGTTAGGGTTAGGGTTAGGGTAAGGGTAAGGGTTAGGGTTAAGGTTAGGGTTAGGGTTAGTGTTAGGGTTAGGGTAAGGGTAAGGTTTAGGGTTAAGGTTACGGTTAGGGTTAGTTTTAGGATTAGGGTTAGGGTTATGGTAAGGGTAAGGATTAGGTTTAGGATTAGGTTAGGGTGAGGGTAAGTGTTAGAGTTAAGTTTAGAGTTAGGGTTATGTTTCAGGTTAGGGTTAGGCTAAGGGTAAGGGTTAGGGTTAGGGTTAGGGTTAGGTTTAGTGTTTCGGTTAAGGTTAGGGTTACGGTAAGGTTTAGGGTTAGGGTTAGGGTTAGGTTTAATGTTACGGTTAGGGTTAGGATTAGGGTTAGGATAAGTGTATGCGTTATGGTTAGGGATAGGGTTAGGTTTAGGGTAATTGTAAGGTTTAGGGTTAGCGTTAGGGTAAGGGGTAAGAGTTAGTGTTAGGGTTAGGGTTAAGGTAAGGGTAAGGGTTAGGGTTAGGTTTAGGGTTAGGTTTACAGTAAGGGTAGGGTTAGGTTTAGGGTAAGGGTAAGGTTTAGGGTTAGGTTTAGGGTTAGGGGTAGGGTAAGGGTAAGGGTTAGGGTTAGGGTTAAGTTGAGGTTTAGATTTAGGGTTAGGGTAAGGGTAAGGGTTGGGGTTTGGGTTAGGGTTAGGTTTAGTGTTTGGGTTAAGGTTAGGGTTAGGGTAATGTTTAGGGTTAGGTTTAGGGTTAGAATTAGGGTTAGGGTTAGGGGTTTTTGTTTTGGTTAGGTTTAGGGGTAGGTAAGGGTTAGGGTTAGGGTTTAGTGTTAGTGTTAGGGTTGGGTTAAGGGTTAGGGTTAGAGTAACGGTTAGGGTGAGGATAAGGGTTAGGGTTAGGGTTAGGGTTAGTGTTAGGGTTAGTGTTATGGTTAGGTTAAGGGTTAGGGTTAGGGTTAGGGTTAGGGTTGGGGTTAGGGTAAGGGTTAGGGTTAGGGTTAGGCTTACGTTAAAAGTAAGTGTTAGTGTTAGGTTTAGGGTTAGGGTTAGGTTAGGGTTTGGGTTAAGGTTAAGTTTAGGGTTATTGTAAGGTTAAGGGTTAGGGTTAGGGTTAGGGTTAGGGGTTATGTTTAGTGTTAGGTTTAGGTTTAGGGTTAGGGTAAGGGTAAGGGATTGGTTTAGTGATAGGATTATGGTTAAGTTTGGGTTTATGGTTAGGGTTACTGTAAGGGTAAGGGTTAGGTTTAGGGTTAAGATTAGGTTTAAGGTTAGGGTTAGGTTTAGGGTTAGGGTAAGGGTTAGGTTTAGGGTTAGGGTTAGGTATAGGGTTAGCGTTAGTTTTAAGGTAAGGGTTAGGGTTAGGGTTAAGGTTAGAGTTACGGTAAGGGTTAGGGTTAGAGTTAGGGTTAATTTTAGGGTTAGGGTAAGGGTAATGGTTAGGGTTAGGTTTAGGGTTAGGTTAAGGCTTAGGGTTAGGGTTAGGGTTAGGGTTAGTTTTAGGGTTAGGGTTAGGGTTATGGTAAGGGTAAGGATTATGTTTAGGATTAGGTTAGGGTGAGGGTAAATGTTAGGGTTAGGTTTAGGTTTAGGGTTAGGTTTCAGGTTAGGGTTAGGGTAGGGGTAACTGTTGGGGTTAGGGTTAGGGTTACGTTTAGTGTTTCAGTTAAGGTTAGGGTTTCGGTAAGGGTTAGGCTTAGGGTTAGTTTTAGGGTTAGGTTTAGGGTTACGGTTAGGGTTAGGGTTAGGGTTAGGATAAGGGTATTCCTTAGGGTTAGGGTTAGGGTTAGGTTTAGGGTAAGGGTAAGGCTTAGGGTTAGCGTTAGGGTAAGCGTAAGAGTTAGGGTTAGGGTTAGGGTTAAGGTAAGGGTAAGGGTTATGGTTAGGGTTAAGGTTAATTTACGGTTAGGGTTAGGGTTAGGGTTAGCGTAAGGGTAAGTGTTAGGGTTAGGTTTAGGGTTAGGGTTAGGGTAAAGGTAAGGGTTAGGTTTAGGGTTAGGTTTAGGTTTTAGGTTAGGGTTAGGGTTAGGGTTAGGTTTAGGGTTAGGGTTAGGGTAAGGGTAAGGATTAGGATTAGGATTAGGTAGGGTTAGGGTAAGGGTAAGGCTTAATGTTAGGTTTAGGGTTAGGGTTAGGGTTAGGGTTAGGGTTAGTGTAAGGGTAAGGGTTAGGTTACGGTAAGGATTAGGGTTAGGTTTCGGGTAAGGGTTAGGTTTAGGGTTAGAATAAGGGTAAGGGTTAGGGTTAGGATTAGGGTAGGGTTTAGGGTAAGAGTTAGGGTTAGGGTTAGGGTTAGGTTTAGGGTTAGGGTTAGGGTTAGGATTTACGTTTAGGGTTAGGTTTAGGTTTAGGGTTAGGGTTAGGGTTAGGGTAAGGGTTAGGGTTAGGGTTAGGGTAATGGTAAGGGTTAGGTTTAGGGTTAGGGTTAGTGTTAGGGTTAGGGTAAGGGTTAGAGTTAGGGTAAGGGTAAGGTTATTTTTAGGGTTAGGTTTAGTGTAAGGGTAAGGGATAGGGTTAGGGATAGGTTTAGGGTTAAGGTTAGTTTTAGGGTTAGGGTTGAGTAAGGGTAAGGGTTAGGGTTAGGGTTAGGGTTCAGGTTAGGTTTAGGGTTAGCGTTACGGTTTGCGTAAGGGTTTGGTTTAGGGTTCGGGTTAGGGTAAGGGTAAGAGTGAGGGTTAGGTTTAGGGTTAGGTTTAGGTTTGGGGTTAGGGTTAGGGTAAGGTAAAGGTAAGTGTTAGGGTTAAGGTTAGGTTAAGGGTTAGGGTTAGGGTTAAGATTAGGTTTATAGTTACGGTAAGTGTAAGGGTTAGGGTTAGGTTTAGGGTTAGGTTTAGGGTAAGGGTAAGGGTTACGGTTAGGGTTAGGGTTAGGTTTAGGGTTAAGGTTCGGGTTCGGGTTAGTGTAACTGTAAGGGTTAGGGTTAAGGTTAGGGTTAGGGTTTTGTTTAGGGTTAGTGTTAGGGTTAGTGTAAGGGTAAGGGTTAGGGTTAAGGTTAGGGTTAGTTTTATGTTTAGGGGTAGGGTTAGGGTAAGGGTAAGTGTTAGGATTAGGATTAGGGAAGGGGTTAGGGTAAGGGTTAGGGTTAGGGTTAGGGTTAGTTTTAGGGTTAGGGTTAAGGTAAGGGTAAGGGTTAGGTTTAGGGTTAGTGTTAGGGTTAGGGTTAGGTTTAGGGTTAGGTTTAGGGTAAGCTTAGAGTTAAGGTTAGGGTTAGGGTTAGTTTTAGGGTTAGGGTTAGGGTTAGGGTAAGGGTAAGGGTTAGGGTTAGGATTAGGGTAGGGTTAGGGTAAGGGTTAGGGTTAGGGTTAGGGTTAAGTTTAGGTTTAGTTTTAGGGTTAGGGTAAGGGTAAGGGTTGGGGTTAGGGTTAGGGTTACATTTAGTGTTTGGGTTAAGGTTAGGGTTAGGGCAATGGTTAGGGTTAGGTTTAGGGTTAGGATTAGTGTTAGGGTTAGGGGTTACCGTTATGGTTAGGGTTAGGTAAGGGTTAGGGTTAGGGGTTAGGGTTAGTGTTAGGGTTGGGTTAAGGGTTAGGGTTAGGGTAAGTGTTAGTGTTAGGGTTAGTGTTAGCGGTAGGTTAAGGGTTAGGTTTATTGTTAGGGTTGGAGTTAGGATAAGGGTTAGGGTTAGGGTTAGGCTTACAGTAAAAGTAAGTGTTAGTGTTAGGGTTAGGGTTAAGGTTAGGTTTAGGGTTTGGGTTAAGGTTAAGTTTAGGGTTAGTGTAAGGGTAAGGGTCAGGGTTAGGGTTAGGGTTAGGGTTAGGGGTTATGTTTAGGGTTAGGATTAGGGTTAGTGTTAGGGTAAGGGTAAGGGATAGTTTTAGTGATAGGATTAGGGTTAAGGTTGGGTTTAGCGTTAGGGTTACTGTAAGGGTAAGGGTTAGGGTTAGGGTTAAGTTTAGGGTTAAGTTTAGGGTTAGGTTTAGGGTTAGGGTAAGGGTTAGGTTTAGGGTTAGGGTTAGGTATAGGGTTAGGGTTAGGGTTAGGGTTAGGGTTAGGGTTAGGGTAAGTGTTAGGGTTAGGGTTAGAGTTAGGGTAAGGTTTGGGTTAGAGTTAGGGTTAGTTTTAGGGTTATAGTAAGGGTAAGGGTTAGGGTTAGGTTTAGGGTTAGGTTAATGCTTAGGGTTAGGGTTAGGGTTAGACTAGGGGTTAGGGTAAGAGTAAGTGTTAGGGTTAGGGTTTGGGTTAGGGTTAGGGTAAGGGTAAGGGTTAGCGTTAAGTTTAGGGTTAGGGTAAGGGTTAGGTTAAGGGTAAGGGTTAGGGTTAAGGTTACGGTTAGGGTTAGTTTTAGGGTTAGGGTTAGGGTTATGGTAAGGGTTAGGATTAGGTTTAGGATTAGGTTAGGGTGAGGGTAAGTGTTAGGGTTAGGTTTAGGGTTAGTGTTATGTTTCAGTTTAGGGTTAGGGTAAGGGTAAGGGTTAGGGTTAGGGTTAGGGTAAGGGTAAGGGTAAGGGTTAGGTTTAGGATTAGGGTAGGGTTAGGGTAAGGGTTAGGGTTAGGGTTAGGGTTAAATTTAGGTTTAGTTTTAGGGTTAGGGTAAGGGTAAGGGTTGGGGTTAGGTTTAGGGTTAGGTTTAGTGTTTGGGTTAAGGTTAGGGTTAGGGTAATGGTTAGGGTTAGGTTTAGGGATAGGATTAGGGTTAGGGTTAGGGGGTACGGTTATGGTTAGGGTTAGGATTAGGTAAGGTTTATGGTTAGGGGTTAGGGTTAGTGTTAGGGTTGGGTTAAGGATTAGGGTTAGGGGAAGGGTTAGTGTTAATGTTAGTGTTAGGGTTAGGTTAAGGGATAGGGTTAGGGTTTGGGTTGGGGTTAGGATAAGGGTTAGGGTTAGGGTTAGGCTTAGGGTAAGAGGAAGTGTTAGTGTTAGTGTTAGGGTTAGGGTTAGGTTTAGGGTTTGGGTTAAGGTTAAGTTTAGGGTTAGGGTAAGGGTAAGGGTTAGGTTTAGTGTTAGGGTTAGGGGTTATGTTTAGGGTTAGGATTAGGGTTAGGGTTAGGGTAAGTGTAAGGGATAGGTTTAGTGATAGGATTAGGGTTAAGGTTGGGTTTAGGGTTAGGGTTACTGTAAGGGTAAGGTTTAGGGTTAGGGTTAAGATTACGGTTAAGGTTAGGGTTAGGTTTAGGGTTAGGGTAAGGGTTAGGTTTAGGGTTAGGGTTAGGTATAGGGTTAGGGTTAGGGTTAGGGTAAGGGTTAGGGTTAGGGTTAGGGTTAGATTTAGGGTAAGCGTTAGGGTTAGAGTTAGGGTTAGTTTTAGGGTTAGGGTAAGGGTAAGGGTTAGGGTTAGGTTTAGGGTTAGGTTAAGGCTTAGGGTTAGGGTTAGGGTTAGGGTAGGGGTTAGGGTAAGAGTAAGTGTTAGGGTTAGGGTTAGGGTTAGGATTAGGGTAAGGGTAAGGGTTAGGGATAAGGTTAGGGTTAGGTTTAGGGTTAGGGTTAGGGTAAGGGTAAGGGTTAGGATTAAGGTTAGGGTTAGGGTTAGTTTTAGGGGTAGGGTTAGGGTTATGGTAATGGTAAGGATTAGGTTTAGGATTAGGAAAGGGTGAGGGTAAGTATTAGGGTTAGGTTTAGGGTTAGGGTTAGGTTTCAGGTTAGGGTTAGGGTAAGGGTCAGGTTTGTGGTTAGGGTTAGGGTTAGGGTTAGGTTTAGTGTTTCGGTTAAAGTTAGGGTTACGGTAAGGGTTAGGGTTAGGGTTAGGGTTAGGTTTAGGGTTAGGTTTAGGGTTAAGGTTAGGGTTAGGGTTAGGGTTAGGATAAGGGTATGCATTAGGGTTAGGGTTAGGGTTAGGTTTAGGATAAGGGTAAGGTTTAGGGTTAGCGTTAGGGTAAGGGTAAGAGTTATGGTTAGGGTTAGGGTTAAGGTAAAGGTAAGAGTTAGGGTTTGGTTTAGGGTTAGGTTTTCGGTAAGGGTTAGGGTTAGGTTTAGGGTAAGGGTAAGGTTTAGGTTTAGGTTTAGAGTTAGGGGTAGGGTAAGGGTAAGGATTAAGGTTAGGGTTAGGGTTAGGTTTACGGTTAGGGTAAGGGTAAGTGTTAGGTTTAGGGTTAGGGTAAGGGTTAGGGTTGGGGTTAGGTTTAGGGTTATGGTAAGGGTAAGGATTAGGATTAGGATTAGGTTAGGGTTAGGGTAAGATTAAGGGTTAATGTTATGTTTAGGGTTAGGATTAAGTTTCAGGTTAGGGTTAGGGTAAGGGTAAGGGTTGGGGTTAGGGTTAGGGTTAAGGTAATGGTAAGGGTTAGGGTTAGGTTTAGGGTTAGGGTTAGGGTTAGGGTTAGGGTAAGGGTAAAAGTTAAAGATAAGTTACGTTTATGGTTAGGGTTAGCGTTAGCTTAAACGTAAGTGTTAGGGTTAGGTTTAGGGTTGGGGTTAGGGTAAGGGTAAGGGTTAGGTTTAGAGTTAGGTTTAGGTTTTAGGTTAGGGTTAGGGTTAGGGTTAGGGAAAGGATAAGGGTTAGGGTAAAGGTTAGTTTTAGGGTTAGGTTTAGGGTTAAGGTTAGGGTTAGAGTAAGGGTAAGCGTTAGGGTTAGGTTAGGGTTAGGTTTGGGGTTAGGGTTAGGGTTAGTGTAAGGGTAAGGGTTAGGGTTAAGGTTAGGGTTAGGGTTAGGTTTCGGGTAAGGATTAGGTTTAGGGTTAGAGTAAGGGTAAGGGTTAGGGCTAGGATTAGGGTAGGGTTTAGGGTAAGAGTTAGGGTTAGGGTTAGGTTTAGGGTTAGGGTTAGGGTAAGGTTAAGGGTAAGTTTTAGGTTTAGGTTTAGGGTTAGGGTAAGAGTAAGGGTAAGGGTTATGGTTAGGTTTAGTGTTAGGGTAAGGGTTAGGGTTAGGTTTAGGGTTAGGTTTAGGGTTTCGGTTAGGGTTAGGGTTAGGGTTAGGGTAAAGGTAAGGTTTAGGGTTAGGGTAATGGTTAGGATTAGGGTTAGGTTAAGGTTTATGATTGGGGTTAAGTTTAGGGTTAGGGTTAGGGTAAGAGTAAGGGTTAGGGTTAGGGTTAGGGTAAGGGTTAGGGTTAGGGTTAGGGTTAGGGGTTACGGTTACGGTTAGGTTTAGCTTTAGGGTTAGGGTTAGGGTAAGGTTTAGGGTTATGGTTAGGGTAATGGAAGGGTTAGATTTAGGGTTCAGGTAAGGGTAAGGGTTAGAGTTAGGGTGAGGGTAGGGTTATTTTTAGGGTTAGGGTTAGGGTAAGGGTAAGAGATAGGGTTAGCGATAGGGTTAGGGTTAGGTTTAGGTTTAGGGTTAGGGTTAGGGTTCGGGTTAGGGTTAGGGTAAGAGTGAGGGTTAGGCTATGGTTAGGTTTAGGTTTGGGGTTAGGGTTAGGGTAAGGGAAAGGATAAGTGTTAGGGTTAAGGTTAGGTTTAGGGTTAGGGTTAGGGTAAGGGTAAGTGTTAGGGTTAGGGTTAGGGTTAGGGTTAGGTTTAGGGTTAGGGTTCGGGTTAGGGTTAGTGCAACGGTAAGGGTTAGGGTTAAGGTTAGGGTTAGGGTTAGGGTTTTGTTTAGGGTTAGGGTTAGGGTTAGTGTAAGGCTAAGGGTTAGGGTTAAGGTTAGGTTTAGGGTTAGTTTTAGATTTAGGGGTAGGGTTAGGGTAAGGGTAAGTGTTAGGGTTAGGATTAGGGAAGGGGTTAGGGTAAGGGTTAGGGTTAGGGTTAGTTTTTGGGTTAGGGTTAGGGAAATGGTAAGTGTTAGTTTTAGTGTTAGTGTTAGGGTTAGGGTAAGGGAAAGGATTAGCGTTAGGGTTAAGTTTAGGGTAAGGGTTAGGGGTAGGGTTAGGGTTAGAGTTAGGGTTAGGGTTAGTTTAAGGGTATGGGTTAGGGTTAGGGTTAGGGTTAGGGTTACAGATAGGGTGAGGGTTAGTGTAACGGTTAGGGGTAGGGTTAGGGTTAGAGTTACGGTTAGGGTTAGGTTTAGAGTTAGGTTTAGGGTAAGGTTAGAGTTAAGGTTAGGGTTAGGGTTAGTTTTAGGGTTAGGGTTAGGGCTAGGGTAAGGGTAAGGGTTAGGGTTAGGATTAGGGTAGGGTTAGGGTAAGGGTTAGGGTTAGGGTTATTGTTAAGGTTAGGTTTAGTTTTAGGGTTAGGGTAAGGGTAAGGGTTGGGGTTATGGTTGGGGTTAGGTTTAGTGTTTGGGTTAAGGTTAGGGTTAGGGTTACGGTTAGGGGTTATGGTTATGGTTAGGTTTAGGTTTAGGTAAGGGTTCTGGTTAGGGGTTAGGGTTAGTGTTAGTGTTGGGTTAAGGGTTAGGGTTAGAGTAAATTTTAGGGTGAGGATAAGGGTTAGGGTTAGTGTTAGGGTTAGTGTTAGGGTTAGGTTAAGGGTTAGGAGTAGGGTTATGTTTGGGGTTAGGATAAGGGTTAGGGTTAGGGTTAGGCTTAGGGTAAGAGTAAGTGTTAGTGTTAGGGTTAGGGTTAGGTTTAGGTTTAGGGTTTGGGTTAAGGTTAAGTTTAGGGTTAGGGTAAGGGTAAGGGTTAGGGTTAGGGTTAGGGTTAGGGGTTATATTTAGGGTTAGGATTAGGGTTAGGGTTAGGGTAAGGGTAAGGGATAGGTTTAGTGGTAGGATTAGGGTTAAGGTTGGGTTTAGGGTTAAGGTTAGTGTAAGGGTAAGGGTTAGGGTTAGGGTTATGATTAGGGTTAAGGTTAGGGTTAGGTTTAGTGTTAGGGTAAGAGTTAGGTTTAGGGTTAGGGTTCTGTATAGGGTTAAGGTTAGGTTTAGGGTTAGGGTAAGGGTTAGGGTTAGGGTTAGGGGTAGAGTTAGGGTAAGTGTTAGGATTAGGGTTAGGGTTAGGGTTAGGGTTAGGTTTAGTGTTGGGTTTAAGGTTAGGTTTAGGGTAAGGTTTAGGGTTAGCGTTAGGGTTAGGTTTAGGGTTAGGTTTAGGTTTAGGTTAGGGTTTGTGTTAGGGTTAGGGTAAGGGTATGTGTTAGGGTTAGGGTTAGGGTTAGGGGTTAGGGGTTACGGTTAGGGTTAGGGGTAGGGTGAGGGGTAAGGGTTAGGGTTAGGGTTAGGGTTAGGGTAAGGGTTAGGGTTACGGTTAGGGAAAGGATAAGGCTTAGGGTTAAGGTTAGATTTAGGGTGAGGGTTAGTGTTAAGATTAGGGTTACGGTTAGGATAAGGGTAAGGGTTAGGGTTAGGTATTGGTTTAGGGTTAGGGTAAGGGTGAGGGATAGGGTTAGGGTTAGGGTTAGCGTTAGGTTTAGTGTTGGGGTTAAGGTTAGGGTTAGGGTAAGGGTTAGGGTTAGGGTTAGGAATAGGTTTAGGGTAAGGTTAGGGTTAGGGTTAGGGTTAGGGTTAGGGTAAGGGTATGTGTTAGGGTAAGGGTTAGGTTTAGGTTTAGGGTTAGCGTTAGGCTTAGGCTAAGTGTTTGAGTTAGGTTTAGGGTTAAGGTAAGGCTAAAGGTTAGGGTTAGGGTTAGTGTTAGGTTTAGGGTAAGGCTTAGGGTTAGGTTTAGGGTAACGGTTAGGTTTAGGGTTAGGGTTAGGGTTAGCATTAGGTTAAGGGTAAGGTTTAGGGTTAGAAAGAGGGTTAGGTTTAGTTTTACGATAAGGGTAAGGGTTAGGGTTAGGGTTATGGTTAGGGTTCGTGTTAGGGCTAAGGTTTTGGGTTAGGGTTAGGGTTAGGTAAGGGTTAGGGTTAGGGGTTAGGGTTAGTGTTAGGTTTGGGTTAAGGGTTAGGGTTAGGGTTAGGGTTAGTATAAGGGTTAGGGTTAGGGTTAGGGTAAGTGTTAGTGTTAGGGTTAGGGTAAGGGTTAGGGTTAGGGTTAGGGGTTAGGGTTACGGTTAGGGTTAGGGGTTAGGGTTAAGTTTAGGGTAGGGTAAGGCTTAGGGTTAGGGGTTAGGTTTAGTGTTAGGGTTGGGTTAAGGGTTAAGGTTAGGGATAGGGTTAGGGTTAGGGTTAGGATAAGGGTTAAGGTTAGGTTTAGGGTTAGGGTAAGAGTGTTAGTGTTAGTGTTAGGGTTAGGGTTAGGGTTAGGGTTAAGGTTAGGGTTAAGGTTAGGATAAGAGTATAGGTTAGGTTTAGGTAAAAGGTTAGGTTTATGGTAAGGGTGAGAGTTAGGGTTAGGGTTAGGGTTAGGTTTAGGGTTAGGTTTAGGGTTAGGGTTAGTGTAAGGGTAAGGGTTAGGGTTAAGGTTAGGGTAAGGGTGAGGTTTAGGATTAGGGTAGGGGTTAGGGTAAGGTTTAGGGTTAGTGTCAGTGTTAGGTTTAGAGTTAGGCTTAGGGTTAGTGTAAGGGTAAGGGTTAGGTTTAGGTTTAGGGTTAGGGTTAGGGTAAAGGTAAGGGTTAGGTTTAGCCTTAGGGTTAGGGTAAGGGTTAGGGTTAGGGTCAGGGTTAGAGTTAGGTTTAGGGTTAGGTTAATGGTAGGGTTAGGGTTAGGGTTAGGGTAAGGCTTAGGGTTAGGGGTTAGGCTTAGGGTTAGTGTAAGTGTTAGGGTTAGTGTTAGGGTTAGGGTTAGGGTTAGGGTAAGCGTTTGGGATAGGGTTAGGGTTAGGATAAGGGTAAGTGTTATGTTTAGGGTTAGGGTTAGGGTAAGGGTAACGGTTAGGGTTAGGGTTAGTTTTAGGGTTAGGGTTAGGGTTAGGGTTAGGGTTAGTGTAAGGGTAAGGGTTAGGGTTAAGGTTAGGGTTAGGGTTAGGGTTAGGGTTATGGTTAGGGTAAGGGTAAGGGTTAGGGTTAAGATTAGGGTTAGGGTTAGTTTTAGGGTTAGGGTTAGGGTTATGGTAAGGGTAAGGATTAGGGTTAGGATTAGTTTAGGGTTAGTGTAATGGTTAGGGTTAGGTTTAGGTTTAGGGTTAAGTTTCATGTTAGGGTTAGGGTAAGGTTAAGGGTTGGGGGTAGGGTTAGGGTTAGGTTTAGTGTTTCGGTTAAGGTTAGTGTTACGGTAAGCGTTAGGGTTAGGGTTAGGGTTAGGTTTAGGGTTACGGTTAGGGTTAGGGTTAGGATAAGGGTATGAGTTAGGGTTAGGGTTAGGGTTAGGTTTAGGGTAAGGGTAAGGTGTAGGGTTAGCCTTAGGGTAAGGGTAAGAGTCAGGGTTAGGGTTAGGGTTAAGGTAAGGGTAAGGGTTAGGGTTAGGGTTAGGGTTAGGTTTATGGTAAGGGTTAGGATTAGGTTTAGGGTAAGGGTAAGATTTAGGGTTAGGTTTAGGGTTTGTGTTAGAGTAAGGGCAAGGGTTGGTTAGGGTTAGGGTTAGGTTTAGGGTTAGGGTAAGGGTAAGGGTTAGGTTTAGGGTTAGGTTAAGTGTTAGGGTTGGGGTTAGGATTAGGTTAGGTGTTAGGGTAATTGTAAGTGTTATTTTAGGGTTAGGGTTAGGATAAAGTTAAGGGTTAGGGTTAGGGTTAGGGGTTAGTGTTAGGGTTAGGGTTAGGGGTTAGGGTTGGCGTTAGGGTTAGGGTAACGGATAGGGTTAGGCTTAGGGTTAGGGTTAGGGTTAAGGTAAGGGTAAGTGTTAGGGTTAAGGTTAGGGTTAGGTTAGGTTTAGGGTTAGGGTTAGGGTAAGGTTAAGGGTTAGGTTTAGGATTAGGGTTAGGGTTAGGGTAAGGGTTAGGGTTAGGGTTAGCTTTAGGTTTAGGGTTAGAGTAAGGGTAAGGATTAGGGTTAGGGTTAGGGTTAGGTTTGGTGTTTTGGTTAAGGTTAGGGTTAGGGTAAGCGTTAGGGTTAGGTTTAGGGTTAGCGTTAGATTTAGGGTTAGTGTTAGGGTAAGGGTATGTGTCAGGGTTAGGATCAGGGTTAGGTTTAGGGTAAGGGTTATGGTTAGATTTAAGGTAAGGGTAAGGTTTAGGGTTAGCGTTAGGTAAGGGTAAGGGTTAGGCTTAGGGTTAGGTTTAGGGTTACGGTTAATGTTACGGTTAAGGTAAGGGTAAGTGTTAGGGTTAAGGTTAGGGTTAGGTTAGGTTTAGGGTTAGGGTTAGGGTTAGGGTAAGGTTAAGGGTTAGGGTTAGGATTAGGTTTAGGGTTAGGGTAAGGGTTAGGGTTAGGGTTAGCTTTAGGGTTAGGTTTAGAGTAAGGGTAAGGATTAGGGTTAGGATTAGGGTTAGGTTTAGTGTTGGGGTTAGGGTTAGAGTTAGGGTTAGGGTTAGGGTTAGGGTTAGGGTTAGGGTTAGATTTAGGGTTAGGTTAGGGTTAGGGTTAGGGGTAGGTTTAGGGTAAAGGTAAGGGTAAGGGTAAGGGTTAAGGTTAGGTTTAGGTTTAGCGTTAGGGTAAGTGTAAGGGTTAGGGATAGGGTTAGGGTTAGGGTTAAGGTTAGTGTTAGGGTTAGGGTTAGGGTAAGGGTTAGGGTTAGGTTTAGGGTTAGTGTTAGGTTTAGGGTTACGTTAGGATAAGGGCAATTGTTAGGGTTTGGGTTAGGGTTAAGTTTAGCCTTTGGGTTAGGGATAGTGTTAGGGTTAGGGTTAGGTTAAGGGTAAGGGTTATCTTTAGGTTTAGGATTAGGGTAAGGGTAAGTGTTAGGGTTAGGTTAGGGTTAGGATTAGGGTAAGGGTTAGGGTTAGGGTTAGGGTTAGGGTTAGGTTTGGGGTAAGGGTTAGGGTTAGGTTTAGGGTAAGGGTAAGTTTTATTGTTAGGGTTAGGGTTAGGTTTTTGGTAAGGGTAAGGGTTAGGTTTAGTGTAAGGGTTAGGGTTAGGGTTAGGTTTCGTGTTAGGGTAAGGATTAGAGTTAGGGTTAGGGTAAGGTTAGGCTAGGGTTAGCATTAAGGTTAGGGTTAGGGTTAGGGTAAGGGTAAGAATTTGGGTTAGAGTTTGGGTTTGGGTAAGGGTTAGGGTTAGGGTTAGGGGTAAGGTTAGGATTAGGGTAAGGGTAAGGGTAAGGGTTAGGTTTAGGGTTAGGGCCAGGGTTATTGTTAGGGTAAGGGTTAGGGTTGGTGTTAGGGTTAGGTTTAGGGTTTGGGTTAGGGTTACGGCTAGGGTAAGGGTAAGGGATCGGGTTAAGGTTCGTGTTAGAGTTAGGATTATGGTTAGGGTTAGGGTCAGGGGTAGGGTTAGTGTAAGGGTTAGGGGTTATGGTTAGGGTTAGTGTTATCTTTAGGGTTGGGGTTAGGGTTAGGTTTAGGTTTAGGGTTAGGGTAAAGGCAAAGTTTAGGGTTAGGGTTAGGGTTAGGTTTAGGGTTCGTGTTAGGGTTAAGTTTAGGGTTAGGATAAGGGTAAGAGTTTGGGTAGAGTTTGGGTTTGTGTAAGGGTTAGGGTTAGGGTTAGGGGTAAGGTTAGTTTTAGGGTTAGGGTAAAGGTAAGGGTTAGGTTTAGGGTTAGGGCCAGCGTCATTGTTAGGGTCAGGGTTAGGGTTAGTGTTAGGGTTAGGTTTAGGGTTAGGGTTAGTATTAGGGTTAGGGTCAGGGTAAGGGTTACGGTTAGGTTTAGCTTTACGGTTAGGGTAAGGGTAAGGGTTAGATTTAGGGTTAGGGTTAGGTTTACGGTTAGGGTTATGGTTATGGTTAGGGTAAGGATAAGGGTTAGGGTTAAGGTTAGGTTTAGGGTTAGGGTTAGGGTTAGGGTAAGGATAAGGGTTAGGGTTAAGGTTAGGGTTAGGATTAGGGTTAGGGTTAGGGTTAAGGTTAGGGTTAGGGTTAGGGTAAGTTTTAGTGTTAGGTTTAGGGTTAGGTTTTTGGTAAGGGTAAGGGTTAGGGTTAGGGATAGGGTTAGGTTTAGGTTTAGGGTAAGCGTAAGTGTTAGGGTTAGGGTTAGTGTTAGTGTAAGGTTTAGGGTTAGGGTGAGGTTTCGTGTTAGGGTAAGGATCAGAGTTAGGGTTAGGGTAAGGTTAGGTTAGTGTTAGCATTAAGGTTAGGGTTAGGGTTAGGGTAAGGGTAAGAATTTGGGTTAGAGTTTGGGTTTGGGTAAGGGTTAGGGTTAGGGTTAGGGGTAAGGTTAGGGTTAGGGTTAGGGTAAGGGTAAGGGTTAGTGTTAGGGTTAGGGCCAGGGTTATTGTTAGGGTAAGGGTTAGGGTTAGTGTTAGGGTTAGGTTTAGGGTTTGGGTTAGGGTTACGGCTAGGGTAAGGGTAAGGGTTAGGGTTAAGGTTCGTGTTAGAGTTAGGATTATGGTTAGGGTTAGGGTCAGGGGTAGGGTTAGTGTTAGGGTTAGGGGTTAGGGTTAGGGTTAGTGTTATCTTTAGGGTTGGGGTTAGGGTTAGGTTTAGGGTTAGGGTTAGGGTAAAGGCAAGGTTTAGGGTTAGGGTTAGGGTTAGGTTTAGGGTTAGTGTTAGGGTTAAGTTTAGGCTTAGGATAAGGGTAAGAGTTTGGGTTAGAGTTTGGGTTTGTGTAAGGGTTAGGGTTAGGGTTAGGGGTAAGGTTAGTTTTATGGTTAGGGTAAAGGTAAGGGTTAGGTTTGGATCAGAGCTAGCGTCATTTTTAGGGTCAGGGTTAGGGTTAGTGTTAGCGTTAGGTTTAGGGTTAGGGTTAGGGTTAGGATTAGGGTTAGGGTCAGGGTAAGGGTTACGGTTAGGTTTAGCTTTACGGTTAGGTAAGGGTAAGGGTTAGATTTAGGGTTAGGGTTTGGTTTACAGTTAGGGTTATGGTTAGGGTTAGGGTAAGGATAAGGGTGAGGGTTAAGGTTAGGTTTAGGGTTAGGGTTAGGGTAAGGATAAGGGTTAAGGTTAAGGTTAGGGTAAGGGTAAGGGTTAGGGTTATATTACCGTTAGGTTTAGCGTAAGGGTTAGGGTTAGGTTTAGGGTTAGGCTTAGGGTTAAGTTTAAGGTTAGGGTAAGGGTAAAGGTTAGGGTTAGGATTAAGGGAAGTGTTAGGGTTCGCGTTAGGGTAAGGGTAAGGGTATGTGTTAGGGTTACGGTTAGGGTTATGTTTATGGTTACGCTTAGGGTTAGGGTTAGGGTTAGGGTAAGGGTATGTGTTAGGGTTAGGGTTAGGGTTAAGGTTAGGGTTAGGGTTAGCGTTAGGGTAAGGGTAAGGGTTAGGCTTAGGGTTAGGGTTAATATAAGGGTGAGGGTTACGGTTAGGGTAAGGGTTAGATTTAGGGTTAGGGTTAGGTTTACAGTTAGGGTTATGGTTAGGGTTAGGGTAAGGATAATGGTGAGGGTTAAGGTTAGGTTTAGGGTTAGGGTTAGGGTAAGGATAAGGGTTAGGGTTAAGGTTATGGTAAGGGTAAGGGTTAGGGTTAGATTACCGTTAGGTTTAGCGTAAGGGTTAGGGTTAGGTTTAGGGTTAGGCTTAGGGTTAAGGTTAAGGTTAGGGTAAGGGTAAAGGTTAGGGTTAGGATTAAGGGAAGGGTTAGGGTTCGCGTTAGGGTAAGGGTAAGCGTATGTGTTAGGGTTACGGTTAGGGTTATGTTTATGGTTACGCTTAGGGTTAGGGTTAGGGTTAGGGTTAGGGTTAAGGTTAGGGTTAGCGTTAGGGTAAGGGTAAGGGTTAGGCTTAGGGTTAGGGTTAATATAAGGGTGAGGGTTACGGTTAGGGTTAGGGTTAGGATTAGGGTTAGGGTAAGGTTTAGGGTTAGGTTTAGGGTAAGGGTTAGGGTTAGGGTTAGGGTAAGGGTAAGGGTTAGGGTTAGGTTTAGGGTTAGGGTTAGGTTTAGGATTAGGGTAAGGGTAAGGGTTAGGGTTACGGTTAGAGTTAGGGTTAGGGTAAGGGTTAGGTTAAGGTTAAGGGTTAGGGTTAGGTTTAGCGTTAGGGTAAGGATAAGGGTTAGGGTTAGGGTTAGGGTTAAGGTAAAGGTAAGTGTAAGGGTTAGGGTTAGGTTACCATTAGGTTTAGCGTAAGGGTTAGGGTTAGGTTTAGGATTAGGGTAAGGTTTTGCTTTAGGGTTAGTGTTAGGGTTAGGGTTAGGGTAATGGTAAGGGTTAGGGTTAGGGTTAGGGTTAGGTTTAGGGTTAGGGTAAGTGTTAGGGTTAGGTTTAGGGTTAGGGTAGGGGATAGAGTAAGGGTAAGTGTTATGGTTAGGGTTAGAATAAGGGTAAGGGTTAGGGTTAGGGTTAGGGTTACGGGTTAGGGTTAGGGTTAGTTTTAGGGATATGGTTAGGTTTAGGGTTAGGGTTAGGGTAAGGGTTAGGGTTAGGGTTAAGGTTAGGGTTAGGTTTAGGGTTAGGTTTAGGGTAAGGGTTAGGTTTAGGGTTATGGTTAGTGTTAGGTTTAGGGTTAGGGTTGGGGTAAGGGCAAATGTTAGGGTTAGGGTTAGGGTTAAGGTTAGGGTTAGGGTTAGGCTTAGTGTTAGGATTAGGGTTAGGGTATGGGTAAGTGTTAGGGTTAGGTTAGGGTTAGGGTTAGGATAAGGGTAAGGGTTAGGGTTAGGGTTAGGTTTAGGTTTAGGGTAAGGGTTAGGGTTAGGTTTAGGGTAAGGGTAAGTTTTAGTGTAAGGGTTAGGGTTAGGTTTTTGGTAAGGGTAAGAGTTAGGGTTAGGGTTAGGGTTAGGTTTAGGTTTAGTGTAAGGGTAAGGGTTAGGGTTAGGTTAGGGTTAGGGTAAGGGTTAGGGTTAGGGTGAGGTTTCGTGTTAGGGTAAGGATTGGAGTTATTGTTAGGGTAGGTTTGGGTTAGGGTTAGCATTACGGTTAGGGTTAGGGTTAGGGTAAGGTTAAGAATTTGGGTTAGAGTTTGGGTTTTGGTTAGGGTTAGGGTTAGGGTTTGGGCCAGGGTTATTGTTAGGGTAAGGGTTAGGGTTAGTGTTAGGCTTATGTTTAGGGTTTGGGTTAGGGTTACGGCTAGGGTTAGGGTTAGGGTTAGGGTTAGGGCAAGGGTTATTTTTAGGGTAAGGGTTAGGGTTAGTGTCAGGGTTAGGTGTATGGTTTGGGTTAGGGTTACGGCTAGGGTAACCGTAAGGGTTAGGGTTAAGGTTAGGGTTAGAGTTAGGATTATGGTTAGGGTTAGGGTCATGGTAAGGCTTACGGTTAGGTTTAGGTTTAAGGTTAGGGTAAGGGTAAGGGTTAGCTTTAGGGTTAGGGTTAGGGTAAGGGTAAGGGTTAGGGTTAGGTTTATGTTTAGGGTTAGGGTAAGGGTAAGGGTAAGGGTTAGGGTTACGGTTAGGGTTAGGGTAAGGGTTAGGGTTAGGGTTGGGGTTAGGGTTAGGGTAAGGGTTAGGGTTAGGGTTAGGGTTAGCTTTAGGATTAGGGTTAGGTTTAGGGTAAGGGTTAGGGTTAGTGTTAGGGTTAGGTTTAGGTTTGGGGTTAAGGTAAGGGTTATAGTTCGGGTAAGGGTAAGGGTTAGGGTTAGGGTTAGGGTTAGGGTAAGGTTTAGGGTTAGGGTTAGGGTTAGGGTTAGAGTTATGTTTAGGTTTACGGTTAGGTTTTGGCTTCGGGTTAGGGTAAGGGTATGTGTTAGGGTTAGGGTTAGAGTTAAGGTTAGGGTTAGGGTTAGCGTTAGGGTAATGGTAAGGGTTACGGTTAGGGTTAGGGTTAAGACAAGGGTAAGAGTTAGGTTTAGAGTTATGGCTAGGGTAAGGTTTAGGGTTAGGTTTAGGGTAAAGGTAAGGTTTAGGGTTAGGTTTAGGGTTAGGGTTAGGGTTAGGGTAAGGGTAAGGGTTAGGGTTAGGGTTAGGGTTAGGTTAAGGATTAGGGTAAGGTTGAGGGTTAGCGTTAGGTTTAGGGTTAGGGTTAGGGTAATGGTTAGGGTTAGGGTTAGGTTTAGGATTAGGGTAAGGGTAAGTGTTAGGGTTAGGGTTATGGTTAGGTTTAGTGTTAAGGTTAGGGTTAGGGTAAGGGTTAGGGTAGTGTTAGGGTTAGAGTTAGGGTTAGGTTTAGGGTAAGGGTAACGGTTAGGGTTAGAGTTAGGGTTAAGGTTAGGGTTAGGGTTAGCGTTAGGGTAAGGGTAAGTGTTAGGGTTAGGGTTAAGGTAAGGTTAATGGTTAGGGTTAGTGTTAGGGTTATGGTTAGAGTTAGGGTTAGGTTTAGGTTTTTTGGAAGGGTAAGGTTTAGGGTTAGGATTGGGGTTAGGGTTAGGGTTAGGTTTAGGGTAAGGGAAAGGTTTAGGGTTAGGGTTAGGGTTAGGTTCAGGTTTAGGATAAGGGTAAGAGTTACGGTTAGGGTTAGGGTTAGGATAAGTGTAAGGGTTAGGGTTAGGGTTAGGGTTAGTGTTAGTGGTTAGGGTTGGGGTTAGGGTTAGGTTTATGTTTGGGCTTAGGGTTACATAAGGGTAAGGGTTAGAGTTAATGTTAGTGTTAGGTTTAGGGTTCGGGTTACTGTTAGTTTTAGGGTTAGGGTTCGGATAATGGTAAGGTTTAGGGTTAGGGTTAGGGTTAGGTTTAGGGTTAGGTTTAGGGTAAGGGTAAGGGATAGGATTAGGGTTAGGGTTAAGGTTAGGTTTAGGGTAAGGGTAAGAGTTTGTGTTAGAGTTTGGGTTTCGGTAAGGGTTAGGGTTAGGGTTAGGGGTAAGGTTAGGGTTAGGTTTAGGGTGAGGGTAAGGGTTTGTGTTAGGGTTAGGGCCAGGGTTATTGTTAGGGTAAGGGTTAGGGTTAGTGTTAGGGTTAGGTTTAGGGTTAGTGTTAGTGTTAGGGTTAGGGTTAGGGTAAGGGTAAGGGGTATGGTTAAGGTTAGGGTTAGAGTTAGGATTATCGTTAGGGTTAGTGTCAGGGTTAAGGGTTACGGTTAGGTTTAGGTTTAGGGTTATGGTAAGGGTAAGGGTTATGTTTAGGGTTATGTTTAGGTTTACGGTTAGGGTTATGGTTAGGGTTAGGGTAAGGATAAGGGTTAGGGATAAGATTATGATTAGGGTTAGGGTTAGGTTTAGGGTTAAGTTTAGGGTTAGGGTTTGGGTAAGGGTAAGGGTTAGGGTTAGGTTTAGGATTAGGGTTAGGGTAAGGGTAAGGGTAAGGGTAAGGGTTAAGGTTAGGCTTAGGTTTAGGGTTAGGGTAAGGGTAAGGGTTAGGGATAGGGTTAGGGTTAGGGTTAATTTTAGGGTTAGGGTTAGGGTAAGGTTTAGGGTTAGGGTTAGGGTTAGTGTTATGTTTAGGGTTAGGTTCTGGTAAGGGCAATTATTAGGGTTAGGGTTAGGGTTAAGGTTAGCGTTAGGGTTCGGGATAGTGTTAGGGTTAGGGTTAGGGTAAGGGTAAGGGTTATGTTTAGGTTTAGGGTTAGGGTAAGGGTAAGTGTTAGGGTTAGGTTAGGGATAGGATGAGGGTAAGGGTTAGGGTTAGGGTTAGGGTTAGGTTTGGGGTAAGGGTTAGGGTTAGGTTTAGGGTAAGGGTAAGTTTTAGTGTTAGGGTTAGGGTTAGGTTTTTGGTAAGGGTAAGGGTTAGGGTTAGGGTTAGTGTAAGGGTTATGGTTAGGGTTAGGTTTCGTGTTAGGGTAAGGATTAGAGTTAGGGTTAGGGTAAGGTTAGGTTAGGGTTAGCATTAAGGTTAGGGTTAGGGTTAGGGTAAGGGTAAGAATTTGGGTTAGAATTTGGGTTTGGGTAAGGGTTAGGGTTAGGGTTTGGGGTAAGGTTAGGGTTAGGGTAAGGGTAAGGGTAAGGGTTAGGTTTAGGGTTAGGGCCAGGGTTATTGTTAGGGTAAGGTTTAGGATTGGTGTTAGGGTTAGGTTTAGGGTTTGGGTTAGGGTTACGGCTAGGGTAAGGGTAAGGGTTAGGGTTAAGGTTCGTGTTAGAGTTAGGATTATGGTTAGGGTTAGGGTCAGGGATAGGGTTAGTGTTAGGGTTAGGGGTTAGGGTTAGGGTTAGTGTTATGTTTAGGGTTGGGTTAGGGTTAGGTTTAGGTTTAGGGTTAGGGTAAAGGCAAGGTTTAGGGTTAGGGTTAGGGTTAGGTTTAGGGTTAGTGTTAGGGTTAAGTTTAGGGTTAGGATAAGGGTAAGAGTTTGGGTGAGAGTTTGGGTTTGTGTAAGGGTTAGGGTTAGGGTTAGGGGTAAGGTTAGTGTTAGGTTAGGGTAAAGGTAAGGGTTAGGTTTGGGTCAGGGCCAGCGTCATTGTTTGGGTCAGGGTTAGGGTTAGTGTTAGGGTTAGGTTTAGAGTTAGGGTTAGGATTAGGGTTAGGGTCAGGGTAAGGGTTACGGTTAGGTTTAGCTTTACGTTTAGGGTAAGTGTAAGGGTTAGATTTAGGGTTAGGGTTAGGTTTACGGTTAGGGTTATGGTTAGGGTTAGGGTAAGGATAAGGGTTAGGGTTAAGGTTAGATTTAGGGTTAGGGTTAGGGTAATGATAAGGGTTAGGGTTAAGGTTAGGATTAAGATTAGGGTTAGGTTTAGGGTTAAGGTTAGGGTTAGGGTTAGGGTTAGGGTAAGGGTAAGGGTTAGGGTTAGGTTTACGGTTAGGTTTAGGGTAAGGGCAAGGGTAAGTGTTAGGGTTAGGATTAGGGTTATGTTTAGGGTTAGGGTAAGGGCAAGGGTTAGGGTTAGGATTAGGGTTAGGTTTAGGGTTAGGCTTAGGGTTAAGGTTAAGGTTAGGGTAAGGGTAAAGGTTAGGGTTAGGATTAGGGGAAGGGTTAGGGTTCGCGTTAGGGTAAGGGTAAGGGCATGTGTTAGGGTTAGGGTTAGGGTTATGTTTATGGTTACGCTTAGGGTTAGGGTTAGGGTTAGGGTAAGGGTATGTGTTAGGGTTAGGGTTAGGGTTAAGGTTAGGGTTAGGGTTAGCGTTAGGGTAAGGGTAAGGGTTAGGCTTATGGTTAGGGTTAAGATAAGGGTGAGGGTTATGCTTAGGGTTAGGGTTAGGATTAGGATTAGGGTAAGGTTTAGGGTTAGGTTTAGGGTAAGGGTAAGGGTTAGGGTTAGGGTTAGGGTAAGGGTAAGGGTTAGGGTTAGGTTTAGGGTTAGGGTTAGGTTTAGGATTAGGGTAAGTGTAAGGGTTAGGGTTACGGTTAGATTTAGGGTTAGGGTAAGGGTTAGGGCAAGGTTAAGGGTTAGGGTTAGGGTTAGGGTTAGGGTTAAGGTAAGGGTAAGGGTTAGGGTTGGTTTCCGTTAGGTTTAGGGTAAGGCTTAGGGTTAGGTTTAGGATAAGGGTAAGGTTTCGGTTTAGGGTTAGGGTTAGGGTTAGGGTTAGGTTAACGGTAAGGGTTAGGGTTAGGTTTAGGGTTAGGTTTAGGGTTAGGTTTAGGGTTAGGGTAAGTGTTACTGTTAGGGTTAGGGTTAGGGTAGGGGACAGGGTAAGGGTAAGTGTTAGGGTTAGGGTTAGAATAAGGGTAAGGATTAGGGTTAGGTTTAGGGTTAGGGTAAGGGTTAGGGTTAGGGTTAAGGTTAGGGTTAGGTTTAGGGTTAGGTTTAGGGTAAGGGTTAGGGTTAAGGTTAGTGTTAGGTTTAGGGTTAGGGTTATGGTAAGGTTAGGGGTAGGGTTAGCATTAAGGTTAGGATTAGGGTTAGGGTAAGGGTAAGGGTTATGGTTAAGTTTAGGTTTAGGGTAAAGGTATGTGTTAGGGTTAGGTTAGGGTTAGGGTTAGGATAAGGGTAAGGGTTAGGGTTAGGGTTAGGGTTAGGTTTAGGGTAAGGGTTAGGGTTAGGTTTAGGGTAAGGGTAAGTTTTAGTGTTAGGGTTAGGGTTAGGTTTTTGGTAAGGGTACTGGTTAGGGTTAGGGTTACGGTTAGGTTTAGGTTTAGGGTAAGGGTAAGGGTTAGGGTTAGGGTTAGGGTTAGGGTAAGGGTTAGGGTTAGAGTTAGGTTTCGTGTTAGGGTAACGATTAGAGTTAGGGTTACGGTAAGGTTAGGGTTAGGGTTAGCATTAAGGTTAGGGTTCGGGTTAGGGTAAGGGGAAGAATTTGGGTTAGAGTTTGGGTTTAGGTAAGGGTTAGGGTTAGGGTTAGGGGTAAGGTTAGGGTTAGGGTTAGGGTAAGGGTAAGGGTTAGGCTTAGGGTTAGGGCCAGGGTTATTGTTAGGGTAAGGGTTAGGGTTAGTGTTAGGTTTAGGTTTAGGGTTTGGGTTAGGGTTACGTCTAGGGTAAGGGTAAGGGTTAGGGTTAAAGTTAGGGTTAGAGTTAGGATTATGGTTAGGGTTAGGGTCAGGGTAAGGGTAAGGGTTAGGTTTAGGGTTTGGGTTAGGTTTAGGGTTACCTTTATGGTTAGGGATAGGGTAAAGATAAGGGTTAGGGTTATGCTTAGGGGTAGGGTTAGGTTTAGATTTAGGGTTAAAGTTTGGTTTAGGGTTAGGGTAATGGTGAGGGTTAGGGTTAGGTTTAGGGTTAAGGTTAGGGTAAGGGTAAGGGTAAGTGTTAGGGTTAGCGTTAGGGTTAGGGGAAGGGTTAGGGTTAGGTTTGGGGTTAGGGTTAGGGAAAGGTTTAGGGTTAGGGTTTGGCTTAGGTTTAGGGTTAGGGTTAGAGTTAAGGTAAAGGATAGGGTTAGGGTTAGGGTTAGGTTTAGGGTTGGAGTTAAGGTTAGGGTTATGGTTAGTGTAAGGGTAAGGGTTAGGGTTAGGGTTAGGGTAAGGGTATGTGTTAGGGTTAGGGTTAGAGTTAAGGTTAGGGTTAGGTTTAGCGTTAGGGTAAGGGTGAGGGTTACAGTTAGGGTTACGTTTAAGATAAGGGTAAGGGTTAGGTTTAGGGTTATGGTTAGGGTAAGGTTTAGGGTTAGGTTTAGGATAAGGGTAAGGTTTAGGGTTAATGTTAGGGTTAAGGTTAGGGTTAGTGTAAGGGTAAGGGTTAGGTTTAGGGTTAGGGTTAGGTTAAGGATTAGGATAAGGGTGAGGGTTAGGGTTAGGTTTAGGGTAAGGGTTAGGGTTAGGGTTAGTTTTAGGGTAGGGTAAGGGTAAGTGTTAGGGTAAGTGTTAGGATAGGCTGAGGGTTAGGGTTAGAGTTAGGGTTAGGTTTAGGGTAAGGGTAAGGGTTATTGTTAGAGTTAGGATTAAGGTTAGGGTTAGGGTTAGCGTTAGGGTAAGGGTAAGTGTTAGGGTTAGGGTTAAGGTAAGGTTAAGGGTTAGGGTTAGTGTTAGGGTTATGGTGAGGGTTAGGGTTAGGGTTAGGTTTAGTGGAAGGGTAAGTTTTAGGGTTAGGATTGGGGTTAGGGTTAGGGTTAGGATAAGTGTAAGGGTTAGGGTTAGGGTTTGGGTTAGTGTTAGGGGTTAGGGTTATGGTTAGGGTTAGGTTTGGGGTTAGGGTTACATAAGGGTAAGGGTTAGGGTTAGGGTTAGTGTTAGGTTTAGGATTCGGTTTAGGGTTAGGTTTAGGGTTAGGGTTAGGTTAAGGGTAAGGTTTAGGGTTAGAGTTAGGGTTAGGTTTAGGGTTAGGGTTAGGGTAAGGGTAAGGGTTAGGGTTAGGGTTAGGGTTAAGGTTAGGTTTAGGGTAAGAGTAAGAGTTTGGGTTAGAGTTTGGTTTTCGGTAAGGGTTAGGGTTAGGGTTAGGGTTAAGGTTAGTGTTAGGTTTAGGGTAAGGTAAGGGTTAGGGTTAGGGTAAGGGCCATGGTTATTGTTAGGGTAAGGGTTAGGGTTATTGTTAGGGTTAGGTTTAGGGTTAGGGTTAGCGTTAGGGGTAGGTTTAGGGTAAGGGTAAGGGTTAGGGTTAGGGTTAAGTTTAGGGTTAAGTTTAGGGTTGGGGTTAGGGTAAGGGTAAGGGTTAGGGTTAGGTTTAGGGTTAGGGTTAGGGTACGGATAAGGGTAAGGGTAACGGTTGAGGTTAGGTTTAGGTTTAGGGTTAGGGTAAGGGTAAGGGTTAGGGATAGGGTTAGGGTTAGGGTTAAGGTTACGGTTAGGGTTAGGGTTAGGGTTAGGTTTACGGTTAGGGTTAGGGTAAGGGTAAGGGTTAGGGTTAGGGTTAGGTTTAGGGTTAAGTTTTGTGTTAGGGTTAGGGTTAGGGTTAGGGTTAGGGATATGTTTAGGAGTAGGGTAAGGCTAAGGGTTAGGTTTAGAGTTAGGGGTAGGGTAAGGGTTAGGGTTGCCGTAGGGTTAGGGTTAGGGTTAGGGTTAGGTTTAGGGTTAGGGTTACGGTTACGGTTAGGTTCAGTGTAAGGGTAAGGTTATGGTTAGGGTGGGGGTTAGGCTTAGGGTTAGGGTTAGGGTAAGGGTAAGGGTTAGGGTTAGGGTTAGGGTTATATTTAGGAGTAGGGTAAGGCTAAGGGTTAGGGTTAGAGTTAGGGGTAGGGTAAGGGTTAGGGTTGCTGTAGGTTTAGGTTTAGGTTAAGGGTAAGTGTTAGGGTTAGGGTTAGGGTTAGGATAAGGGTAAGGGTTAGGATTAGGTTTAGGGTTAGGGTAAAGTTAATGGTTAAGTTTATGGTTAGTGTTAGTGTTATGTTTAGGGTTAGGGTAAGGGTAAGTGTTAGGGATAGGGTTAGGGTGAGGTTTAAGGTTAGGGTTAGGGTAAGGGTAAGGATTAGTTTTAGGGTTAGGGTAAAAGTGACCTTAAGGTTAGGGTTAGGTTTAGGGTTAGGGTAAAGGTAATGGTTAAGGTTAGGGTTAGGGTTAGTGTTAGGTTTAGGGTTAGGGTAAGGGTAAGTGTTAGGGATAGGGTTAGGGTTAGGTTTAAGTTTAGGGTTAGGGTTAGGGTTAGATTTAGGTTTATGGTTAGGGTAAGTGTAAGGGTTAGGGTTAGGGTTAGCGTTATGGTTAAGGTTAGGGTTAGTGTTAGGTTTAGGGTTAGGGTTAGGGTAAGGGTAAAGGTTAGTGTTAGGGTTAGGGTTAGGTTTAGGGTTGGGATTAAGGTTAGGGTTACGTTTAGGGTAAGGATAAGTGTTAGGTTTAGGGTTAGGGTTAGCGTTCGGGTAAGGGTAAGTGTTAGGGTTAGGGTTAGGGTTAAGGTAAGAATAAGGCTTAGGGTTAGGGTAAGGGTTAGGGTTAGGGTTAGGGTAAGGTAAGGTTTAGGGTTAGGTTTAGGGTTAGGGTTAAGGTAAGGGTAAGGGGTAGGGTTAGTGTTAGGGTTAGGGTTAGGGTTAGGATTAGGGTTAGGTTTAGGATAAGGGTAAGGGTTAGGGTTAGGGTTAGGGTAGGGGTTAGGGTAAGTGTTAGGGTTAGGGTAAGGGTTAGGGTTAGGGGTTAGGCTTAGTTTTAGGGTTAGGTTAAGGGTTAGGGTTAGGGTTAGGGTTAGGATAAAGGTTAGGGTTAGGGTTAGGGTTAGAGTTAGGGTAAGGGTAATTTTAAGGGTTAGGGTTACGGTTAGGGTTAGGGTAAGGGTTAGGGTTAGGTTTAGCGTTGGGGTTAAGGTTAGGGTTAGGGTTAGGTTTAGGGTGAGGGAATGGGTTAGGGTTAGGGTTTGGGTAAATGTTAGGGTTAGGGTTAGGGTTATGGTAAGGGTTAGGGTTAGGGGTTAGGGTAAGTTTTAGGGTTTGGTCTAGGTGTTAGGGTTAGGGTTAGGGTTAGCGTTAGGTTTAGGGTTCCGGTTAGGGTAAGGGTTAGGGTTAGGCTTAGGGTTAGGGTTCGCGTTAGGTTTAGGGTTTGAGTTAGGGTAAGGGTAAGGGTTAGGGTTAGGGTTAGGGTTAGGGATAGGTTTAGTGTAAGGGTTACGGTTAGGTTTAGCGTTGGGGTTAAGTTTAAGGTTAGGGTTAAGATAAGGGTAAAGGTTAGAGTTAGGGTTAGGGTTAGGTTTTGAGTAAGGGTTAGGGTTAGGTTTAGGGTAAGGGTCAGTTTTAGGGTTTTGGTTAGGGTTAGGGTTAGGTTTAGGGTAAGGGAAAGGGTTAGGGTTAGGTTTAGTTTTTGGGTAAGGGTAAGGTTTAGGGTTAGGTTTAGGGTTAGGATTAGGGTAAGGGTTAGGGTTAGGGTTAGGGTAAGGGTAGGGGTTAGGGTAAGGGTAAGTGTTAGGGTTAGGTTTAGGGTTAGGATAAGTGTAAGGGTTAGGGTTATTGTTAGTGTTAGGGTTAGGGGTTAGGGTTAGGGTTAGGGTTCGGGTTAGGTTTGGGGTTAGCGTTACCTAAGAGTAATGTTTAGGGTTAGGGTTAGGGTTAGTGTTAGGTTTAGGGTTCGGGTTAGGGTTAGGTTAAGGTTTAGGGTTAGGGTAAGGGCAAGGTTTAGGGTTAGGGTTAGGGTTAGGGTTAGGGTTAGGGCAAGGGTAAAGGGGATGGTTAGAGATAGGGTTTGGGTAAAGTTAAGGGTTAGGGTTAGGTTAGGACCAGCGTTATTGTTAGGGTCAGGTTTAGGGTTAGTGTTAGGGTTAGGTTTAGGGTTAGTGTTAGGATTAGGTTTAGGGTCAGGGTAAGGGTTAGGGTTAGGTTTAGGGTTAGGTTTAGGTTTACCGTTAGGGTTATGGTTAGGGTTAGGGTAAGGATAAGGGTTAGGGTTAAGTTTAGGTTTAGGGTGGGGGTTAGGGTAAGGATAAGGGTTAGGGTTAAGGTTAGAGTTAGGATTAGGGTTAGAGTTAGGGTTAAGGTTAGGGTTAGGGTTAGGGTCAGGGTAAGTGTAAGGGCTAGGGTTAGGTTTAGGGTTAGGTTTAGGGGAAGGGTAAGGGTAAGTGTTAGGGTTAGGATTAGGGTTAGGTTTAGGGTTAGGGTAAGGTGAAGGGTTAGTGTTAGGATTAGGGTTAGGTTTAGAGTTAGGCTTAAGGTTAAGGTTAGGGTTAGGGTAAGTGTTACGATTAGGATTAGGGTAAGGGTTAGGGTTAGGGTTAGGGTTAGGGTAAGGGTATGTGTTAGGGTTAGTGTTAGGGTTATATTAAGGGTTACGGTTAGGGTTAGGGTTAGGGTGAGGTTAAGGGTTTTTGTTAGGGTTAGGGTTAGGGTTAAGTTTAGGGTTAGGGTTATCGTTAGGGTAAGGGTAAGGTTTAGGCTTAGGGTAAGGGTTAAGATAAGGGTGAGGGTTGTGGTTAGGGTTAGGTTTAGGGTTATGGTTAGGGTAAGGTTTAGGGTTAGGTTTAGGGTGAGGGTAAGGGTAAGGGTTAGGGTTAAGATTAGGGTTAGCGTTAGGGTAAGGGTTAGGGTTAGGGTTAGGGTTAGGTTTAGGGTTACGGTTAAGGTTAGCTTTAGGGTTAGGGTTAGGGTAAGGATAAGGGTTAGGGTTAAGGTTAGGGTTAGGATTAGGGTTAGGGTTAGGGTTAAGGTTAGGTTTAGGATTAGGTTTAGGGTTCGGTTTAGGGATAAGGTTAGGGTTAGGGTTAGGGTTAGGTTTAGGGTAAGGCTAAGGGTAAGTGTTAGGGTTAGGATTAGGGTTAGGTTTAGGGTTAGGGTAAGGGAAAGGGTTAGGGTTAGGATTAGGTTTAGGTTTAGGGTTAAGCTTAGGGTTAAGGTTAGGGTTAGGGTAAGGGTAAGGGTTAGGGTTAGGGTTAGGGTAAGGGTATGCTTTAGGGTTAGTGTTAGGGTTATGTTAAGGGTTACGGTTAGGGTTAGGGTTAGGGTGAGGGGAAGGGTATGTGTTAGGGTTAGGGTTAGTGTTAAGTTTAGGGTTAGGGTTAGCGTTAGGGTAAGGTTAAGGGTTAGGCTTAGGGTTAGGTTTAAGTTAAGGGTGAGGGATACGGTTAGCGTTAGGGTTAGGGTTATGTTTAGGGTAAGGTTTAGGGTTAGGTTTAGGGTAAGGGTAAGGGTTAGGGTTAGGGTTAGGGTTAGGGTAAGGGTAAGGGTTAGGGTTAGGTTTAGGGTTAGGGTTAGGTTTAGGATTAGGGTAAGGGTAAGGGTTAGGTTTACGGTTAGGGTTAGGGTTAGGATAAGGTTAACATTTTGGGTTAGAGTTTGGGTTTCGGTAAGGGTTAGGGTTAGGGTTAGGGGTAAGCTTAGGGTTAGGGTTAGGGTAAGGATAAGGATTAGGATAGGGTTAGTACCAGGGTTATTGTTAGGGTAAGGGTTAGGGTTAGTGTTAGGGTTAGGATTAGGGTTAGGGTTAGGGTTAGGGTTAGGGTTAGGGTAAGGTAAGTGTAGGGTTAAGGTTAGGTTTCGAGTTAGGATTATGGTTAGGGGTAGGTCAGGGTTAAGGGTTACGAGTAGGTTTAGGTTTTGGGTTAGGGTTCGGGTAAGGGTTATGTTTAGGTTTAGGGTTAGGGTTAGTGTTAGGGTTAGGGTTATGGTTTGGGTTAGGGTAAGGATAAGGGTTAGGGTTAAGATTAGGGTTAGGGTTAGGGTTAGGTTAAGGGTTAAGTTTAGGGTTAGGTTTAGGGTAACGGTAAGGGGTAGGGTTAGGTTTAGGGTTAGTGTTAAGTAAGGGTAAGGGTAAGGGTTAGGGTTAGGGTTAGGGTTAGGAATAGGGTTAGGGTAAGGGTAAGTGTTAGGGATAGGGTTAGGGTTAGGTTTAAGGTTAAGGTTAGGGTTAGGGTTAGGTTTAGGATTATGGTTAGGGTAATGGTTAAGGTTAGGGTTAGGGTTAGTGTTAGGTTTAGGGTTAGGGTAAGGGTAAGTGTAAGGGGATAGGGTTAGGGTTAGGTTTAAGGTGAAGGTTAGGGTTAGGGTTAGGTTTAGGGTTATGGTTAGGGTAAGTGTAAGGGTTAGGGTTAGGGTTAGCGTTATGGTTAAGGTTAGGGTTAGGGTTATGCTTAGGTCAGGGTAAGGATTAGGTTAGGGTCAGGGTCAGTGTTAGGGTTATGGTTCGGGTTAGGTTTAGAGTTAAGTTAAGGTAAGGGTTACAGTTAGGGTTACGGTAGGTTTAGGTTAAGTGTTAGGGTTAGGGGTTAGGGGTAGGTTAAGGGGTAGGGGTAGGGTAATGCTTAGGGTTAGGCTAAGGGTAAGTGTTAGGGTTAGGTTTAGCTTTAGAGTTAGGGTTAGGGTTAGGGTAAGGTTAAAGGTTAGTGTTAGGGTTAGGGTTAGGTTTAGGGTTGGGATTAAGGTTAGGGTTACGGTTAGGGTAAGGATAAGTGTTAGGGTTAGGGTTAGGGTTAGCGTTAGGGTAAGGGTAAGTGTTAGGGTTAGGGTTAGGGTAAGGGTAAGGTTTAGGTTTAGGGTTTGGTTTAGGGTTAGGGTAAGGGTAAGGGTTAGGGTTAGTGTTAGGATTAGGGTTAGATTTAGGGTTAGGGTAAGGATAAGGGTTAGGGTTAGGTTTTGGGTTAGGGTAAGGGTAAGGGTTAGGTTTAGGGTTTGTTTTAGGTTTAGGGTTATGGTTAGGGTAAGGATAAATGTTAGAGTTAAGGTTAGGGTTAGGGTTAGGCTTAAGTTTAGTGTGAGGGTAAGGGTAAGTGTTAGGGTTAAGATTAGGTTTAGGGTTAGGGTAAGTGTTAGGGTTAGGGTTAGGGTTAGGTTTAGGGTTGGGGTTAAGGTTAGGGTTAGGGTTAGGGTTAGGATTAGGGTTAGCTTTAGGGTTTGGGTTAAGGTTAGGGTTAAAGTTAGGTTTAGGGTTAGGGTTAGGGTTAGGGTTAGCGTTAGGTTTAAGATAGGGGTAAGGGTTAGGGTTAGCGTTAGGGTCAGGGTAATGGTTAGGGTTAAGGTTAGGGTTAGGTTTAGGTTTAGGGTTAGAATTAGGGTAAGGGTTAGGGTTAGGGTTAGGCTTAGGCTTAGTGTTAAGGTAAGGGTAAGGGTTAGGGTTAGGTTGGGGGTTAAGGTTGAGTTTAGAGTTAGGGTTAGGCTTAGTTTTAGGGTAAGGTTAATGGTTAGGGTTAAGGTTAGGGTTAGGTTTAGGGTTAGGGTTTTGTAAGAGTAAGGGTTAGGGTTAGGGTTAGGGTAAAGGTTAGTGTTAGGGTTAGGTTTAGGTTTAGGAATAGGGTTAGGGTTACGGTAAGTGTTAGGGTTGGGGTTAGGGTCAGGGTTAGGCTTAGTGTTAGGGTAAGGGTAAGCGTTAGGGTTAGGGTTAGCGTTAGGTTTAGGGTTAGAGTTAGGGTAAGGGTTAGCGTTAGGATTAGGGTAAGGGTAAGGGTTAGGGTTAGGGTTAGGGTTATGGTTAGGGTTGAGGTTAGGGTTAGAGTTAGAGGAAGGGTTAGGGTTATGGTTAGGGTAAGGGTTAGGGTTAGGGTTAGAGTTAGGGTTAGGGTTAGAGTAAGGGTAAGGGTTAGGGTTAGGGTTAGGGTTAGGGTAAGGGTTAGGGTTAGGGTTTAGGATTAATGTTATGGGATAGGTTATGGGTTTGGGTTAGGGTTAAGGTTATGGTTAGGATAAGAGTTAGGGTTAGGGGAAGGGTAAGTATTAGGGTTAGGGTTAGGATTAGGGTTAGTTTTAGGGTTAGGTTTAGGGTTGGGGTTAAGTTTAGGGTTAGGGTTAGGGTAAAGGTAAGTGTTAGGTTAGGGTTAGGGTTAGGGTAAGTGTTAGGGTTAGGGTTAGGGTTAAAGTAAGGGTAAGGGTAAGGGTTAGGGTTAGGGTTAGACTTTGGGTTAAGGTTGAGGTTAGGGTTAGGGTTAGGGTTAGGGTAAGGGTTAGAGTTAGGGTTAGGGTAAGGGTTAGGGTGAGGGTGAGGTTTAGGGTTAGGGTTAGGGTAAGGGTAAGGGTTAAGGTTAGGATTAGGGTTAAAATTGAGGTTAGGGTTAGGGTTAGAGTAAGGATTAGGGTTAGGGTTTTTGTAAGGGTTAGGTTTAGGTTTAGGGTTAGGTTTAGGGTAAGGGTTAGGGTTAGGGTTAGGGTTAGGGATAGGGGTTAGGGTTAGTGTTAGGATTAGGTTAAGGTTTAGGGTTAAGGTTAGGTTTAGGATAAGTGTTAGGGTTAGTGATAGGGTTAGGAAAAGGGTTAGGGTTAGGGTTAGGTTTAGGTGGTAGGGTTAGGCTTATGATTAGTGTTAGGGTTGGGTTTAAGGTTAGGTTTAAGGTTAGGGTACATTTAAGGATTAGGGTTAGGGTTAGGGTTAGGGTAAGTGTAAGGTTTAGGGTTAGGGTTAGGTTAAGGCTAAGGGTTAGGTTTAGGGTTAGGGTTAGGTTTAGGGTTAGGTTAGGGTAAGGATAAATGTTAGAGTTAAGGTTATGGTTATGGTTAGGTTAAGGTTAGGGTGAGGGTAAGGGTAAGGGTTAGGGTTAAGATTAGGGTTAGTGTTAGGGTAAGGGTTAGGGTTAGGGTTAGGGTATGGGTTAGGGTTAGGGTTAGGTTTAGGGTTAAGGTTAGGGTTAGGGTTAGGTTTAGGTTTAGGGTAAGGGTTAGGGGTAGGTTAGGGTAAGTGTTAGTGTTAGGGTTATGGTTAGGGTTAGAGTTAGGTTTAGGGTTTGGTTAAGGGTAAGGATTAGGGTTACGGTTAGGGTTAGGTTAAGGGTTAGGATTAGGGTTAGGGTTAGGGTTAGAGTTAGGTTTAGGTTAAGGGTTAGGGTTCGGGTTAGGGTTAGGGTTAGGGTTAGGGTAAGGGTTAGGGTTAGGGTTAGGGTTAGGGTAAGGGTTAGGGTTAGTGTAATTGTAAGGGTTAGGGTTAGGGTTAGGGTTAGGGTTAGGATTAGGGTAAGGGTTAGGGTTAGGGTTAGTGTAAGTGTTATGGTTAGGTTTAGGGTTATGGTTAGGGTAAGTGTTAGGGTAAGGGATAGGGTTAGGTTTAGGTTTAGGGTTGGGGTTAAGTTTAGAGTTATGGTTAGGGTAACTGTAAGGGTTAGGGTTAGGGTTAGGGTAAGTGTTAGGTTTAGGGTTAGGGTTAGGGTTAAGGTAAGGTTTAGGGTTAGGGTTAGGGTTAGGATAAGGGTAAGGGTTAGGGTTAGGGTTAGGGTTAGGGTAAGGGTAAAGGTCAGGGTTAGGGTTATAGTTAGGGTTAGGGTTAGGATAAAGGTTAGTGTTAGGGTTAGGGTTAGGATTAGGGTAAGGGTTCAGGTTAGGGTTAGGGTTATGTTTAGGTTTAGGGTTAGAGTAAGTCTAAGGGTTAGGGTTAGAGTTAGGGTTAAGGTTAGGGTAAGGTTTAGGGTTAGGTTTAGGGTTAGGGTAAGGGTAAGGGTAAGGGTTAGGGTTAGGGTTAAGTTTAGGGTAAGTGTAAGGATTAGGGTTAAGGTTAGGGTTAGGATTAGGTTTAGGGTTAGGGATAGGGTAAGGGTAAGGTTTAGGGTTAGGTTTAGGGTTAGGGTTAGACTAAGGCTAAGGGTTAGGTTTAGGGTTAGGGTTAGGGTTAAGGTTAGGGTTAGGGTAATGATAAACGTTAGAGTTAAGGGTAGGGTTAGTGTTAAGATTAGGGTTAGCATTAGGGTAAGGGTTACGGTTAGGATTAGGGTAAGGGTTAGGTTTAGGGTTAGGGTTAGGTTTAGGGTTGGGGTTAAGTTTAGGGTTAGGGTTAGGGTTAGGATTAGGGTTAGGTTTAGGGTTAGGGTTAAGGTTAGGGTTAAGGTTAGGGTTAGGGTTAGGGTTAGGGTTAGGGTTAGGTTTAGGTTAGGGGTAAGGTTAGGGTAATGGTTAGGGTTAGGTTAGGGTTAGGTTTATGTTAAGGGTTAGAATTAGGGTAAGGGTTAGGGTTAGGGTTAGGGTTAGGGTAATGGTTAGGGTTAGGTTAGGGTTAGGTTTATGTTTAGGGTTAGAATTAGGGTAAGGGTTAGGGTTAGGGTTAGGGTTAGGGTTAGGGTAAGTGTAAGGTTTAGGGTTAGGGTTAGGTTAAGGCTAAGGGTTAGGTTTAGGGTTAGGGTTAGGTTTAGGGTTAGGTTAGGGTAAGGATAAATGTTAGAGTTAAGGTTATGGTTATGGTTAGGTTAAGGTTAGGGTGAGGGTAAGGGTAAGGGTTAGGGTTAAGATTAGGGTTAGTGTTAGGGTAAGGGTTAGGGTTAGGGTTAGGCTATGGGTTAGGGTTAGGTTAGGTTTAGGGTTAAGGTTAGGGTTAGGGTTAGGTTTAGGTTTAGGGTAAGGGTTAGGGGTAGGTTAGGGTAAGTGTTAGTGTTAGGGTTATGGTTAGGGTTAGAGTTAGGTTTAGGGTTTGGTTAAGGGTAAGGATTAGGGTTACGGTTAGGGTTAGGTTAAGGGTTAGGATTAGGGTAAGGGTTAGGGTTAGAGTTAGGTTTAGGTTAAGGGTTAGCGTTCGGGTTAGGGTTAGGGTTAGGGTTAGGGTAAGGGTTAGGGTTAGGGTTAGGGTTAGGGTAAGGGTTAGGGTTAGTGTAATTGTAAGGGTTAGGGTTAGGGTTAGGGTTAGGATTAGGGTAAGGGTTAGGGTTAGGGTTAGTGTAAGTGTTATGGTTAGGTTTAGGGTTATGGTTAGGGTAAGTGTTAGGGTAAGGGATAGGGTTAGGTTTAGGTTTAGGGTTGGGGTTAAGTTTAGAGTTATGGTTAGGGTAACTGTAAGGGTTAGGGTTAGGGTTAGGGTAAGTGTTAGGGTTAGGGTTAGGGTTAGGGTTAAGGTAAGGGTTAGGGTTAGGGTTAGGGTTAGGATAAGGGTAAGGGTTAGGGTTAGGGTTAGGGTTAGGGTAAGGGTAAAGGTCAGGGTTAGGGTTATAGTTAGGGTTAGGGTTAGGATAAAGGTTAGTGTTAGGGTTAGGGTTAGGATTAGGGTAAGGGTTCAGGTTAGGGTTAGGGTTATGTTTAGGTTTAGGGTTAGAGTAAGTCTAAGGGTTAGGGTTAGAGTTAGGGTTAAGGTTAGGGTAAGGTTTAGGGTTAGGTTTAGGGTTAGGGTAAGGGTAAGGGTAAGGGTTAGGGTTAGGGTTAAGTTTAGGGTAAGTGTAAGGATTAGGGTTAAGGTTAGGGTTAGGATTAGGTTTAGGGTTAGGGATAGGGTAAGGGTAAGGTTTAGGGTTAGGTTTAGGGTTAGGGTTAGACTAAGGCTAAGGGTTAGGTTTAGGGTTAGGGTTAGGGTTAAGGTTAGGGTTAGGGTAATGATAAACGTTAGAGTTAAGGGTAGGGTTAGTGTTAAGATTAGGGTTAGCGTTAGGATAAGGGTTACGGTTAGGATTAGGGTAAGGGTTAGGTTTAGGGTTAGGGTTAGGTTTAGGGTTGGGGTTAAGTTTAGGGTTAGGGTTAGGGTTAGGATTAGGGTTAGGTTTAGGGTTAGGGTTAAGGTTAGGGTTAAGGTTAGGGTTAGGGTTAGGGTTAGGGTTAGGTTTAGGTTAGGGGTAAGGTTAGGGTAATGGTTAGGGTTAGGTTAGGGTTAGGTTTATGTTTAGGGTTAGAATTAGGGTAAGGGTTAGGGTTAGGGTTAGGCTTAGGCTTAGTGTTAGGGTAAGGGTAAGGATTAGGGCTAGGGTTAGGGTTAGGGGTAAGGTTGAGGTTAGGATTAGGGTTAGGGTTAGCGTAAGGGTTAGGGTTAGAGTTAGGGTAAGGGTTAGCGTTAGGGTTAGGGTAAGGGTAAGGATTAGGGTTAGGGTTAGGGTTATGGTTAGGGTTGAGGTTAGGGTTAGAGTTAGACGAAGGGTTAGGGTTAGCGTATGGGTTAGAGTTTGGGTTAGGGTTAGGGTTAAGGTTAGGGTTAGGGGTAGGGTTACGGTTAAGGTTAGGGTAAGGGTCAGGGTTGGGGTAGGTTACGTTAAGTGTTAGGGTTAGGATTAGGGTTAGGGTTAGAGTTAGGTTTAGGGTTTGGTTAAGGGTAAGGATTAGGGTTACGGTTAGGGTTAGGTTAAGGGTTAGGGTTAGGGTTAGCGTTAGGGTTAAGGTTAGGTTTAGATTGGTTAAGGGTAAGGTTTAGGGTTAGGGTTAGGGTTAGGATTATGGTAAGGGTTAGGGTTAGTGTTAGGGTAAGTGTTAGGGTTAGGGTTATGGTTAGGTAAGTGTTAGGGTAAGGGTTAGGGTTAGGTTTAGGTTTAGGGTTGGGGTTAAGTTTAGGGTTAGGGTTAGGGTAACTGTAAGGGTTAGGTAAGGGTTAGGGTTAAGGTAAGTGTTAGGGTTAGGGTTAGGGTTAGGGTTAAGGTAAGGTTTAGGGTTAGGGTTAGGGTTAGGGTAAGGGTAAGGGTTAGGGTTAGGGTTAGGGTTAGGTTTAGGGTTAGGGTAAGGGTCAGGGTAAGGGTTAGGGTGAGAGTTAGGGTTAGGGTTAGGATAACGGTTAGTGTTAGGGTTAGGGGTAGGATTAGGGTAAGGGTTAGGGTTAGGGTTAGGTTTAGGTTTAGGTTTAGAGTAAGTGTAAGGGTTAGGGTTAGAGTTAGGATTAGGGTTAGGGTAAGGGTTAGTGTTAGGGTTAGCATAAGCTTAAGGTTTAGGGTTAGGTTTAGGGATAGGGTAAGGGTAAGGGTAAGGGTTGGGGTTAGGGTTAGGTTTAGGGTAAGGGTAAGGGTTAGGGTTAAGGTTAGGGTTAGGATTAGGTTTAGGGTTAGGGTTAGGGTAAGGGTACGGTTTAGGGTTAGGTTTAGGGTTAGGGTTAGGCGAAGGCTAAGGGTTAGATTTAGGGTTAAGGTTGGGATTAGGGTTAGGGTTAGGGTAATGATAAATGTTAGAGTTAAGGTTAAGGTTAGGGTTAGGGTTAAGGTTAGGGTGAGGGTAAGGGTAAGGGTTAATGTTAAGATTAGGTTTAGCGTTAGGGTAAGGATTACGGTTAGGGTTAGGGTAAGGGTTAGGGTTAGGGTTAGGGTTGGGTTTAGGGTTGGGGTTAATGTTAGGGTTAGGGCTGGGTTAGGATTAGGGTTAGGTTTCGGGTTAGGGTTAAGGTTAGGGTTAAAGTTAGGGTTAGGGTTAGCGTTAGGTTTAGGTTAGGGGTAAGGGTTAGGGTTCGCGTTAGGGTCAGGGTAATGGTTAGGGTTAGGTTAGGGTTAGGTTTATGTTTAGGGTTAGAATTAGGTAAGGGTTAGGGTTAGGGTTAGGGTTAGGCTTAGTGTTAGGGTAAGGGTAAGGGTTAGTGTTAGGGTTAGGGTTAAGGTTGAGTTTAGCGTTAGGGTTAGGCTTAGTGTTAGGGTAAGGGTAATGGTTAGGGTTAAGGTTAGGGTTAGGTTTAGGGTTAGGGTTGTGTAAGAGTAAGGGTTAGGTTTAGGGTTAGGGTTAGGGTTAAGGTTAGTGTTAGGGTTAGGTTTAGGTTTAGGAATAGGGTTAGGGTTAGGGTAAGGGTTAGGGTTAGGGTTAGGGTCAGGGTTAGGCTTAGTGTTAGGGTAAGGGTAAGGGTTAGGGTTAGGGTTAGAGTTAGGGGTAAAGTTGAGGTTAGGATTAGGGTTAGGGTTAGTGTAAGGGTTAGGGTTAGAGTTCGGGTAAGGGTTAGGGTTATGGTTAGGGTAAGGGTAAGGGTTAGGGTTAGGGTTAGGGTTATGTTTAGGGTTGAGATTAGGGTTAGAGTTAGAGGAAGGGTTAGGGTTAGGGTTAGGCTAAGGGTTAGGGTTAGGGTTAGAGTTAGGGTTAGGGTTAGAGTAAGGGTAAGGGTTAGAGTTAGGGTTAGGGTAAGGGTTAGGTTTAGGGTTTAGGATTAATGTTATGGGTTAGGTTATGGGTTTGTGTTCGGGTTAGGGTTAGGATAAGTGTTAGGGTTAGGGGAAGGGTAAGTGTTAGGGTTAGGGTTAGGGTTAGGGTTAGGGTTAGGTTTAGGGTTGGGGTTAAGGTTAGCGTTAGGGTTAGGGTAAGGGTAAGTGTTAGGTTAGGGTTAGGGTTAGGGTTAGGGTTAGGGTAAGGGTTAGGGTTAGTGTTAGGGTAAGGGTTAGGGTTAGGGTAAGGGTCATTGTTAGGGTTATGGTTAGGGTTAGGTTTAGGGTAAGGTTAGGGTTAGGGTTAGGGTTAGGTTTAGTGTTAGGATTAGGTTTAGTTTTAGGGTTAGGTTAGGGTTAGGGTAAGGGTAAGGGTTAGGGTTAGGGTCAGGGTTAGGATTAGGGTTAGTTTTAGGGTTAGGTTTAGGGTAAGGGTTAAGTTTAGGATTAGGGTTAGGGTTCGGTTTAGGGTTAGGGTTAGCGTTACGGTAAGGGTTAGGGATAGAGTTAGGGTTAGGGTTAGGGTTAGGGTTAGGTTTAGCGTTGGGGTTAGGTTGAGGGTTAGGGTTAGGGTAAGGGTAAGGGTTAGGGTGAGGGTTAGGGTTGAGGTTACGGTTAGAGGAAGGGTTAGGGTTAGGTTTAGGGTAAGGGTTAGGGTTAGGGTTAGGGTTAGAGTTAGGGTTAGGGTTAGAGTAAGGGTAAGGGTTAGGGTTCGGGTTAGGGTTAGGGTAAGAGTTAGGGTTAGGGGTTAGGGTTAATGTTAGGGTTAGGATAAGTGTTAGGGTTAGGGTTAGGTTTTGGATAAGGCTTATGGTTAGAGTAAGGGTAAGTGTTAGGGTTAGGGTTAGGGTAAGGGTTAGGGTTAGGGTTAGGGTTAGGTTTAGGGTTGGGGTTAAGGTTAGGGTTAGGGTTAGGGTAAGGGTAAGTGTTAGGGTTAGGGTTAGGGTAACTGTTAGGGTTAGGGTTAGGGTTAGGGTTAGGGTAAGGGTAAGTGTTAGGGATAGGGTTAGGGTTAGGGTTATTTTTAGGGTAAGGGTTAGGGTTATGTTTAGGGTAAGTGTAAGTTTTAGTTGTAGGATTAGTGTTAGGGTTACGGTTAGGGTAACGGCAAGGGTTAGGGTTAGGGTTAGGGTTAGGTTCAGGTTAGTTTTAGGGTTAGGGTTAGGGTTAGGGTAAGGGTAATACTTATGGTTATGGTTAGGGTTATGGTTAGGGTAAGGGTTAGGGTTAGGTTTGGGGTTAGTGTTGCTTTTAGGTTATGGTTTAGGGTTAGGCTTAGTGTTAGGGTAGGGGTTAGGGTAAGGGTAAGTGTTAGGGTTAGGGTTAGGGTTAGGATAAGGGTAAGGGTTAGGGTTAGGTTTAGGGTAAGGTTTAGGGTTAGGTTTAGGTTAAGGGTAAGGTTTAGGGTTAGGGTTAGGGTAAGGGTAAGTTTAAGGTTAGGGTTTGGGTTGAGGTTACGGTTAGAGTTAGAGGAAGGTTTAGGGTTAGGGTTAGGGTAAGGGTTAGGATTAGGGTTAGGGTTAGAGTTAGGGTTAGGGTTAGAGTAAGGGTAATGGTTAGGGTTAGGGTTAGGTTTAGGGTAAGGGTTAGGGTTAGAGGTTAGGGATAATGTTAGGGTTAGGTTAAGGGTTAGGGTTAGGGTTAGGATTAGATTTAGGGTTAGAGTTAGGGTTAGGGTAAGGGTAAGTGTTAGGGTTAGGGTTAGGGTTAGGGTTAGGTTTAGGGTTGGGGTTAAGGTTAGGGATAGGGTTAGGGTAAGGGTAGGTGTTAGGGTTACGGTTAGGGTTAGGGTAAGTGTTAGGGTTAGGTTTAGGGTTAGGGTTAGGGATAGGTTTAGGATTTAGGGTTAGGGTTAGGGTTAGGTTTAGGGTTAGGGTTAGGGTAAGGGTAAGGGTTACGGCAAGGGTTAGGATTACGTTTAGTTTTAGGTTAGCGTTAGGGTAAGGGTTAGGGTTAGGTTTAGGTGTTAGTGTTAGGGTTAGGATTAGGGTTAGGTCTAGGGTTAAGGTTAGGGTAAGGGTAAGGGTTAGGGTTAGTGTTAGGATTAGGGTTAGTTTTAGGGTTAGGTTAGGGTTAGGGTAAGGGTAAGGTTTAGGGTTAGGGTCAGGGTTAGGATTAGGGTTAGTTTTAGGGTTAGGGTTAGGGTAAGGGTAAGGGTTAGGGTTAGGGTTAAGTTTAGGATTTTGGTTAGGGTTAGGTTTAGGGTTAGGGTTAGGGTTACGGTAAGGGTTAGGGATAGGGTTAGGGTTAGGGTTAGGATTAGGGTTAGGTTTAGCTTAGGGGTTAGGTTTAGGGTTAGGGTTATGGTAAGGGTAAGGGTTAGGGTGAGTGTTAGGGTTGAGGTTACGGTTAGAGGAAGGGTTATGGTTAGGTTTAGGGTAAGGGTTAGTGTTAGGGTTAGTTTTGGAGTTATGGTTAGGGTTAGAGTAAGGGTAAGGGTTAGGGTTCGGGTTAGGGTTAGGGTAAGCGTTAGGGTTAGGGTTAGGGTTAATGTTAGGGTTAGGATAAGGGTTAGGGTTAGGGTTAGGGTTTGGATAAGGCTTAGGGTTAGAGTAAGGGTAAGTGTTAGGGTTAGGATAAGGGTTAGGGTAAGTGTTAGGGTTGGGGTTAAGGTTAGGGTTAGTGTTAGGGTTAGGTTTAGGGTTGGGGTTAAGGTTAGGGTTAGGGTTAGGGTAAGGGTAAGTGTTAGGGTTAGGGTTAGGGTAACTGTTAGGGTTAAGGTTAGGATTATGGTTAGGGTAAGGGCAAGGGTTAGGGTTAGGGTTAGGGTTAGGTTTAGGTTAGTTTTAGGGTTAGGTTTAGGGTTAGGGTTAGGGTTAGGGTAAGGGTAAGACTTATGGTCATGTTTAGGGTTAGGGTTAGGGTAAGGGTTAGGGTTAGGTTTAGGGTTAGGGTTATTGTTAGGTTATGGTGTAGGGTTAGGCTTAGTGTTAGGGTAGGAGTTAGGGTAAGGGTAAGTGTTAGGGTTAGGGTTAGGGTTAGGATAAGGTAAGGGTTAGGGTTAGGGTTAGGGTAAGGTTTAGGGTTAGGTTTAGGTTAAGTCTAAGGTTTAGGGTTAGGGTTAGGGTAAGTGTAAGGTTAAGGTTAGGGTTTGGGTTGAGGTTACGGTTAGAGTTAGAGGAAGGTTTAGAGTTAGGGTTAGGGTAAGGGTTAGGATTAGGGTTAAGGTTAGAGTTAGGGTTAGGGTTAGAGTAAGGGTAAGTGTTAAGGGTTAGGGTTAGGGTTAGGGTTAGGGTAACGGTTAGGGTTAGAGGTTAGGGTTAATGTTAGGGTTAGGTTAAGGGTTAGGGTTAGGGTTAGGGTTAGGATAAAGCTTAGGGTTAGAGTAAGGGTAAGTGTTAAGGTTAGGGTTAGGGTTAGGGTAAGTTTTAGGGCTAGGGTTAGAGTTAGGTTTAGGGTTGGGGTTAAGCTTAGGGTTAGGGTTAGGGTAAGGGTAAGTGTTAGGGTTAGGGTTAGATTAAGTGTTAGGGTTAGGGTTAGGATTAGGGTTAGGGTTAGGGTAAGGGTAAGGGTTAGGGTTAGGGTTAGGCTTTGGGTTACGGTTGAGTTTATGGTTAAGTTTAGGGTTACGGTAAAGGTTAGGGTTAGGGTTAGGGTAAGGTTTAGGGTTAGGGTTAGGGTTAGGGTAAGGGTAACGGTTGGGGATAGGGTTAGGGTAAGTTTTAGGGTTAGGGTTATGGTAAGGGTAAGGGTTAGGGTTAGGTTTAGGGTTAAGTTTAGGGTCAGGGTTAGGGTTAGGGTTAGGGTTAGTGTTTTGGTACGGGTTAGTGTTAGGGTTAGGGTTAGGGTTAGGGTTAGGGTTAGGGTAAGCGTTGTGGTTAGGGTTAGGGTTAAGTGTTAGGGTTAGGGTTAGGGTTAGGGTAAGGGTAATGTTTAGGGTTAGGGTTAGGGTTAGGATTAGTCTAAGGGTTAGGGTTAGAGTTAGGGTAAGGGTTAGGTTTAGGTTTAAGGTAAGGGTAAGAGTTAGGGTTAGGGTTAGGGTTAGGGTTAGGGTTAGGGTAGAGGTTAGCGTAAGCGTAAGTGTTAGTGTTAGGGTTAGGTTTAGGTTAAAGTTAAGGATTAGGGTTAGGTTTAGGGTTAGGGTTAGAGGTTAGGGTTAGGGTTAGGGTTAGGGTGAGGGTTAGGTTTAGGGCTAGGGTTAGAGTAAGGGTAAGGGTTAGGGTTAGGGTTAGGGTTAGGTTTAGGGTTAGGGTTAGGGTAAGGGCAAGGGTTAGGGTTAGGGTTACGGTTAAGTTTATGGTTATGGTTATGGTTAGGGTTAGTGTTAAGGTTAGGGTTAGGGTTAAGGTTAGGGTAATGGTTAGTGTTAGGGTTAGGGTAAGGATTAGGGTTAGGGTTAGGGTTAGAGTTAGGTTTAGGGGCTAGTGTTAGGGTTAGGGTAAAGGTTGGGTTTAGGTTTAGGTTTAGGGTAAGGGTTAGGGTTAGTGTAAGGTAAGTGTAAGGGTTAGGGTTAAGTTTAGGGGTATGTTTAGGGTTAGGGTTTGGGTTAGGGTTAGGGTAAGGGTAAGGTCTAGGGTCAGGATTAGGGTTAGGGTTAGGGTAAGGGTTAGGGTTAGGATTAGGGTTATGGTTAGGGTAAGGGTAAGGTAAGGGTTGGGGTTAGGTTTAGGGTTAGAGTAAGGGTTGAGGTAAGGGTTAGGGTTAGGGGTTAGGGTTAGGGTTAGGGTTAGGGTTAGGGTTAGGGTAAGGGTAAGGTTTAGGGTTAGGGTTAGGGTTAGGAATAGGGTAAGGGTTAGGGTTAGAGTTAGGGTTAGGGTTAGGGTTAGAGTTAGAGTTAGGTTTAGGTTAAGGGTAAGGTTTAGGTTTAGGGTTAGGGTAAGGGTAAGGTTAAGGTTAGGGTTTGGGTTGAGGTTACGGTTAGAGTTAGAGGAAGGGTAGGGTTAGGGTTAGGGTAAGGGTTAGGATTAGGGTTAGGGTTAGAGTAAGGGTAAGGGTTAGTGTTAGGGTTAGGGTTAGGGTAAGGGTTAGGGTTAGAGGTTAGGGTTAATGTTAGGGTTAGGTTAAGGGTTAGGGTTAGGGTTAGGGTTAGGATAAGGCTTAGGGTTAGAGTAAGGGTAAGTGTTAGTGTTAGGGTTAGGGTTAGGGTTAGGGTAAGGGTTAGGGTTAGGGTTAGAGTTAGGTTTAGGGTTGGGGTTAAGTTTAGGGTTAGGGTTAGGGTAAGGGTAAGTGTTAGGGTTAGGGTTAGAGTAAGTGTTAGGGTTAGGGTTAGGCTTTGGGTTACGGTTGAGTTTAGGGTTAAGTTTAGGGTTACGGTAAAGGTTAGGGTTAGGGTTAGGGTAAGGTTTAGGGTTTGGTTTTAGGGTTAGGGTAAGGGTAAGGGTAACGGTTGGGGTTAGTGTTAGGGTTAGTTTTAGGGTTAGGGTTATGGTAAGGGTAAGGGTTAGGGTTAGGGTTAGGGTTAAGTTTAGGGTTAGGGTTAGGGTTAGGGTTAGTGTTAGGGTAAGGGTTAGGGTTAGTGTTAGGGTTAGGGTAAGGGTTGTGGTTAGGGTTAGGGTTAAGTGTTACGGTTAGGGTTAAGGTTGGGTTAAGGGTAATGTTTAGGGTTAGGGGTAGGGTTAGGATTAGTCTAAGGGTTAGGGTTAGAGTTAGGGTTAGGGTTAGGTTTAGGTTTAAGGTAAGGGTAAGTGTTAGGGTTAGGGTTAGGTTTAGGGTTAGGGTAAGGGGTAGGGATAGGGTTAGGGTTAGGGTTAGGGTTAGGTTTAGCGTTGGGGTTAGGTTTAGGGTTAGGGTTAGGGTAAGGGTAAGGGTTAGGGTGAGGGTTAGGGTTGAGGTTACAGTTAGAGGAAGGGTTAGGGTTAGGTTTAGGGTAAGGGTTAGTGTTAGGGTTAGGGTTAGGGTTAGAGTTATGGTTAGGGTTAGAGTAAGGGTAAGGGTTAGGGTTCGGGTTAGGGTTAGGGTAAGGGTTAGGGTTAGGGTTAGGGTTAGGGTTAGGGTTATGGTAAGGGTTAGGGTTAGGGTTAGGTTTAGGGTTGGGTTTAAGGTTAGGGTTAGGGTTAGGGTAAGGGTAAGTGTTAGGTTTAGGGTTAGGGTAATTATTAGGGTTAGGGTTAGGGTTAGGTTAAGGGTAAGTGTTAGGGTTAGGTTTAGGGTTAGGGTTAGGGATAGGTTTAGGATTTAGGGTTAGGGTTAGGGTTAGGTTTAGGGTTAGGGTTAGGGTAAGGGTAAGGGTTACGGCAAGGGTTAGGATTACGTTTAGTTTTAGGTTAGCGTTAGGGTAAGGGTTAGGGTTAGGTTTAGGTGTTAGTGTTAGGGTTAGGATTAGGGTTAGGTCTAGGGTTAAGGTTAGGGTAAGGGTAAGGGTTAGGGTTAGTGTTAGGATTAGGGTTAGTTTTAGGGTTAGGTTAGGGTTAGGGTAAGGGTAAGGTTTAGGGTTAGGGTCAGGGTTAGGATTAGGGTTAGTTTTAGGGTTAGGGTTAGGGTAAGGGTAAGGGTTAGGGTTAGGGTTAAGTTTAGGATTTTGGTTAGGGTTAGGTTTAGGGTTAGGGTTAGGGTTACGGTAAGGGTTAGGGATAGGGTTAGGGTTAGGGTTAGGATTAGGGTTAGGTTTAGCTTAGGGGTTAGGTTTAGGGTTAGGGTTATGGTAAGGGTAAGGGTTAGGGTGAGTGTTAGGGTTGAGGTTACGGTTAGAGGAAGGGTTATGGTTAGGTTTAGGGTAAGGGTTAGTGTTAGGGTTAGTTTTGGAGTTATGGTTAGGGTTAGAGTAAGGGTAAGGGTTAGGGTTCGGGTTAGGGTTAGGGTAAGCGTTAGGGTTAGGGTTAGGGTTAATGTTAGGGTTAGGATAAGGGTTAGGGTTAGGGTTAGGGTTTGGATAAGGCTTAGGGTTAGAGTAAGGGTAAGTGTTAGGGTTAGGATAAGGGTTAGGGTAAGTGTTAGGGTTGGGGTTAAGGTTAGGGTTAGTGTTAGGGTTAGGTTTAGGGTTGGGGTTAAGGTTAGGGTTAGGGTTAGGGTAAGGGTAAGTGTTAGGGTTAGGGTTAGGGTAACTGTTAGGGTTAAGGTTAGGATTATGGTTAGGGTAAGGGCAAGGGTTAGGGTTAGGGTTAGGGTTAGGTTTAGGTTAGTTTTAGGGTTAGGTTTAGGGTTAGGGTTAGGGTTAGGGTAAGGGTAAGACTTATGGTCATGTTTAGGGTTAGGGTTAGGGTAAGGGTTAGGGTTAGGTTTAGGGTTAGGGTTATTGTTAGGTTATGGTGTAGGGTTAGGCTTAGTGTTAGGGTAGGAGTTAGGGTAAGGGTAAGTGTTAGGGTTAGGGTTAGGGTTAGGATAAGGTAAGGGTTAGGGTTAGGGTTAGGGTAAGGTTTAGGGTTAGGTTTAGGTTAAGTCTAAGGTTTAGGGTTAGGGTTAGGGAAAGTGTAAGGTTAAGGTTAGGGTTTGGGTTGAGGTTACGGTTAGAGTTAGAGGAAGGTTTAGAGTTAGGGTTAGGGTAAGGGTTAGGATTAGGGTTAAGGTTAGAGTTAGGGTTAGGGTTAGAGTAAGGGTAAGTGTTAAGGGTTAGGGTTAGGGTTAGGGTTAGGGTAACGGTTAGGGTTAGAGGTTAGGGTTAATGTTAGGGTTAGGTTAAGGGTTAGGGTTAGGGTTAGGGTTAGGATAAAGCTTAGGGTTAGAGTAAGGGTAAGTGTTAAGGTTAGGGTTAGGGTTAGGGTAAGTTTTAGGGCTAGGGTTAGAGTTAGGTTTAGGGTTGGGGTTAAGCTTAGGGTTAGGGTTAGGGTAAGGGTAAGTGTTAGGGTTAGGGTTAGATTAAGTGTTAGGGTTAGGGTTAGGATTAGGGTTAGGGTTAGGGTAAGGGTAAGGGTTAGGGTTAGGGTTAGGCTTTGGGTTACGGTTGAGTTTATGGTTAAGTTTAGGGTTACGGTAAAGGTTAGGGTTAGGGTTAGGGTAAGGTTTAGGGTTAGGGTTAGGGTTAGGGTAAGGGTAACGGTTGGGGATAGGGTTAGGGTAAGTTTTAGGGTTAGGGTTATGGTAAGGGTAAGGGTTAGGGTTAGGTTTAGGGTTAAGTTTAGGGTCAGGGTTAGGGTTAGGGTTAGGGTTAGTGTTTTGGTACGGGTTAGTGTTAGGGTTAGGGTTAGGGTTAGGGTTAGGGTTAGGGTAAGCGTTGTGGTTAGGGTTAGGGTTAAGTGTTAGGGTTAGGGTTAGGGTTAGGGTAAGGGTAATGTTTAGGGTTAGGGTTAGGGTTAGGATTAGTCTAAGGGTTAGGGTTAGAGTTAGGGTAAGGGTTAGGTTTAGGTTTAAGGTAAGGGTAAGAGTTAGGGTTAGGGTTAGGGTTAGGGTTAGGGTTAGGGTAGAGGTTAGCGTAAGCGTAAGTGTTAGTGTTAGGGTTAGGTTTAGGTTAAAGTTAAGGATTAGGGTTAGGTTTAGGGTTAGGGTTAGAGGTTAGGGTTAGGGTTAGGGTTAGGGTGAGGGTTAGGTTTAGGGCTAGGGTTAGAGTAAGGGTAAGGGTTAGGGTTAGGGTTAGGGTTAGGTTTAGGGTTAGGGTTAGGGTAAGGGCAAGGGTTAGGGTTAGGGTTACGGTTAAGTTTATGGTTATGGTTATGGTTAGGGTTAGTGTTAAGGTTAGGGTTAGGGTTAAGGTTAGGGTAAGGGTTAGTGTTAGGGTTAGGGTAAGGATTAGGGTTAGGGTTAGGGTTAGAGTTAGGTTTAGGGGCTAGTGTTAGGGTTAGGGTAAAGGTTGGGTTTAGGTTTAGGTTTAGGGTAAGGGTTAGGGTTAGTGTAAGGTAAGTGTAAGGGTTAGGGTTAAGTTTAGGGGTATGTTTAGGGTTAGGGTTTGGGTTAGGGTTAGGGTAAGGGTAAGGTCTAGGGTCAGGATTAGGGTTAGGGTTAGGGTAAGGGTTAGGGTTAGGATTAGGGTTATGGTTAGGGTAAGGGTAAGGTAAGGGTTGGGGTTAGGTTTAGGGTTAGAGTAAGGGTTGAGGTAAGGGTTAGGGTTAGGGGTTAGGGTTAGGGTTAGGGTTAGGGTTAGGGTTAGGGTAAGGGTAAGGTTTAGGGTTAGGGTTAGGGTTAGGAATAGGGTAAGGGTTAGGGTTAGAGTTAGGGTTAGGGTTAGGGTTAGAGTTAGAGTTAGGTTTAGGTTAAGGGTAAGGTTTAGGTTTAGGGTTAGGGTAAGGGTAAGGTTAAGGTTAGGGTTTGGGTTGAGGTTACGGTTAGAGTTAGAGGAAGGGTAGGGTTAGGGTTAGGGTAAGGGTTAGGATTAGGGTTAGGGTTAGAGTAAGGGTAAGGGTTAGTGTTAGGGTTAGGGTTAGGGTAAGGGTTAGGGTTAGAGGTTAGGGTTAATGTTAGGGTTAGGTTAAGGGTTAGGGTTAGGGTTAGGGTTAGGATAAGGCTTAGGGTTAGAGTAAGGGTAAGTGTTAGTGTTAGGGTTAGGGTTAGGGTTAGGGTAAGGGTTAGGGTTAGGGTTAGAGTTAGGTTTAGGGTTGGGGTTAAGTTTAGGGTTAGGGTTAGGGTAAGGGTAAGTGTTAGGGTTAGGGTTAGAGTAAGTGTTAGGGTTAGGGTTAGGCTTTGGGTTACGGTTGAGTTTAGGGTTAAGTTTAGGGTTACGGTAAAGGTTAGGGTTAGGGTTAGGGTAAGGTTTAGGGTTTGGTTTTAGGGTTAGGGTAAGGGTAAGGGTAACGGTTGGGGTTAGTGTTAGGGTTAGTTTTAGGGTTAGGGTTATGGTAAGGGTAAGGGTTAGGGTTAGGGTTAGGGTTAAGTTTAGGGTTAGGGTTAGGGTTAGGGTTAGTGTTAGGGTAAGGGTTAGGGTTAGTGTTAGGGTTAGGGTAAGGGTTGTGGTTAGGGTTAGGGTTAAGTGTTACGGTTAGGGTTAAGGTTGGGTTAAGGGTAATGTTTAGGGTTAGGGGTAGGGTTAGGATTAGTCTAAGGGTTAGGGTTAGAGTTAGGGTTAGGGTTAGGTTTAGGTTTAAGGTAAGGGTAAGTGTTAGGGTTAGGGTTAGGTTTAGGGTTAGGGTAAGGGGTAGGGATAGGGTTAGGGTTAGGGTTAGGGTTAGGTTTAGCGTTGGGGTTAGGTTTAGGGTTAGGGTTAGGGTAAGGGTAAGGGTTAGGGTGAGGGTTAGGGTTGAGGTTACAGTTAGAGGAAGGGTTAGGGTTAGGTTTAGGGTAAGGGTTAGTGTTAGGGTTAGGGTTAGGGTTAGAGTTATGGTTAGGGTTAGAGTAAGGGTAAGGGTTAGGGTTCGGGTTAGGGTTAGGGTAAGGGTTAGGGTTAGGGTTAGGGTTAGGGTTAGGGTTATGGTAAGGGTTAGGGTTAGGGTTAGGTTTAGGGTTGGGTTTAAGGTTAGGGTTAGGGTTAGGGTAAGGGTAAGTGTTAGGTTTAGGGTTAGGGTAATTATTAGGGTTAGGGTTAGGGTTAGGTTAAGGGTAAGTGTTAGGTTTAGGGTTAGGGTTAGGGTTATTTTTAGGGTAAGGGTTAGGGTTACGTTTAGGATAAGGGTAAGTTTTAGTTGTAGGGTTAGTGTTAGGGTTACGGTTAGGGTAAGAGGAAGGGTTAGGGTTAGGGTTAGGGTTAGGGTTAGTGTTAGGGTAAGGGTTAGTGTTAGGGTTAAGGTTAGGGTTAGGGTTAGGGTAAGGGTTGTGGTTAGGGTAAGGGTTAAGTGTTAGGTTTAGGGTTAGGGTTATGTTAAGGGTTAGGGTTAGGGTTAGAGTTAGGTTTAGGGTTGGGGTTAAGTTTAGGGTTAGGGTTAGGGTTATTGTTAGGTTATGGTTTAGGGTTAGGCTTAGTGTTAGGGTAGGGGTTAGGGTAAGGGTAAGTGTTAGGGTTAGGGTTAGGATACGGGTAAGGTTTAGGGTTAGGTTTAGGGTAAGGTTTAGGGTTAGGTTTAGGTTAAGGGTAAGGTTTAGGGTTAGGGTTAGGGTAAGGGTAAGGTTAAGGTTAGGGTTTGGGTTGAGGTTACGGTTAGAGTTAGAGGAAGGTTTAGGTTAGGGTTAGGGTAAGGGTTAGGATTAGGGTTAAGGTTAGAGTTAGGGTTAGGGTTAGAGTAAGGGTAAGTGTTAAGGTTAGGGTTAGGGTTAGGGTTAGGGTAAGGCTTAGGGTTAGGGTTAGAGTTAGGTTTAGGGTTGGGGTTAAGTTTAGGGTTAGGGTTAGGGTAAGGGTAAGTGTTAGGGTTAGGGTTAGAGTAAGTGTTAGGGTTAGGGTTAGGATTAGGGTTAGGGTTAGGGTAAGGGTTAGGGTTAGGGTTAGGCTTTGGGTTAAGGTTGAGTATAGGGTTAAGTTTAGTGTTACGGTAAAGGTTAGGGTCAGGGTTAGGGTAAGGTTTAGGATTAGGGTTAGGGTTATTGTAAGGGGAAGGGTAACGGTTGGGATTAGGGTTAGGGTTAGTTTTAGGGTTAGGGTTATGGTAAGGGTAAGGGTTAGGGTTAGGGTTAGGGTTAAGGTTAGGGTTAGGGTTAGGGTTAGGGTTAGTGTTAGGGTAAGGGTTAGTGTTAGGGTTAAGGTTAGGGTTAGGGTTAGGGTAAGGGTTGTGGTTAGGGTTAGGGTTAAGTGTTAGGGTTAGAGTTACGGTTAGGGTAAGTGTAATGTTTAGGGTTAGGTTTAGGGTTAGGATTAGTCTAAGGGTTAGGGTTAGAGTTAGGGTTAGGTTTAGGTTTAAGGTAAGGGTAAGAGTTAGGGTTAGGGTTAGGTTAAGGGTTAGGGTTAGGGTTAGGGTAGGGTTTAGCATAAGCGTAAGTGTTAGTGTTAGGGTTAGGTTTAGGTTAAAGTTAAGGATTAGGGTTAGGTTTAGGGTTAGGGTTAGAGGTTAGGGTTAGGGTTAGGGTGAGGGTTAGGTTTAGGGTTAGGGTTAGAGTAAGGGTAAGGGTTAGGGTTAGGTTTAAGGTTAGGTTTAGGGTTAGGGATAGGGTAAGGGCAAGGGTTAGGGTTAGGGTTAGGGTTAAGTTTATGGTTATGGTTATGGTTAGGGTTAGTGTTAGGGTTAGGGTTACGGTTAGGGTAAGGGTTAGGGTTAGGGTTAGGGTAAGGGTTAGGGTTAGGGTTAGGGTTAGAGTTAGGTTTAGGTTTAGGTTTAGGGGTTAGGGTTAGGGTTAGGGTTAGGGTAAGGTAAGTGTAAGGGTTAGGGTTAAGGTTAGGGTTAGGTTTAGGGTTAGGGTTTGGGTTAGGGTTATGGTAAGGGAAAGGGTTAGGGTTAAAGCTAGGGTTAAGGTTAGGGTAAGGGTAAGGTCTAGGGTTAGGATTAGGGGTAGGGTTAGGGTAAGGGTTAGGGTTAGGGTTAGGGTTAGGATTAGGGTAAGGGTTAGGGTTAGAGTTAGGGTTAGGGTTATGGTTAGGATTAGGGTTAGGTTTAGGTTAAGGGTAAGGTTTAGGGTTAGGGTTAGGGTAAGGGTAGGGTTAAGGTTAGGGTTTGGGTTGAGGTTACGGTTAGAGTTAGAGGAAGGGTTAGGGTTAGGGTTAGGGTAAGGGTTAGGATTAGGGTTAGGGTTAGAGTTAGGGTTAGGGTTAGAGTAAGGGTAAGGGATAGGGTTAGGGTTAGGGTTAAGGTAAGGGTTAGGGTTAGAGGTTAGGGTTAGGATAAGGGTTAGGGTTATGGTTTGGATAAGGCTTAGGGTTAGAGTAAGGGTAAGTGTTAGGGTTAGGGTTAGGTTTAGGGTTACGGTAAGGGTTAGGGATAGGGTTAGGGTTAGGGTTAGGGTTAGGTTTAGCGTTGGGGTTAGGTTTAGGGTTAGGGTTAGGGTAAGGGTAAGGGTTAGGGTGAGGGTTAGGGTTGAGGTTACGGTTAGAGGAAGGGTTAGGGTTAGGTTTAGGGTAAGGGTTAGGGTTAGGGTTAGGGTTAGAGTTATGGTTAGGGTTAAACTAAGGGTAAGGGTTAGGGTTCGGGTTAGGGTTAGGATAAGGGTTAGGGTTAGGGTTATGGTTTGGATAAGGCTTAGGGTTAGAGTAAGGGTAAGTGTTAGGGTTAGAGTTAGGGTTAGGGTTATGGTAAGGGTTAGGGTTAGGGTTAGGTTTAGGGTTGGGGTTAAGGTTAGGGTTAGGGTTAGGGTAAGGGTAAGTGTTAGGGTTAGGGTTAGGGTAATTGTTAGGGTTAGGGTTAGGGTTAGGTTAAGGGTAAGTGTTAGGTTTAGGGTTAGGGTTAGGGTTATTTTTAGGGTAAGGGTTAGGGTTATGTTTAGGGTAAGGGTAAGTTTTAGTTGTAGGGTTAGTGTTAGGGTTACGGTTATGGTAAGGGCAAGGGTTAGGGTTAGGGTTAGGGTTAGTGTTAGGGTAAGGGTTAGTGTTAGGGTTAAGGTTAGGGTTAGGGTTAGGGTAAGGGTTGTGGTTAGGGTTAGGGTTAAATGTTAGGGTTAGGGTTAGGGTTAGGGTAAGGGTTAGGGTTAGGGTTAGAGTTAGGTTTAGGGTTGGGGTTAAGTTTAGGGTTAGGGTTAGGGTTATTGTTAGGTTATGGTTTAGGGTTAGGCTTAGTGTTAGGGTAGGGGATAGGGTAAGGATAAGTGTTAGGGTTAGGGTTAGGATAAGGGTAAGGGTTAGGGTTAGGATTAGGGTAAGGTTTAGGGTTAGGTTTAGGTTAAGGGTAAGGTTTAGGGTTAGGGTTAGGGTAAGGGTAAGGTTAAGGTTAATGTTTGGGTTGAGGTTACGGTTAGAGTTAGAGGAAGGTTTATGGTTAGGGTTAGGGTAAGGGTTAGGATTAGGGTTAAGGTTAGATTTAGGGTTAGGGTTAGAGTAAGGGTAAGTGTTAAGGGTTAGGGTTAGGGTTAGGGTTAGGGTAACGGTTAGGGTTAGAGTTTAGGGTTAACGTTAGGGTTAGGTTAAGGGTTAGGGTTAGGGTTAGGATAAGGCTTAGGGTTAGAGTAAGGGTAAGTGTTAAGGTTAGGGTTAGGGTTAGGGTTAGGGTAAGGGTTAGGGTTAGGGTTAGAGTAAGTGTTAGGGATAGGGTTAGGATTAGGGCTAGGGTTAGTGTAAGGGTAAGGGTTAGGGTTAGGATTAGGCTTTGGCTTACGGTTGAGTTTAGGGTTAAGTTTAGGGTTACGGTAAAGGTTAGGGTTAGGGTTAGGGTAAGGTTTAGGGTTAGGGTTAGGGTTATTGTAAGGGGAAGGGTAACGGTTGGGGTTAGGGTTAGGGTTAGTTTTAGGGTTAGGGTTATGGTAAGGGTAAGGGTTAGGGTTAGGTTTAGGGTTAAGGTTAGGGTTAGGGTTAGGGTTAGGGTTAGTGTTAGGGTAAGGGTTAGTGTTAGGGTTAAGGTTAGGGTTAGGGTTAGGGTAAGGGTTGTGGTTAGGGTTAGGGTTAAGTGTTAGGGTTAGGGTTAGGGTTAGGGTAAGGGTAATGTTTAGGGTTAGGGTTAGGGTTAGGATTAGTCTAAGTGTTAGGGTCAGAGTTAGGGTTAGGGTTAGGTTTAGGTTGAAGGTAAGGGTAAGAGTTAGGGTTAGGGTTAGGTTAAGGGTTAGGGTTAGGGTTAGGGTTAGGGTAGGGGTTAGCGTAAGCGTAAGTGTTAGTGTTAGGGTTAGGTTTAGGTTAAAGTTAAGGATTAGGGTTAGGTTTAGATTTAGGGTTAGAGGTTAGGGTTAGGGTTAGGGTTAGGGTGAGGGTTAGGTTTAGGGCTAGGGTTAGAGTAAGGGTAAGGGTTAGGGTTAGGGTTAGGGTTAGGGTTAGGTTTAGGGTTAGGGTTTGGGTTAGGGTTATGGTAAGGGTAAGGGTTAGGGTTAAAGCTAGGGTTAGGGTTAGGGTAAGGGTAAGGTCTTGGGTTAGGATTAGGGGTAGAGTTAGGGTAAGGGTCAGGGTTAGGGTTAGGGTTAGGATTAGGGTAAGGGTTAGGGTTAGAGTTAGGGTTAGGGTTAGGGTTAGGGTTAGGGTTAGGTTTAGGTTAAGGGTAAGGTTTAGGGTTAGGGTTAGGGTAAGGGTAGGGTTAAGGTTAGGGTTTGGGTTGTGGTTACGGTTAGAGTTAGAGGAAGGGTTAGGGTTAGGGTTAGGGTAAGGGTTAGGATTAGGGTTAGGGTTAGAGTTAGGGTTAGGGTTAGAGTAAGGGTAAGGTTAGGGTTAGGGTTAGGGTTAGGGTAAGGGTTAGGGTTAGAGGTTAGGGTTAATGTTAGGGTTAGGGTAAGGGTTAGGGTTAGGGTTATGGTTAGGATAAGGCTTAGGGTTAGATTAAGGGTAAGTGTTAGTGTTAGAGTTAGGGTTAGGGTTAGGGTAAGGGTTAGGGTTAGGGTTAGAGTTAGGTTTAGGGTTGGGGTTAAGTTTAGGGTTAGGGTTAGGGTAAGGGTAAGTGTTAGGGTTAGGGTTAGAGTAAGTGTTAGGGTTAGGTTTAGGGTTAGGGTTAGGGTTAGGGTAAGGGTAAGGGTTAGGGTTAGGGTTAGGCTTTGTGTTATGGTTGAGTTTAGGGTTAAGTTTAAGGTTACGGTAAATGTTAGGGTTAGGGTTAGGGTAAGGTTTAGTGTTTGATTTTAGGGTTAGGGTAAGGGTAAGGGTAACGGTTGGGGTTAGTGTTAGGGTTAGTTTTAGGGTTAGGGTTATGGTAAGGGTAAGGGTTAGGGTTAGGGTTAGGGTTAAGTTTAGGGTTATGGTTAGGGTTAGGGTTAGTGTTAGTGTTAGGGTAAGGGTTAGTGTTAGGGTTAGGGTTAGGGTTAGGGTAAGGGTTGTGGTTAGGGTTAGGGTTAAATATTAGGGTTAGGGTTAGGGTTAGGGTTAGGGTAAGGGTAATGTTTAGGGTTACGGTTAGGGTTAGGATTAGTCTAAGGTTTAGGGTTAGAGTTAGGGTTAGGGTTAGGTTTAGGTTTAAGGTAAGGCTAAGAGTTAGGGTTAGGGTTAGTGTTAGGGTTACGGTAAGGGTTAGGGATAGGGTTAGGGTTAGGGTTAGGGTTAGGGTTAGGTTTAGCGTTGGGGTTAGGTTTAGTGTTAGGGTTAGTGTAAGGGTAAGGGTTAGGGTGAGGGTTAGGGTTGAGGTTACGGTTAGAGGAAGGGTTAGGGTTAGGTTTAGGGTAAGGGTTAGGGTTAGGGTTAGAGTTATGGTTAGGGTTAGAGTAAGGGTAAGGGTTAGGGTTCGGGTTAGGGTTAGGGTAAGGGTTAGGGTTAGGGGTTAGGGTTAATGTTAAGGTTAGGATAAGGGTTAGGGTTAGGGTTAGGGTTTGGATAAGGCTTAGGGTTAGAGTAAGGTTAAGTGTTAGGGTTAGGGTTAGGGTTAGGGTTATGGTAAGGGTTAGGTTTAGGGTTAGGTTTAGGGTTGGGCTTAAGGTTAGGGTTAGGGTTAGGGTAAGGGTAAGTATTAGGGTTAGGGTTAGGGTAACTGTTAGGGTTAGGGTTAGGATTAGGGTAAGGGTAAGAGTTAGGGTTAGGGTTAGGGTTAGGGTTATTTTTAGCGTAAGGGTTAGGGTTATGTTTAGGGCAAGGGTAAGATTTAGTTGTAGGGTTAGTGTTAGGGTTACGGTTAGGGTAAGGGCAAGGGTTAGGGTTAGGGTTAGGGTTCGGTTTAGGTTAGTTTTAGGGTTAGGTTAAGGGTTAGGGTTAGGGTTAGGGTTAGGATAAGGCTTAGGGGTAGAGTAAGGGTAAGTGTTAGGGTTAGGGTTAGAGTAAGTGTTAGGGTTAGGGTTAGGATTAGAGTTAGGGTAAGGGATAGGGTTAGGGTTAGGTTTAGGTGGTAGAGTTAGGCTAAGGGTTAGGGTTAGGGTTGGGTTTAAGGTTAGGTTTAAGGTTAGGGCATGTTTAAGGATTAGGGTTAGGGTTAGGGTTAGGGTTATACTTAGGGTTAGGGTTAAGGTTAGGATTAGGGTTAGGGTTAGGGTAAGGGAAAGGGTTAGGGTTAGGGTTAGGGTAAGTGTTAGGGATAGGGTTAGGGTTAAGATTAGGGTAAGGCTAAGGGTTAGGGTTAGGGTTAGGGTTAGGGTAAGTGTTAGGGTAACGTTTAGGGTTATGGTTAGGTTTAGAGTTGGGGTTAAGTTTAGGGTTAGGGTAAGGGTAAGAGTTAGGGTTAGGGTTAGGGTTAGGGTGAGTGTTAGGGTTAGGTTAAGAGTAAGTGTTAGGGTTAGCGTTAGGGTTAGAGTTAGGGTTAGCGTTAAGGTTAGGGTTAGGGTTAGGGTTAGGCTTACTGTTAGAATAAGGGTAAGGGTTAGGGTTAGGGTTAGGTTTAGGGGTAGCTTTAAGATTGAGGTTAGGTTTAGGGTTAGGGTTAGGGTAAGGGTTACGTTTAGGTTTAGGTTAAGAGTAAGTGTTAGGGTTAGCGTTAGGGTTAGAGTTAGGATTAGGGTTAAGTTTAGGGTTAGGGTTAGGGTTAGGTTTAGGGTTAGGGTTAGGGTTAGGGTAAGGGTAAGGGTTAGGGTTAGGGTTAGGGTTATGGTTGAGGTTAGGATTAGAGTTAGAGGAAGGTTTAAGGTTAGGATTAGGGTAAAGGTTAGAGTTAGGGTTAGGGTTAGATTTAGGGTAAGGGTTAGAGTAAAGGTAAGGATTAGGGTTAGAGTTAGGGATAGGGTTAGGGTAAGGGTTAGGGTTAGGGGTTAGGATTAATGTTATGTGTTAGGTTATGGGTTTGGGTTAGGGTTAGGGTTAGGGTTAGGATAAGGTTTAGGGTTAGGGTAAGGGTCATTGTTAGGTTAGGGTTAAGTTTAGGGTTAGGGTAAGAGTTAGGGTTAGGGTTAGGGTAAGGGTTAGGGTTAGGGTAAGGGTCATTGTTAGGGTTATGGTTAGGGTTAGGTTTAGGATAAGGTTAGGGTTAGGGTTAGGGAAAGGGTAAGGGTTAGGTTTAGGGTAAGCGTTAGGGTAAGGGTGAGGGTGAGGGTTAGAGTAAGGATTAGGGTTAGGTTTAGGGTTAGGTTTAGGGTTAAGGTTAGGGTTAGGTTTAGGTTTAGGGTTAGGATTAGGGTTAGGGTTACGGTAAGGGTTAGGGTTAGGGTTAGGCTTAGGGTTAGGGTAAGGTTAAGGCTTAAGTTTAGGTTTAGGGTTAGGGTTAGGCTTAGGGTTAGGGTAAGGGTAAGGGTTAGGGTTAGGGTTAGGTTTAGGGTTAGGGTAAGTGTAAGGGTTAGGGGTAGGGGTAGGGTAAGTGTTAGGGTTAGGGTTAGGGTTAGGGTAAGGGTTAGGGTTAGGGTTAGGTTAGGGTAAGGTTTACGGTTAGGGTTAGGGTTAGGGTCAGGTTTAGGGTTAGGGTAAAGGTAAGGGTAAGGATTAGGGTTAGAGTTAAGGTTAGGGTTAGGCTAAGGGTTAGTGTTAGGGTTAGGGTAAGGGTAAGGTTTAGGGTTAGGGTTAGGGTTAGGGTTAGGGTTAGGATAAGGGTAAGGGTAAGGGTTAGGGTTAGGGTTAGTTTTAGGGTAATGGTAAGGGTTACGGTTATGGTTAGGGATAGGATTAGGTTTAGGGTTAGGGTTAGGGTTAGGCTAAGGGTTAGGTTAGGGTTAGGGTTAGGGTTAGGGTTAGGTTTAGGGTAAGGATAAATTTTAGAGTTAAAGTTAGGGTTAGGGTAAGGGTTACGGTTAGGGTGAGTGTAAGGGTAAGGGTTACAGTTAAGATTAGGTTTAGCGTTAGGGTAAGGGTTAAGGTTAGGGTTAGGGTAAGGGCTAGGGTTATGTTTAGGGTTAGGTTTAGGGTTGGGGTTAAGGTTAGGGTTAGGGTTAGGTTTAGGGTAAGGTTAGTTTAGGGTTACGGTTAGGGTTAAGGTTAGGGTTAGGTTTAGGTGTAGGGTTAGGTTTAGGGTTAGGATTAGGGTAAGGCTTAGGGTTAGGGTTAGGGTTAGGCTTAGTGTTAGGGTAAGGGTAAGGTTTAGGTTTAGGGTTAGGGTTATGGTTAAGGTTGAGGTTAGGGTTAGGGTTAGGGTTAGGTTTAGGATTAGGCTTAGGGTTAGGGTTAGGGTTAAGGTTAGGGTTAGGGTTAGTGTTAGAGTAAGGGTAAGGCTTAGGGTTAGGGTTAGGGTTAGGGTTAGGTTTAAGGTTGAGGTTAGGGTTAGGGTTAGGTTTATGGTAAGGGTTAGGGTTAGGGTTAGGATAAGTGTAAGGGTTAGGGTTAGGGTTAGGGTTAGAGTGAGGGTTAGGGTTAGGGTTAAGGTTAGGGTTAGGTTTAGGGTTTGGTTTAGGGTTAGGGTTAGGGTTAGGGTTAGGGTAAGATAAGGGTAAGCGTTAGGTTTAGGGTTAGGGAAATGGTAAGGTTTAGCGTTAGGTTTAAGGTTAGGTCAAGGTTTAGGGTTAGGGTTTGGGTTAGGGTAAGGGTTAGGGTTAGGGTTAGCGTTAAGGTTAGGGTTAGGGTAAGGATAAGGGTTAGAGTTAGTGTTAGGGTTACGGTTAGGGTTAGGGGTTAGAGTTAGTGTTAGGTTTAGGGTTAGGGTTAGAGTAAGGATAAGAGGTAGGGTTAGGGATAGGGTTAGGGTTCTGGTTAGGTTTAGGGTTAGGGTTAGGGTAAGGGGTAGGGTTATGGTTATGGTTATGGGTAAGGTTATGGTTAGGGTTAGGGTAAGGGTAAGGGTAAGGGTTAGGGTTAGAGTTAGGGTTAGGGTAAGGGTAAGGTTAGGGTTAGGGTTAGGGTTAGGGTAAGGGTAAGGGTTAGGTTAAGGTTAGTGGTAGGGTTAGGTTAGGGTTAGGCTTAGGGTAATGGTAAGGTTTAGTGTTGGGTTTAGGATTAGGGTTACTCTAAGGGTAAGGGTTAGGTTTAGGGTTAGGGTCAGGTTTAGGGTTTGGGTTAGGGTAAGGATAACTGTTAGAGTTCAGGTTAGGGTTAGGGTTAGGGTTAAGGTTAGGGTGAGTGTATGGGTTAGGGTTAGGTTTAGGGTTAAGGTTAGGGTAAGGGTAAGGGTTATTGTTAGGGTTAGGGTTAGGGTTAAGGTTAGTGTTATGGTTAGGTTTAGGGTGAGGATTAGGGTTAGGGTTACGGTAAGGGTTAAGGTTAGGGTTAGGCTCAGGGTTAGGCTTAGTGTTAGGGTAAGGGTAAGGGTTAGGGTTAGGGTTAGGTTTAGGGTTATTGTTAAGGTTGAGGTTAGGATTAGGGTTAGGGTTAGGGTAAGGGTTAGGGTTAGGGTAAGGGTTAGGTTAAGGGTTAGGTTTAGGGTAAGGGTAAGGGTTAGGGTTAAGGTTAGGGGTAGGGTTAGATTTAGGGTTAATGTTAGGTAAAGGGTAAGGGTTAGGGTTAGGTTTAGTGTTATGGTTAGGTTTAGGGTTAGGGTTAGGGTTAGGGTTAGGGTTAGGCTTAGGGTTAAGGTTAGGGTTAGGGTTAGGTTTAGGGTTAGGGTTAGGGTAAGGGTAAGGGTTAGGCTAAGGGTTAGGGTTAGGGTTAAGGTTAGGGTTAGGGTTAGGTTTAGGTTTAGGGTAAGGGTTAGGGTTAGGGTAAGGGTTAGGGTTAGGGTTAGGGTTAGAGTTAGGTTTAGGGTTAGGTTAAGGGTAAGGGTTAGGGTTAGGGTTAGGGTTAGGTTAAGGGTTAGGTTTAGGGTTAGGGTTAGAGTTAGGTTTAGGGTTGGTTAAGGGTAAAGGTTAGGGTTAGGGTTAGGATAAGGGTAAGGATTATGGTTAGGGTTAGGGTAAGTGTTAGGGTTAGGGTTATGGTTAGGTTAAGGGTAAGGGTTAGGGTTAGGGTTAGGGTTATGGTAAGGGTAAGTGTCAGGGTTAGGGTTAGGGTTAGGGTTAGGTAAGTGTTAGGGTAAGGGTTAGGGTTAGGTTAGGCATAGGGTAAGTGTTAGGGTTAGGGTTAGGGTTAGAGTAAGGGTAGGGTTAGTGTTAGGGGTAGGGGTAGGGGTAGGGTTAGGTTTAGGGTTAGGGAAAGGGTAGGGGTAAGGGTTAGGGTTAGAGTTAGGGTTAGGGTTAGGGTAAGGGTTAGTGTTACGGTTAGGGGAAGGGGAAGGTTTAGGGTTAGGGTTAGGGTTAGAGTAAGGTAAGGGTAAGGGTTAGGGTTAGGGTTAAGTTTAGGGTAAGGGTAAGGGTAGGGTTAAGGTTAGGGTTAGGGTTAGGGTTAGGGTAAGGGTAAGGGTTAGGGTTAGTGTTAGGCTTTGGGTTGAGGTTGAGTTTAGGGTTAGGGTTAGGGTAAGTTTTAGGGTTAGGTTTAGGGTAAGGGTTAAGGTAAGGATTAGGATTAGGGTTAGGTTTAGGGTAAGGTTTAGGGTTAGGGTTAGGGTAAGTGTTAGGGTTAGAGTTAGGGTTAGGGTTAGGGTAAGGGTAAGGGTAAGGGTAAGGGTTAGGGTTAGGGTTAGGGTTAGGCTTTGGGTGGAGGTTGAGTTTAGGGTTAGGGTTAGGGTTAGGTTTAGTGTTAGGGTTAGGGTAAGTGTAAGGGTTAGGTTTAGTGTTAGGGTTAGTGTAAGGGTTAGGGTTAGTGTTAGGCTTTGGGTTGAGGTTGAGTTTAGGGTTAGGGTAAGGGTAAGGGTTAGGTTTAGGGTTCGCATAAGGTTTAGGGTTAGGGTAAGGGTAAATGTTAGGGTTAGGGTTAGGGTTAGGGTTAGGGTAAGGTTTGGGTTAGGTTAGGGTAAGTGTTAGGGTTAGGGATAGGGTTAGGTTTAGCGTTAGGTTTAGGGTTAGGTTAAGGGTAAGGGTTAGGGTTAGGGTTACGGTTAGGGTCAGTTTTAGGGTTAGGGTTAGGGTTAGGGTTAGGGTAAGGGTTAGGGTTAGGGTTAGGGTAAGGGTAAGGTTAGGGTTAGGGTTAGGGTTAGGTTTAGGGTTAGGATAAGGGTAAGGGTAAGTGTTAGGAATAGAGTTAGGGTTAGGGTTTGGGTAAGGGTTAGTTTTAGGGTTAGGGTACGAGTAAGGTTTAGGGTTAGGGTAAATGTAAGGGTAAGGGTTAGGGTTAGGGTTAGGTTTTGGGTAAATGTAAGGGTTAGGGTTAAGGTTAGGGTTAGGGTTAGGTTTAGGATTAGGGTTAGGGTTAGCGTTAGGGTAAGCGTAAGTGTTAGGGTTAGGGTTAGGGTTAGGGTTAGGGTAAGGTAAGGTTTAGGGTTAGGCTTAGGGTTAGGGTAAGGGTAAGAGTTAATGTTAGGTTTAGGGTTATGGTAAGCGTAAGGGTTAGGGTTAGGGTTATGGTTAGGGAAGGGGTTAGGTTTAGGGTTAGAGTAGGGGTTAGGGCAAGGGTAAGTGTTAGTGTTAGGGTTAGGTTTAGGATAAGGGTAAGGATTAGGGTTAGGTTTAGGGTTAAGGGTCAGAGGTAAGGGTTATGGTTAGGGTGAGGGTTAGGTTTAGGGTTAGGGTTAGGGTAAGGGTAAGTGTTAGGGTTAGGGTTAGGGTTAGGGGTAGTATTAAGTTTAGGGTTATTGTTAGGGTAAGGGCAAGGGTTAGGGTTAAGTTTAGGGTTAGGGTTAGAGTTAGGGTAAGGGTTAAGTTTAGGGTTAGGGTTAGGGTTAGGGTAAGGGTTAGGGTTAGGGTTAGGGTAAGGATTAGAGTTAGGGTTAGGGTTAGGGTTAGAGTTAGGTTTAGGTTTATTATTAGGGGTTAGTCTTAGGGTTAGGGTTAGCGTAAGGGTTAGGGTTAGGGTTAGGATTAGGGTAAGGATAAGGGTTAGGGTAAGGGTAAGGTTTAGGGTTAGGGTTACGGTTAGGGTTAGGGTTAGGGTTAGGGTTAGGGTTAGGGTTAGGTTTATGGTTTGGGTTAGATTACGGTTAAGGGTTAGGGTTAAAGTTAGGGTTAGGATTAGGGTTAGGTTAGGGTTTGGGTAAGGGTGAGGGTTAGGGTTAGGTTTAGGTTTAGGGTAAGTGTAAGGGTTAGGTTTAGGGTTAGGGTTAGGTTAGGGTTATGGTTAGGTTAAGGATAAATGTTAGAACTAAGGTTAAGGTTAGGGTAATTGTTAGGGTTAGGGTTACGGTTAGGGTTAGGTTTAGGGTTAGGGTAAGGGCAAGGGTTAGGGTTAGGGTTAGGGTTAAGGTTAGGGTTAGGGTTAGGGTTAAAGTTATGGTTAGGGTTAAGGTTAGGGTTAGGGTAAGCGTTAGGGTTAGGGTTAGGTTAAGGGTTAGGGTTAGGGTTAGGGTTAGGGTTAGGTTTAGGGTTGGGGTAAGGGTAAGGGTGAGGTTTAGGTTTAGGGTAAGGGTAAGGGTTAGGTTTAGGGTTAAGGTTAGGGTAAGGTTTAGGGTTAAGGTTAGGGTAAGGATAAATTTTACAGTTAAGGTTAGGTTTAGGGTTAGGGTTAGGGTTAGGGTTAAGGTTAGGGTGAGGGTAAGGGTAAGGGTTAGGGTTAAGATTAGCTTTTGGTTTAGGGTAAGGGTTAGGGTTAGGGTTAGGGTTAGTGTTAGGGTTAGGGTAAGGGTTAGGTAAGGGTTAGGGTGAGATTTTGGGTTGGGGTTATGGTTAGGGTTCGGGTTAGGGTAAGTGTAAGGTTTAGGTTAGGGTTAGGGTTAGGGTTACGGTTACGGTTAGGGATAAGGTTACAGTTATGGTTAGGTTTAGGGTTAGGATTAGGTTTATGGTTAGGGTAAGGGTTAGGGTTAGGGTTAGGATTAGGCTTAGTGTTAGGGTAAGTGTAAGGGTTAGGGTTAGCGTTAGGCTTAGGTTTAAGGTTGAGTTTAGGGTTAGGCTTAGGGTTCGGTTTGGAGTTACGATTAGGGTTAGGGTTAGTGTAAGGGTTAGGATTAGGGTTAGGGTAAGGGTAAGGGTAAGGTTTTCGATTAGGGTTTAGGGTTAATGTTAGTGTTAGGTTAAGGGTAAGGGCTAGGGTTAGGGTTAGGATAAGTTTTAGGGTTAGGGTAAGTGTTAGTGTTGGGGTTAGGGTTAGAGTAAGGGTTAAAGTTAGGTTTAGGTTTAGGGTTGGGGTTAAGGTTAGGGTTAGGGTTAGGGTAAGGGTAAGTGTTAGAGTTAGGGTTAGGGGTAGGGTAAGTGTTAGGATTAGGGTTAGGGTTAGGGTAAGGGTAAGGGTAAGGGTTAGGGTTACGGTTAGTCTTAGGGGTAATGTTGAGTTTAGGGTTAGGGTTAGGGTTATGGTAAGGGTTTGGGTTAGGGTTAGGGTAAGGGTTAGGGTAAGGTTGAGGGTTAGGGTTAGGGTTAGGGTTAGGGTTATTGTAAGGGTTAGGGTTAGGGTTAGGTTTAGGGTTAGGTTTAGGTTTTGGGTTAGCATTAGGGTAAGGGTAAGTTTTAGGGTCAGGGTTAGGTTTAGGGTTAGGGTTAGGGTAAGGGTAAGGGTTAGGTTTAGGTTAGGCTTAGGGATTAGGGTTAGGGTTAGGGTTAGTGTTAGGGTTAGGGTAAGTGTTAGGGTTAGGGTTAGGTTAGGGTTAGGGGTTAAGGTTAGGGTTAGGGTAAAGGTTAAGTTTAGGTTAAGGGTTTGGGTTAGGGTTAGGGTAAGGGTAAGGTTTAGGGTTGGGTTTAGGGTTAAGGATAGGGTTAAGGTAAGGGTAAGGGTAAGGGTTAGGGTTAGGGTTAGGGTTAGTGTTAGGATTAAGGTTAGGGTTAGGGTAAGGTTAAGGGAAGGTTTAGGGTTAATGTTAGGGTTAGGGTTAGGGCAAGGGTAAGGGTTAGGGGTAGGGTTAGGTTTAGGGTAAGAGTAAGGTTTAGGGTTAGGGTTACCATTAGGGTTAGTGTTAGAGTAAGGGTAAGGGTTAGGGTTAGGGTTAGGGTTAGGGAAAGGGTAAGGTTTAGGGTAAGGGTTAGTGTTAGGGTTAGGTTTAGGGTATGGGTTATGGTTAGGGTTAGGGTTAGGGTCAGTTTTAGTGTTAGGGTTACGATTAGGGTTAGCATTAAGTTTAGGGTTAGGGTTCGGGTAAGGGTAATTGTTAGGGTTAGGGTTAGGGTTAGGTTAAGGATTAGGGTTACATGTAGTGTTAGGGTAAGTGTTAGGGCTAGGGTTAGGGTTAGGGTTAGCCTTAAGGTTAGGGTTAGGGTTAGGGTTAGGGGTTAGGGTTAGGGTTAGGGTTAAGGATAGGGTAAGGGTTTGTGTTAGGGTTAGGGTAAGGGTAAGTTTTAGCGTTAGGATTAGGGGTAGGGTTAGGGTAGGGTAAGTGTAAGGGTTAGGGTTAGGGTTAGATTTAGTGTTATTTTTAAATTTAGTGTTAGGCTAAGGGTAAGCTAAGGGTTGGGGTTAGCGTTAGGGTTAGGGTTAGGGTAAGGGTAAGGGTTAGGGGTAGGGTTAGGGTTAGGGTAAGAGTAATGTTTAGGGTTAGGGTTAGGGTAAGGGTTAGTGTAAGGGTAAGGGTCAGGGTTAGGGTTAAGTTTAGCGTAAGTGTTAGGGTTAGGGTTAGGGTCAGGTTAAGGGTAAGTGTTAGGGTTAGGGTTAGGGTTAGGGTTAGGGTTATTGTAAGGGTTAGGGTTAGGGTTAGGTTTAGGGTTAGGTTTAGGTTTTGGGTTAGCATTAGGGTAAGGGTAAGTTTTAGGGTCAGGGTTAGGTTTAGGGTTAGGGTTAGGGTAAGGGTAAGGGTTAGGGTTAGGTTAGGCTTAGGGATTAGGGTTAGGGTTAGGGTTAGTGTTAGGGTTAGGGGTTAGGGTTAGGGTTAGGTAAGGGTATTGATTAGGGTTAGTGTTATGGTTAAGATTGAGTTTAGGTTTAGGGTTAGAGTAAGGGTTAGGTTTAGGGTTAGGGTAAGGGTTAGGGTTAGGGTTAGGGTTAGGGTTAGAGTTAGGGTTAGGGTTAGGGTTAGGGTTAGGGTAAGGGTTACTGTTAGTGTTTGGATAAGGGTAAGGTTTAGGGTTAGGGCTAGGGTTAGCAATAGGGTAAGGGTAAGGGTAAGGGATAGGGTTAGGATTAGGTTTACGGTAAGGGTAAGGGTTAGGGTTAGGGTTAGGGTTAGGGTTAGGGTTAGGGTTACTGTTAGGGTATAGGGTAAGGGTAAGGGTTAAGGTTAGGTTTAGGGTTAGGATTAGGGTAAGGGTAAGGGTTAGGGTTAGGGATAAGGTTAGGGTTAGGGTTAGGTTTATGGTTAGGATTAGGTTTATGGTTAGGGTAAGGTTTAGGTTTAGGTTTAGGGTTAGGGTTAGGCTTAGTGTTAGGGTAAGTGTAAGGGTTAGGGTTAGGGTTAGCGTTAGGTTTAAGGTTGAGGTTAGGGTTAGGCTTAGGGTTAGGTTTGGAGTTACGATTAGGGTTAGGGTTAGGGTAAGGGTTAGGGTAAGTGTAAGGGTTACGATTAGGGTTTAGGGTTAATGTTAGTGTTAGTTTAAGGGTAAGGGTTAGGGTTAGGGTTAGGATAAGTTTTAGGGTTAGGGTAAGTTTTAGGGTTGGGGTTAGGGTTAGGGTAAGGGTTAAGGTTAGGTTTAGGTTCAGGATTGGGGTTAAGGTTAGGGTTAGGGTTAGGGTAAGCGTAAGTGTTAGAGTTAGGGTTAGGGGTAGGGTAAGTGCTAGGATTAGGGTTAGAGTTAGGGTAAGGGTAAGCGTAAGGGTTAGGGTTACCGTTAGGCTTAGGGGTAAGGTTGAGTTTAGGGTTAGTGTTAGGGTTAGGGTAAGGGTTAGGGTTAGGGTTAGGGTAAGGGTTAGGGTAAGGTTGAGGGTTAGGGTTAGGGTTAGGTAAGGGTATGGATTAGGGTTAGTGTTAGGGTTAAGATTGAGTTTAGGTTTAGGGTTAGAGTAAGGGTTAGGTTTAGGGTTAGGGTAAGGGTTAGGGTTAGGGTTAGAGTTAGGGTTAGGGTTAGGGTTAGGGTTAGGGTTAGGGTAAGGGTTACTGTTAGTGTTAGGATAAGGGTAAGGTTTAGGGTTAGGGTTAAGGTTAGGGTGAGCAATAGGGTAAGGGTAAGGGTTAGGGTTAGGTTTAGGTTTACAGTAAGGGTAAGGGTTAGGGTTAGGGTTAGGTTTAGGGTTACTGTTAGGTTATAGGGTAAGGGTAAGGGTTAGGGTTAGGTTTAGTGTTAGGGTTAGGGTAAGGGTAAGGGTTAGGTTTAGGGTTAGGTTTAGGGTTAGGGTTAGGATTAGGGTAAGGATAAGGGTTAGGGTTAGGGTTAGGGTTAGGGTAAGGGTTAGGTTTAAGGTTAGGCTTAGGGTAAGGATTAGGGTTAGGGTTAGGGTACGGGTAAGGGTTAGGTTTAGGTTCAGGGTTAGGGTTAGGGTAAGGGTAAGGGATAGGGTTAGGGTTAGGGTTAGGGTGAGGGATAGGGTTAGGGATAGGGTTTGGGTAAGGATAAGGGTTTGGTTTAGGGTTAGGGTTAAGGTTAGGGCTAGGGTGAGGGTAAGGGTAAGGGTTAGGGTTAGGTTTAGGGTTAGGGTTAGGATAATTGTTAGGGTTAGGGTTAGGGTAAGGGTAAGGGTAAGGTTTAGGGTTAGGATTAGGTTTAGGGTTGGGATTAAGGTTAGGGTTAGGGTAAGGGTAAGGTTAGGGTTAGGGTTAGGGTAAGGGTTTGGGTTAGGGTTAGGGTTAGGGTTACAGTTAGGGTTAGGGTTAGTGTTATGGTTAGGGTTAGGATTATGTTTAAGGTAAGGGTAAGGGTAAGAGTAAGGGTAAGGGTTAGGGTTAGGGTTAGGGTTAGGGTAAGGGTTAGGGTTAGGGTCAGGGTTCGGGTAGGGGTTAGGGTAAGCGTAATCGTTAGTGTTAGGCTTAGGTTTAAGATAAAGGTAAGGATTAGGGTTAGGATTAGGTTTAGGTTTAGTGGTTAGCCTTAGGGTTTGGGTTAGGGGGAGGGTTAGGTTTAGGGTTAGGGTTAGGGTAAGGGTAAGGGTTAGGGTTAGGATTACTGTTAGGTTTAGGGTTAGAATTAGGTTAAGGTCGAGAGTTAGGGTTAGGGTTAGGTTTAAGGTTAGGGTTAGGAATAGGGTTAGGGTTAAAGTTAGGGTTAGGTTTAGGTTTAGGGTAGGGGTTAGGGTTAGGTTTAGGGTTATGGTAAGGGTAAAGTTTAGGGTTAGTGTTATGGTAAGGTTTAGGGTAAGGTTTAGGGTTATGTTTAAGGTAAGGGTAAGTTTTAGTTAGGGTTAGGTTAAGGGTTAGGGTTAGGGTTAAGTTTAGGTTTAGTGTTGGTGTTAAGGTTAGGGTTCGGGTTAGGGTTAGGGTTATGGTTATGATTAGGGTTAGGTTTAGGTTTAGGTTTAGGGTTATGTTAAGGGTTAGTGTTAGGGTTAGGGTAAGGGTTAGGGTTAGGGTTAGGGTAAGGGTAAGGGTTAGTGTTAGGGTTAGGGTAAGGTTTAGAGTAAGAGTTAGGGTTATGTTTAGGGTAAGGGTAAATTTTAGTTTTAGGGTTAGAGTTAGGGTTACGTTTAGGGTAAGGGAAGGGTTATGGTTAGGGTTAGGTTTAGAGTAAGGTTTAGGGTTAGGGTAAGTGTAAGGGTAGGGTTAGGGTTAGGTTATGGTTTAGGGTTAGGCTTAAGGTTAGGGTAGGGGTTAGGGTAAGGGTGAGTGTTAGGGTTAGGGTTAGGGTTAGCATAAGGGTAAGGGTTAGGTTATGGTTAGGTTTAGGATTAGGGGTAGGGTTAGGGTTAGGGTTAGAGTTACAGTTAGGGTAAGGGCTTAGGTTAGGGTTAGGGGTTAGGGTTAGTGTTAGGGTTAGGTTAAGGTTTAGGGTTAGCGTTAGGGTAAGGGTAAGGGTTAGGGATAAGTTTAGGGTTAGGGTTAGGTTTTGGGTTAGGGTTAGAATTAGAGTAAGGGTAAGGGTTAGGGTTAGGATTAGGGTTAGGTTTAGGGTAAGGGTTAGGGTTAGGGTTAGGTATAGGTTTAGGTTTAGGGTTAGGTTTAGGGTAAGGGTTAAGGTTAGGTTTAGGTTAAGGGTAAGGTTTAGGGTTAGGGTTAGGTTTAGGGTTGGGGTTAGGGTTAGGGTTACGGTAAGGGTATGTGTTAGGGTTAGGTGTAGGGTTAGGTTTAGGGTTAGCGTTAGGAGAAGGGTAAGGGTTAGGGTTCGGGTTAGGGTTAGGGTTAAGGTAAGGATCACCGTTAGGGTTAGGGTTAGGTTTAGGTTTAGAGTAAGGGTTATGGTTAGGTTTAGTGTAAGGGGAAGTTTTAGGGTTAGGGTTAGGGTTATGGTTAGGATAAGGTTAAGGTTTAGGGTTAGTGTTAGGGTTAGGGTTAGGTTTAGGGTAAGAGTTAGGGTTAGGGTTAGGGTTAGGGTAAGGGTGAGGGTAGGGGTTAGGGTAAGGGTAAGTGTTAGGGTTAGGGTTAGGGTTAGGATAAGGGTAAGGGTTACGGTTAGATTTAGGGTAAGTTTTAGGTTTAGGTTTAGGTTAAGGGTAAGGTTTAGGGTTAGGGTTAGGGTAAGGGTAAGGTTTAGGGTTAGGGTTAGTGTAAGGGCAAGGTTATGGTTATGGTTAGGGTTAGGGTTAGGTTTAGGTTTAGGTTTAGGTTTAGGGTAAGGGTAAGGGTAAGGGTTAGGGTTAGGGTTAGGGAAAGGGTAAGGGTTAGAGTTAGGGTTAGATTTTGGGTAAGGATTAGGTTTAAGTTTAGGGTAAGGATTAGGGTTAGGGTTAGGGTAAGGGTTAGGGTTAGGGTTAGCATTAAGTTTACGGTTAGTGTAAGGGTAAGTGTTAGGGTTAGGATTAGGGTTATGGTTAGATTTAGGGGTTAGGGTTAGGGTTAGGTTTAGGGTTAGGTTTAGGGTAAGGATAAGAGTTAGGGTTAGGGATAGGGTTAGTGTTTGGGTTAGGTTTAGCGTTAGGGTTAGGATAATGGTAAGGGTTAGCGTTAGGGTTAGGGTTAGGGTTAAGGCTAGGGTTAGGGTTAGGGTAGTGTAAGTGTTAGGGTTAGGGTAAGGATTAGGGTTAGGGTTAGGTTTACGATTAGGGTAAGGTTAAGAGTTTGGTTAAGGTTAGGTTCAGTGTTAGGGTTAGGGTTAGGGTTAGGGTTTGGTTAAGGGTTAGGGTTAGGTTTAGGGTTAGGTTTAGGATAAGGGTAAGGATTAGGTTTATGGTTAGTGTTAGGTTTAGGGTTAGGGTTAGGGTAAGGATAAGGGTTAGGGGTAAGGTTAGGTTAGGGTTATGTTAGGGTTAAGTTTAGGTTTAGGGTGAGGGTAAGTGTAAGGGTTTGGTATAGGTTTTGGGTTAGGGTTATGGTAAGGGTAAGGGTTAGGGTTAGAGTTAGGGTTAGGTTTAGGGTTAGGGTTAGTGTAAGGGTAAGGGTTTGGGTTAAGGTTAGGGTTAGGGTTAGGTTAGGGTTAGGGTTAGCGTTAGGGTAAGGGTAAGGTTTAGGGTTACGGTTAGGGTTAGGGTTAGGGTAAGGGTTAGGGTTAGGTTAGGGGAAGGGTTGGGGTTAGGGTTAGGGTTAAAGTTAGAGTTAGATTTAGGGTTAGGTTAAGGGTAAGGGTTAGGGTTAGTGTTAGGGTTAGGATTAGGTTAAGGGTTTTGGTTAGGGTTAGGGTTAGAGTTAGGTTTAGGTTTGGATAAAGGTAAGGGTTAGGGTGAGGTTTAGGGTTAGGGTTAGGTTAAGGGTTAGGGTTAGGTGTTAGGGTTAGGGTTAGGGTTAGGGTAAGGGTTAGGGTTAAGGTTAGGGTTAGGGTAAGGATTAGGGTTAGCGTTAGTGTAAGGGTAAGGGTTAGGTTTAGGGTTAGGGTAAGGTTTAGGGTAAGGGTTAGGGTTATGTTTAGGGTAAGGGTAAGTTTTCGTTTTAGGGTTAGAGGTAGGGTTATGTTTAGGGTAAGGGCAAGGGTTAGGGTTAGGGTTAGGTTTAGGGTTAGGTTTATGTTTAGGGTAAGTGTAAGGGTAGGGTTAGGGTTAGGGTTAGGTTATGGTTTAGGGTTAGGCTTAAGGTTAGGGTAGGGTTACGGTAAGGCTGAGTGTTATGGTTAGGGTTAGGGTTAGGATAAGGGTAAGCGTTAGGGTTAGGGTTAGAGTTAGGTTTAGGGTTAGGGTTAGGGTTAGGGTTAGGGTAAGGTTTAGTGTTAGTGTTAGGGTTAGGGATAGGGTTTGGGTAAGGATAAGGGTTAGGTTTAGGGTTAGGTTTAGGTTTAGGTTTAGGGTTAGGGTTGGGGTGAGGGTTAGGGTAAGGATAAGGGTTAGGTTTAGGTTTAGGATTAGGGTCAGGGTAAGGGTTAGGGTTAGGGTTAGGGTAAGTGTTAGGGATAGGGTTAGGGTTAAGATTAGGGTTATGGTAAGGGTTAGGCTTAGAGTTAGGGTTAGGGTTAGGTTTATGGTTAAGGTAAGGGTAAGGGTTAGGGCTAGGGTTAGGGTTAGGGTAAGCGTTAGGGTTAGGGTCAGTGTTCGGGTAGGGCTTAGGTTAAGCGTAATTGTTAGTGTTAGGGTTAGGTTTAGGATAAAGTTAAGGATTAGGGTTAGGTTTAGGGTTATGTTTAGAGGTTAGAGTTAGGGTTAGGGTTAGGGTGAGGGTTAGGTTTAGGGTTAGGTTTATTGTAAGGGTAAGGGTTAGGGTAAGGGTAACTGTTAAGTTTAGGGTCAGGGTTAGGGTAAGGGCGAGAGTTAGGGTTAGGGTTAGGTTTAAGTTTAGGGTTAGGGTTAGGGTTAGGGTTAAGGTTAGGGTTTGGCTTAGGGTTAGGGTTAGGGTTAGGGTAAGGGTTACGGTTACGGTTAGGGTTAGGGTTATGGTAAGGGTAAGTGTTAGGGTTAGGGTTAGGGTAAGGTTTAGGGTAAGTGTTAGGTTTATGTTTAGGGTAAGTTTTAGTTTTAGTTACGGTTAGGGTAGGTGTTAGGTTTAGGGTTAGGGTTAGGGTTAGGTTTATGGTTGGTGTTAAGGTTAGGTCTCGGGTTATGGTTAGGGTTAGGGTTACGATTAGGGTTAGGCTCAGGTTTAGGTTTAGGGTTACGTTAAGTGTTAGGGTTAGGTTAAGGGTATGTGTTAGGGTTAGGTTTAGGGTTAGGGTAAGGTTTAGGGTTAGTGTTAGGGTAAGGGTAAGGGTTAGGTTTAGGGTTAGGGTAAGGTTTAGGGTAAGGGTTAGGGTTATGTTTAGGGTAAGGGTAAGTTTTAGTTTTAGGGTTAGAGTTAGGGTTACGTTTAGGGTAAGGGCAAGGGTTAGGGTTAGGGTTAGCTTTAGGGTTAGTGTAAGGGTAAGGGTAGGGTTAGGGTTAGGGTTAGGTTATGGTTTAGGGTTATTCTTAAGGTTAGGGTAGGGTTTAGGGTAAGGGTGAGTGTTAGGGTTAGGGTTAGGGTTAGGATAAGGGTAAGGGTTAGGGTTAGGGTTAAGGTTAGGTTTAGAGTTAGGTAAGGGTAAGGGTAAGGGTTAGGGTTAGAGTTAGGGTTAGGGTTAGGGTAAGGGTTAGTGGTAGGGTTAGGGATAGGGTTAGGGATAGGGTTTGGGTAAGGATAAGGGTTAGGTTTAGGGTTAGGTTAGGTTTAGGTTTAATGTTATGGTTAGGGTTAGGGTTAGGGCAAGGATAAGGTTTAGGTTTAGGTTTAGGGTTAGGGTAAGGTTTAGGGTTAGGTTTAGTGTTAGGGTTATGGGAAGGGGAAGGGTTAGGTTTAGGGTTAGGATTAGGGTTAGGGATAGGGTTAGGGATAGGGTTTGGGTAAGGATAAGGGTTTGGGTTAGGGTTAGGGTTAGTGTTAAGGTTAGGTTTAGGGTGAGGGTAAGTGTAAGGGTTAGGGTTAGGTTTAGGTTTAGGTTTAGGGTAAGGGTTAGGGTTAGGGAGGGTTAGGGATAGGGTTAGGGTAAGGGTAAGGGTTAGGGTTAGGATTAGGTTTAGGGTTGGGATTAAGGTTAGGGTTAGGGTTAGGGTAAGGGTAAGGGTTAGGCTTAGGATTAGGATAAGGGTTAGGGTTAGGGTTAGGTTTAGGCTTACGATAAGGGTTAGGGTTAGGGTAAGGGTATGTGTTAGGTTTAGGCTTAGGGCTAGGGTTAGGGTTAGCGTTAGGGTAACCATAAGGGTTAGGGTTAGGGTTAGGGTTAAGGTAAGGGTAAGGGTTAGGGTTAGGGTTAGGGTAAGGTTTAGGGTTAGGGTTAGGGTTAGCATAAGTGTTAGGGTTAGAGTTAGGGTTAAGGTTAGGTTTATGGTTAAGATAAGGGTAAGGGTTAGGATTAGGGTTAGGGTTAGGGTAAGGGTTAGGTTTAGGGTCAGGGTTAGGGTAGGGGTTAGGGTAACCATAATTGTTATTGTTAGAATTAGGTTTAGGATAAAGGTAAGGATTATGGGTTAGGTTTAGGGTTAGGTTTTGATGTTAGGGTTAGGTTTAGGGTGAGGGTGAAGGTTAGGTTTAGGTTTAGGGTTAGGGTAAGTGTAAGGTTTAGGGTTAGGGTAACTGTTAGGTTTAGGGTTAGTGTTAGTGTAAGTGCGAGAGTTAGGGTTAGGGTTAGGTTTAAGGTTAGGGTTAGGGTTAGGGTTAGGGTAGGGATTAGGGTAATTGTAAGTTTTAGGGTTAGGGTAAGGGTTAGGATAAGGGTAAGGGTTAGGTTTAGGTTTAGGGTAAGGGTTAGGGTAAGGGTAATGTTAGGGTTAGGGTTAGGGTTAGGGTTAAATTTAGGGTTAGGGTTAGGGTTAGGGTAAGGTTTAGGGTTAGGGTTACGGTAAGGGTAAGGGTTAGGGTTAGGGTTAGGGTTAGTAAAAGGGTAAGGGTTAGGGTTAGGGTTAGTGTTAGGGTAAGGATTAGGGTTAGGATTAGGGTTAGGGTTAGGGTTAGGGTTAGGGTAAGGGTTAAGGTTAGGGTTAGGGTTAGGTTTAGGGTTAGGTTTAGCGTAAGGGTTAGGGTTAGGTTTAGGTTAAGAGTAAGGTTTAGGGTTATGGTTAGGCTTGGGGTTAGGGTTAGGGTTAGGGTAAGGGTATGTTTTAGGGTTAGGTGTAGGGTTAGGGTTAAGGTTAGGGTTAGGTTTAGTGTTGGTGTTAAGGTTAGGGTTCGGGTTAAGGTTAGGGTTAGGGTTACGATTAGGGTTAGGTTTAGGTTTAGGTTTAGGGTTACGTTAAGTGTTAGGGTTTGGTTAAGTGTATGTGTTAGGGTTAGGTTTAGGGTTAGGGTAAGGGTTAAGGTTAGTGTTAGGGTAAAGGTAAGGGTTAGATTTAGGGTTAGGGTAAGGTTTAGGGTAAGGGTTAGGGTTATGTTTATGGTAAGGATAAGTTTTAGTTTTAGGGTTAGAGTTAGGGTTACGTTTAGGGTAAGGGCAAGGGTTAGGGTTAGGGTTAGGTTTAGGGTTAGGGTAAGGGTAAGGGTAGGGTTAGCTTTAGGGTTAGGTTATGGTTTAGGGTTAGGCTTAAGGTTAGTGTACGAGTTAGGGTAAGGGTGAGTGTTAGGGTTAGGGTTAGGGTGAGGATAAGGGTAAGGTTTAGGGTTATGGTTAGGGTTAGGGTTAGGGGTTAGGGTTAGGGTTAGGGTTAGAGTTAGGGTAAGGGGTTAGGTTAGGGTTAGGATTAGGGTTAGTGGTTAGGGTTAGTGTTAGGGTTAGGTTAAGGGTTAGGGTTAGGGTAAGGGTAAGGGTTAGGGTTAAGTTTAGGTTTAGGGTTAGGTTTAGGGTTAGGGTTAGTATTAGAGTAAGGGTAAGGGTTAGGGTTAGGTTTAGGGTAAGGGTTATGGTTAGAGTTGGGGTTAGGGATAGGGTTAGGTTTAGGGTTAGGTTTAGGGTAAGTGTAAGGGTTAAGGTTAGGGTTAGGGTTAGATTTAGGGTTAGGTTTAGGGTAAGGGTTATGGTTAGGTTTAGGTTAAGGGTAAGGTTTAGGGTTATGGTTAGGCTTGGGGTTAGGGTTAGGGTTAGGGTAAGGGTATGTGTTAGGGTTAGGTGTAGGATTAGGGTTAGGGTTAGGGTTAGCGTTATGAGAAGGGTAAGGGTTAGGGTTAGGGTTAGGGTTAAGTTAAGGGTCAAATTTAGGGTTAGGTTTAGGGTAAGGGTTAGGGTTAGGTTTAGGGTAAGGGGAAGTTTTAGGGTTAGGGTAAGGGTAAGGGTTAGGGTTAGGTTTAGGGTTAGTGTTAGGTTTAGGTTTAGATTTAGGGTAAGGTTAAGAGTTATGTTTAGGGTTAGGGTTAGGTTTAGGGTAAGGGTGAGGGTTAGGTTTAGGGTTAGGTTTACGGTTAAGTTATGGTTTAGGGTTAGGCTTAGGGTTAGGGTAGGGGTTAGGGTAAGTGTAAGTTTTAGGGTTAGGGTTAGGGTTAGGATAAGGGTAAAGGTTAGGTTTAGGCTTAGGGTAAGGGTTAGGGTAAGGGTAAGTTTAGGGTTAGGGTTAGGGTTAGGGTTAAATTTAGGGTTAGGGTTAGGGTTAGGGTAAGGTTTAGGGTTAGGGTTACGGTAAGGGTAAGGGTTAGGGTTAGGGTTAGGGTTAGGATGAAGGTAAGGGTTAGGGTTAGGATTAGAGTTAGGGTAAGGATTAGGTTTAGGATTAGGGTTAGGGTTAGGGTTAGGGTTAGGGTAAGGGTAAGGGTTAAGGTTAGGGTTAATGTAAGGGTTAGGGTTAGGGTTAGGTTTAGGGTAAGGGTTAGGGGTTAGGTTTAGGTTAAGGGTAAGGTTTAGGGTTATGGTTAGGCTTGGGGTTAGGGTTAGGGTTAGGGTAAGGGTATGTGTTAGGGTTAGGTGTAGGGTTAGGGTTAGGGTTATTGTTAGCGTTATGGGAAGGATAAGGGTTAGGGTTAGGGTTAGGGTTAGGGTTAAGGTAAGGGTCAAAGTTAGGGTTAGGTTTAGGTTTAGGGTAAGGGTTAGGGGTAGGTTTAGGGTAAGGGGAAGTTTTAGGTTTAGGGTAAGGGTAAGGGTTAGGGTTAGGGTTAGGGTTAGTGTTAGGTTTAGGTTTAGGTTTAGGGTAAGGTTAAGAGTTATGTTTAGGTTTAGGGTTAGGTTTAGGGTAAGGGTGAGGGTTAGGTTTAGGGTTAGGGTTACGGTTAGGTTATGGTTTAGGGTTAGGCTTAGGATTAGGGTAGGGGTTAGGGTAAGTGTAAGTTTTAGGGTTAGGGTTAGGGTTAGTATAAGGTAAGGGTTAGGTTTAGGTTTAGGGTAAGGGTTTGGGTAAGGGTAAGGTTAGGGTTAGGGTTAGGGTTAGGGTTAAATTTAGGGTTAGGGTTAGGGTTAGGGTTAGGTTTAGAGTTGGGGTTACGGTAAGGGTAAGGGTTAGGGTTAGGGTTAGGGTTAGGAAAAGTGTAAGGGTTAGGGTTAGGGTTAGAGTTAGGGTAAGTATTAGGGTTAGGATTAGGGTTAGGGTTAGGGTTAGGGTTAGGGTAAGGGTAAGGGTTAAGGTTAGGGTTAGGGTTAGGTTTAGGGTAAGGGTTAGAGTTAGGTTTAGGTTAAGGGTAAGGTTTAGGGTTATGGTTAGGCTTGGGGTTAGGGTTAGGGTTAGGGTAACGGTATGTGTTAGGGTTAGGTGTAGGGTTAGGGTTAGGGTTAGGGTTAGGTTTAGTGTTGGTGTTAAGGTTAGGGTTTGGGTTAAGGTTAGGGTTAGGGTTACGATTAGGGTTAGGTTTAGGTTTAGGTTTAGTGTTACGTTAAGTGTTAGGGTTTGGTTAAGTGTATGTGTTAGGGTTAGGTTTAGGGTTGGGGTAAGGGTTAGGGTTATGTTTAGGGTAAGGGTAAGTTTTAGTTTTAGGGTTAGAGTTAGGGTTACGTTTAGGGTAAGGGCAAGGGTTAGGGTTAGGGTTAGGTTTAGGGTTAGGGTGAGGGTAAAGTTAGGGTTAGGTTTAGGGTTAGGTTATGGTTTAGGGTTAGGCTTAAGGTTAGGGTACGGGTTAGGGTAAGGGTTAGTGTTAGGGTTAGGATTAGGGTTAGGATAAGGGTAAGGGTTAGGGTTATGGTTAGGGTTAGGGTTAGCGGTTAGGGTTAGGGTTAGGGTTAGAGTTAGGGTAAGGGGTTAGGGTAGGGTTAGGATTAGGGTTAGGGGTTAGGGTTAGTGTTAGGGTTAGGTTAAGGGTTAGGGTTAGGGTAAGGGTAAGGGTTAGGGTTAAGTTTAGGTTTAGGGTTAGGTTTAGGGTTAGGGTTAGTATTAGAGTAAGGTTAAAGGTTAGGGTTAGGATTAGGGTTAGGTTTAGGGTAAGGGTTAGGGTTGGGTTGGGGTTCGGGATAGGGTTAGGTTTAGGGTTAGGTTTAGGGTAAGGGTAAGGGTTAAGGTTAGGGTTAGGGTTAGATTTAGGGTAAGGTTTAGGGTAAGGGTTAGGGTTAGCTTTAGGTTAAGAGTAAGGTTTAGGGTTATGGTTAGGCTTGGGGTTAGGGTTAGGGTTAGGGTAAGGGTATGTGTTAGGATTAGGTGTAGGGTTAGGGTTTGGGTTAGGGTTAGGGTTAAGGTAAGGGTCAAATTTAGGGTTAGGTTTAGGTTTAGGGTAAGGGTTAGGGTTAGGTTTAGGGTAAGGGGAAGTTTTAGGGTTAGGGTAAGGGTAAGGGTTAGGGTTAGGGTTAGGGTTAGGTTTAGGGTAAGGGTGAGGGTTAGGGTTACGGTTAGGTTATGGTTTAGGGTTAGGCTTAGGGTTAGGGTAGGGGTTAGGGTAAGTGTAAGTTTTAGGGTTAGGATTAGGGTTAGGATAAGGGTAAGGGTTAGGTTTAGGTTTAGGGTAAGGGTTAGGGTAAGAGTAAGGTTAGGGTTAGGGTTAGGGTTAGGGTTAAATTTAGGGTTAGGGTTAGCGTTAGGGTAAGGTTTAGGGTTAGGGTTACGGTAAGGGTAAGGGTTAGGGTTAGGGTTAGGGTTAGGAAAAGGGTAAGGGTTAGGGTTAGGGTTAGAGTTAGGTAAGGATTACGGTTAGGATTAGGGTTAGGGTTAGGGTTAGGATTAGGTTTAGGGTAAGGGTAAGGGTTAAGGTTAGGGTTAATGTTAGGGTTAGGGTTAGGTTTAGGGTAAGGGTTAGGGGTTAGGTTTAGGTTAAGGGTAAGGTTTAGGGTTAGAGTTAGGGTTAGGGTTGGGGTTAGGGTTAGGGTTAGGGTAAGGGTATGTGTTAGGGTTAGGTGTAGGGTTAGGGTTAGGGTTAGGGTTAGCGTTAGGGGAACGGTAAGGGTTAGGGTTAGGGTTAGGGTTAAGGTAAGGGTCACGGTTAGGGTTAGGGTTAGGTTTAGGGTAAGGGTTAGGGTTAGGTTTAGGGTAAGGGGAAGTTTTAGGGTTAGGGTTAGGGTTAAGGTTAGGGTAAGGGTAAGGTTTAGGTTTAGGATTAGGGTTAGGGTTAGGTTAAGGGTTAGGGTTAGGTTTAAGGTTAGGGTTATGGTAAGGGTAAGAGTTATGGTTAGGGTTAGGGTTAGGTTTAGGTTATGTTTTAGGGTTAGGCTTAGGGTTAGGGTAGGGGTTAGGGTAAGGGTAAATGTTAGGGTTAGGGTTAGGCTTAGTATAAGGGTAAGGTTTAGGGTTAGGTTTAGGGTAAGTGTTAGGGTTAGGTTTAGGTTAAGGGTAAGGTTTAGGGTTATGGTTAGGGTAAGGGTAAGATTAAGGTTAGGGTTAAATTTAGGTTTAGGGTCAGGGTTAGGGTTAGGATTAGGGTTAGGCAAATCGTAAGGGTTAGGGTAAGGGTTAGAGTTAGAGTAAGGATTAGGTTTAGGGTTAGGGTAAGGGTTAGGGTTAGGGTTAGCATTAAGGTTAGGGTTAGGGTAAGGTTAAGTGTTAGGGTTAGGGTTAGGGTTACGTTTAGATTTAGGGGTGAGGGTTAGGGTTAGGTTTAGAGTTAGGCTTAGGGTAAGGATAAGAGTTACGTTTAGGGTAGGGTAAGGGTTAGGGTTAGGGTAAGGGTTGGGATTAGGGTTAGGTTTAGTTTTAGGGTTACAGTTAGGGTTAGTTTAAGGATAAGGGTTAGGGGTAAGGTTAGGTATAGGGTTAGGGTTAGTGTTAAGATTAGGTTTAGGGTGAGGGTAAGGGTAAGGGTTTGGTTTTGGATTAGGGTTAGGGCTAGGGTAAGGGTAAGGGTTAGGTTTAGGGTTAGGGTTAGGTTTAGGGTTAGGTTAGTGTAAGGGTAAGTGTTAGGTTTAGGGTTAGGTTTAGGGTTAGGTTAGGGTTAGGGTTGGGTAAGGGTAAGGGTTAGGGTTAGGGTTAGGGTTAAGGGTTAGGGTTAGGGTTAGGGTTAGGTTTATGGTTAGCTTTAGGGTAAGGGTAAGGTTTAGTGTTAGGGTTAGGGTTAGGGTTAGTGATAGGTTTAGGGTTAGTGTTAGGGTAACGGTAAGTGTTAGGGTCAGGGTTAGGGTTAGGTTTAGGGTTAGGGTTAGTTGTATAGTTAGGGTTAGGGTAAGGGTAAGGGTTAGGGTTAGGGTTCGGGTTAGGGTTAGTGATAGGTTTAGGGTTAGGGTTAGGGAAAGGTCAAGGGTTAGGTTAGGGTTAGGGTTAAGGTTAGGTTTAGGGTTTGGGTTTGGGTTAGGTTTAGGGTTAGTGTTAGGGTAAGGGTAAGGGTTAGGGTTTGGGTTAGGGTTAGGGTTAGGGTTAAGGTTAGCCTTAGGGATAGGGATAGGGTTAGGGTTACGGTAAGGTTAAGGGTTAGAGTTAAGTTTAGGGTTAGTGTTAGGGTTACGGTAAGGGTTAGGGTTAGGGTAAGGGTATGTGTTAGGGTTAGGTTTAGGGTTAGGGTAAGAGTTAGGGTTAGCGTTAGGGTAAGGGTAAGGGTTAGGGTTAGGGTTAGGGTAAGGTTTAGGGTAAGGGTTTGGGTTATGTTTAGGGTAAGTGTAAGTTTTAGTTTTAGGGTTAGAGTTAGTGTAAGGGTAAGGGTTAGGTTTAGAGTTAGGGTTAGGGTTAGGGATAGTGTTAGGTTTAGGGTTTGGATAAGGATACTGGTTAGGGTTAGGGTTAGGGTTCAGGGTAGGGTTAGGGTGAGGGTGAGGGTAAGGGTAAGGGTTAGGGTTAGGGTTAGGGTTAGGGTAAGGGTAAGCGTTAAGGTTAGGATTAGTTTTAGGGTTGGGATTAAGGTTAGGGTTTAGGTTAGGTTAAGTGTAAGGGTTAGGGTTAGGGTTAGGGTAAGGGTTAGTCTTAGGGTTAGGGTTACGGTTAGGGTTTCGGTTAGGGTAAGGGTATGTGTTATGGTTATGGTTAGGGTTAGGTTTAGGTTTAGCGTTAGGGTAAGCAGAAGGGTTAGGGTTGGGGTTAGGTTTAGGGTTAAGGTAAGGGTAAGGGTTAGGGTTAGGGTTAGGGTAAGGTTTAGGGTTAGGGTGAGAGTTATGGTTAGGGTAAGGGTTAGGGTTAGAATTAGGGTTAGGAATAGGTTTAGGTTTGAGGTAATTCTAAGTGTTAGGGTTAGGGTTAGGGTTACATAAGGGTTAGGGTTAGGGCCGGGTTAGGGTCGTGGTTAGGGTAAGCGTAATTGTTTGTGTTAGGGTTAGGTTTAGGATAAAGGTAAGGATTAGTGTTAAGTTTAGGGTTAGGGTTAGAGGTTAGGGTTAGGTTTAGGGTTAGGGTGAGGGTTAGGTTTTGGGTTAGGGTTAGGGTAAGGGTAAGGGTTAGGGTTAGTTTTAGGGTTAGGGTTAGGTTTAGGGTTAGGATTAGGGTAAGGGCGAGAGTTAGGTTTAGGGTTAGGTATAAGGTTAGGTTTAGAGTAAAGGCGAGAGTTAGGGGTAGGGTTAGGTTTAAGGTTAGGGTTAGGGTTAGGCTTAGGGTTAAGGTTAGGGTTAGGGTTAGGTTGAGTGTTGGCGTTAAGGTAAGGGTTAGGGTTAGGATTAGGGTTAGGATTGGGGTTAGGTTTAGGTTTAGGTTTAGGGTTACGGTAAGGGTTAGGGTTAGGTTAAGGGTATGTGTTAGGGCTAGTTTTAGGGTTAGGGTAAGGGTTAGGGTTAGCGTTAGGGTAAGGGTAAGGGTTAGGGTTGGGTTAGGCTTATGTTAAGGGTAAGGGTTAGGGTTAGGGTTAGGGTAAGTTTTAGGGTAAGGTTTATGGTTATGTTTAGGGTAAGGGTAAGTTTTAGTTTTAGGGTTAGGGTTAGGGTTACGGTTAGGGTAAGAGCAAGGGTTAGGGTTTGGGTTAGGTTTAGGGTTAGGGTAAGTGTATGGGTAGGGTTAGGGTTAGGGTTAGGTTATGGTTTAGGGTTAGGCTTAAGGTTAGGGTAGGGGTTAGGGTAAGGGTGAGTGTTAGGGTTAGGCTTAGGGTTAGGATAAGGGTAAGGGTTAGGGTTAGGGTTAGGGTTAGGGTTCGGGGTTAGGGTTAGGGTTAGAGTTAGGTTAAGGGGTTACGGTTAGGGTTAGGGTAAAGGTTAGGGGTTAGGGTTAGTGTTAGGGTTAGGTTAAGTGTTAGGGTTAGGGTTAGGGTAAGGGTAAGGGTTAGGGTTAAGTTTAGGTTTAGGGTTAGGTTTAGGGTTAGGGTTAGGCTAAGGGTAAGTGTTAAGGTTAGGGTTAGGGTTAGGATTAGGGTACGGGTATGTGTTAGGGTTAGGTGTAGTGTTTGGATTAGGGTTAGGGTTAAAGTAAGGGTCAAGGTTAGGGTTAGGGTTAGGTTTAGGGTAAGGGTTAGGGTTAGGTTTAGGGTAAGGGGAAGTTTTAGGGTTAGTGTTAGAGTTAAGGTTAGGGTAAGGGTAAGGTTTAGGTTTAGGGTTAGGGTTAGGGTTAGGTTTAGGTTTAGAGTTAGCTTTAGGGTTAGGGTTAGGGTAAGGGTAAGAGTTATGGTTAAGGTTAGGGTTAGGGTAAGGTTTAGGGTTAGGTTTATGGTTAGGGTTAGGTTATGGTTTAGGGTTAGGCTTAGGGTAAGGGTAGGGGTTAGGGTAAGGGTAAGTGTTAGGGTTAGGGTTAGGGTTAGTATAAGGGTAAGGTTTAGGGTTAGGTTTAGGGTAAGGGTTAGGGTTAGGTTTAGGTTAAGTGTAAGGTTTAGGGTTAGGGTTAGGATAAGGGTAAGGTTAAGGTTAGGGTTAGGGTTAGGGTTAAATTTAGGTTTAGAGTTAAGTTTAGGGTTAAGTTTAGGGTTAGGGCTAGGGTAAGGGTAAGGGTTAGGTTTAGGGTTAGGGTTAGGGAAATGGTAAGGGATAGGGTATGGGTTAGAGTTAGGGTAAGGATTAGGGTTAGGGGTAGGGTAAGGGTTTGGGTTAGGGTTAGCATTAAGGTTAGGTTTAGGGTAAGGATAAGGGTAAGGGTTAGGTTTAGGGTGAGGGTTAGGTTTAGGGTTACGGTTAGGGTTAGTTTAAGGATAAGGGTTAGGGGTAAGGTTAGGGTTAGGGTTAGGGTTAAGATTAGGTTTAGGGTGAGGGTAAGCTTAAGCGTTTGGTTTAGGTTTAGGATTAGGGTTAGGGTAAGGTTAAGGGTTAGGTTTAGGGTTAGGGTTAGGTTTAGGTTTTGGGTTAGTGTAAGGGTAAGGGTTTGGGTTAAGTTTAGGTTTAGGGTTAGGTTAGGGTTAGGGTTAGGGTTAGGGTTAGGGTAAGGGTTAGGGTTAGGGTTAAGGGTTAGGGTTATGGTTAGGGTTAGGGTTGGTTTATGTTTAGGTTTAGGGTAAGTGTAAAGTTTAGTGTTAGGGTTAGGGTTAGGGTTAGTTATAGGTTTAGGGTTAGTGTTAGGGTAAGGGTAAGTGTTAAGTTTAGGGTTAGGGTTATGCTTAGGGTTAGGTTTATAGTTAGGGTTAGGGTAAGGGTAAGGGTTAGGGTTAGGGTTAGAGTTAGGGTAAGTGTATGGGTAAGGGTTAGGGTTAGGGTTAGGTTTAGGGTTCGGGTTAAGTTTATTGTTAGGGTAATATTAAGGGTTAGGGTTAGGGTTAGAGTAAGTGTTAGGGTTAGGGTCTGGTTAGGGTTAGGGTTAGGGTAAGGGTAAGGGTAAGTTTTAGGGTTAGGTTTAGGGTTAGGGTTATGGTTAGGGTTGAGGTTAGGGTTAGAGTTAGAGGAAGGGTTAGGGTTAGGGTCAGGTTTAGGGTTAGGGTTAAGGTTAGAGTTAGGGTTAGGGTTCAACTAAGTGTAAGAGTTAGTGGTAGGGTTAGGGTTAGGGTTAGAGATAGAGTAAAGGTTAGGGTTAGGGGTTAGGGTTAATGTTAGGGTTAGGTTAAGAGTTAGGGTTAGGATTAGGATAAGGCTTATGGTTAGGGTAAGGGTAAGTGTTAGGGTTAGGGTTAGGGTTAGGTTTAGGTTTTAGGGTTAGGGTTAGGGTTAGGTTTAGGGTTAGGGTTAGGGTACGTGTAAGGGTTAGGGTAAGGGTTAGGATTAGGGTTAGTTTTAGGGTTAGCGTTAGGGTAAGGGTTAGGGTTAGGTATAGGTGTTAGTGTTAGTGTTAGGATTAGGGTTAGGTCTAGGGTTAGGGTTAGGGTAAGGGTAAGGGTTAGGGTTAGTGTTAGGATTAGGGTTAGTTTTAGGGTTAGGTTAGGGTTAGGGTAAGGGTAAGGGTTAGGGTTAGGGTCAGGGTTAGGATTAGGGTTAGTTTTAGGGTTAGGGTTAGGGTAAGGGTAAGGGTTAGGGTTAGGGTTAGGGTTAAGATTAGGATTAGGGTTAGGGTTAGGTTTAGGGTTAGGGTTAGCGTTACGGTAAGGGTTAGGGATAGGGTTAGGGTTAGGGTTAGGGTTAGGGTTAGGTTTAGCGTTGGGGTTAGGTTGAGGGTTAGGGTTAGGGTAAGGGTAAGGGTTAGGGTGAGGGGTAGGGTTGAGGTTACAGTTAGAGGAAGGGTTAGGGTTAGGTTTAGGGTAAGGGTTAGGGTTAGGGTTAGGGTTAGAGTTATGGTTAGGGTTAGAGTATGGGTAAGGGTTAGGGTTCGGGTTAGGGTTATGGTAAGGGTTAGGGTTAGGGGTTAGGGTTAATGTTAGGGTTAGGATAAGTGTTAGGGTTAGGGTTAGGGTTTGGATAAGGCTTATGGTTAGAGTAAGGGTAAGTGTTAGGGTTTGGCTTAGGGTTAGGGTTAGGGTAAGGGTTAGGGTTAGGGTTAGGTTTAGGGTTGGGGTTAAGCTTAGGGTCAGGGTTAGGGTAAGGGTAAGTGTTAGGGTTAGGGTTAGGGTAACTGTTAGGGTTAGGGTTAGGGTAAGGGTAAGTGTTAGGGTTAGGGTTAGGGTTAGGGTTATTTTTAGGGTAAGGGTTAGGGTTATGTTTACGGTAACTGTAAGTTTTAGTTGTAGGGTTAGTGTTAGGGTTACGGTTAGGGTAACGGCAAGGGTTAGGGTTAGGGTTAGGGTAAGGGTAATATTTATGGTTATGGTTAGGGTTAGGGTTAGGGTAAGGGTTAGGTTTAGGTTTAGGGTTAGGGTTGCTGTTACGTTATGGGTTAGGGTTAGGCTTAGTGTTAGGGTAGGGTTTAGGGTAAGGGTAAGTGTTAGGGTTAGGGTTAGGGTTAGGATAAGGGTAAGGGTTAGGGTTAGTTTTAGGGTAAGCTTTAGGGTTAGGTTTAGGTTAAGGGTAAGGTTTAGGGTTAGGGTTAGGGTAAGGGTAAGGTTAAGGTTAGGGTTTGGGTTGAGGTTACGGTTAGAGTTAGAGGAAGGTTTAGGGTTAGGGTTAGGGTAAGGGTTAGGATTAGGGTTAGGGTTAGAGTTAGGGTTAGGGTTAGAGTAAGGGTAATGGTTAGGGTTAGGGTTAGGTTTAGGGTAAGGGTTAGGGTTAGAGGTTAGGGTTAATGTTAGGGTTAGGTTAAGGGTTAGGGTTAGGGTTAGAGTTAGGATTAGATTTAGGGTTAGAGTTAGGGTTAGGGTTAGGGTAAGGGTAAGTGTTAGGGTTAGGGTTAGGTTTAGGGTTGGGGTTAAGGTTAGGGATAGGTTTAGGGTAAGGGTAGGTGTTAGGGTTACGGTTAGGGTTAGGGTAAGTGTTAGGGTTAGGTTTAGGGTTAGGGTTAGGGATAGGTTTAGGATTTAGGGTTAGGGTTAGGGTTAGGTTTAGGGTTAGGGTTAGGGTAAGGGTAAGGGTTACGGCAAGGGTTAGGATTACGTTTAGTTTTAGGGTTAGCGTTAGGGTAAGGGTTAGGGTTAGGTTTAGGTTTTAGTGTTACGGTTAGGATTAGGGTTAGGTCTAGGGTTAAGGTTAGGGTAAGGGTAAGGGTTAGGGTTAGTGTTAGGATTAGGGTTAGTTTTAGGGTTAGGTTAGGGTTAGGGTAAGGGTAAGGTTTAGGGTTAGGGTCAGGGTTAGGATTAGGGTTAGTTTTAGGGTTAGGGTTAGGGTAAGGGTAAGGGTTAGGGTTAGGGTTAAGTTTAGGATTTTGGTTAGGGTTAGGTTTAGGGTTAGGGTTAGGGTTATGGTAAGGGTTAGGGATAGGGTTAGGGTTAGGGTTAGGGTTAGGGTTAGGTTTAGCGTAGGGGTTAGGTTTAGGGTTAGGGTTAGGGTAAGGGTAAGGGTTAGGGTGAGGGTTAGGGTTGAGGTTACGGTTAGAGGAAGGGTTATGGTTAGGTTTAGGGTAAGGTTTAGTGTTAGGGTTAGTTTTAGAGTTATGGTTAGGGTTAGAGTAAGGGTAAGGGTTACGGTTCGGATTAGGGTTAGGGTAAGTGTTAGGGTTAGGGTTAGGGTTAATGTTAGGGTTAGGATAATGGTTAGGGTTAGGGTTTGGATAAGGCTTAGGGTTAGAGTAAGGGTAAGTGTTAGGGTTAGGGTTAGGGTTAGGGTAAGTGTTAGGGTTAGGTTTAGGGTTGGGGTTAAGGTTAGGGTTAGGGTTAGGGTAAGGGTAAGTGTTAGGGTTAGGGGTTAGGGTAACTGTTAGGGTTAAGGTTAGGATTACGGTTAGGGTAAGGGCAAGGGTTATGGTTAGGGTTAGGGTTAGGTTTAGGTTAGTTTTAGGGTTAGGTTTAGGGTTAGGGTTAGGGTTAGGGTAAGGGTAAGACTTATGGTTATGGTTAGGGTTAGGGTTAGGTAAGGTTTAGGGTTAGGTTTAGGGTTAGGGTTATTGTTAGGTTATGGTTTAGGGTTAGGCTTAGGGTTAGGGTAGGGGTTAGGGTAAGGGTAAGTGTTAGGGTTAGGGTTAGGGTTAGGATAAGGGTAAGGGTTAGGGTTAGATTTAGGGTAAGGTTTAGGGTTAGGTTTAGGTTAAGTCTAAGGTTTAGGGTTAGGGTTAGGGTAAGGGTAAGGTTAAGTTTAGGGTTTGGGTTGAGGTTACGGTTAGAGTTAGAGGAAGGTTTAGGGTTAGGGTTAGGGTAAGGGTTAGGATTAGGGTTAAGGTTAGAGTTAGGGTTAGGGTTAGAGTAAGGGTAAGTGTTAAGGGTTAGGGTTAGGGTTAGGGTAACGGTTAGGGTTAGAGGTTAGGGTTAATGTTAAGGTTAGGTTA
>JANJXV010000048.1:5620000-5645000 GCA_024803745.1 Megascapheus bottae
TAGAGTTAGGGTAAGGGTTAGGTTTAGGTTTAAGGTAAGGGTAAGAGTTAGGGTTAGGGTTAGGGTTAGGGTTAGGTTTAGCGTTGGGGTTAGGTTTAGGGTTAGGGTTAGGGTAAGGGTTAGGGTGAGGGTTAGGGTTGAGGTTACGGTTAGTGGAAGGGTTAGGGTTATGTTTAGGGTAAGGGTTAGGGTTAGGGTTAGGGTTAGAGATATGGTTAGGGTTAGAGTAAGGGTAAGGGTTAGGGTTCGGGTTAGGGTTACGGTAAGGGTTAGGGTTAGGGGTTAGGGTTAATGTTATGGTTAGGATAAGGGTTAGGGTTAGGGTTATGGTTTGGATAAGGCTTAGGGTTAGAGTAAGGGTAAGTGTTAGGGTTAGGGTTAGGGTTAGGGTTAGGGTAAGGGTTAGGGTTAGGGTTAGGTTTAGGGTTTGGGTTTGGGTTAGGTTTAGGGTTAGGGTTAGGGTTAGGGTAAGGGTAAGGGTTAGGGTTTGGGTTAGGGTTAGGGTTAGGGTTAAGGTTAGCCTTAGGGATAGGGATAGGGTTAGGGTTACGGTAAGGTTAAGGGTTAGAGTTAAGTTTAGGGTTAGTGTTAGGGTTACGGTAAGGGTTAGGGTTAGGGTAAGGGTATGTGTTAGGGTTAGGTTTAGGGTTAGGGTAAGAGTTAGGGTTAGCGTTAGGGTAAGGGTAAGGGTTAGGGTTAGGCTTAGGGTAAGGTTTAGGGTAAGGGTTTGGGTTATGTTTAGGGTAAGTGTAAGTTTTAGTTTTAGGGTTAGAGTTAGTGTAAGGGTAAGGGTTAGGTTTAGAGTTAGGGTTAGGGTTAGGGATAGTGTTAGGTTTAGGGTTTGGATAAGGATACTGGTTAGGGTTAGGGTTAGGGTTCAGGGTAGGGTTAGGGTGTGGGTGAGGGTAAGGGTAAGGGTTAGGGTTAGGTTTAGGGTTAGGGTTAGGGTAAGGGTTAGGGTTAGGTTTAGGGTTAGGGTTAGGGTAAGGGTAAGCGTTAAGGTTAGGATTAGTTTTAGGGTTGGGATTAAGGTTAGGGTTAGGGTTAGGTTAAGTGTAAGGGTTAGGGTTAGGGTTAGGGTAAGGGTTAGTCTTAGGGTTAGGGTTACGGTTAGGGTTTCGGTTAGGGTAAGGGTATGTGTTATGGTTAGGGTTAGGGTTAGGTTTAGGTTTAGCGTTAGGGTAAGCAGAAGGGTTAGGGTTGGGGTTAGGTTTAGGGTTAAGGTAAGGGTAAGGGTTAGGGTTAGGGTTAGGGTAAGGTTTAGGGTTAGGGTGAGAGTTATGGTTAGGGTAAGGGTTAGGGTTAGATTTAGGGTTAGGAATAGGTTTAGGTTTGAGGTAATTCTAAGTGTTAGGGTTAGGGTTAGGGTTACGTAAGGGTTAGGGTTAGGGCCGGGTTAGGGTCGTGGTTAGGGTAAGCGTAATTGTTTGTGTTAGGGTTAGGTTTAGGATAAAGGTAAGGATTAGTGTTAAGTTTAGGGTTAGGGTTAGAGGTTAGGGTTAGGTTTAGGGTTCGGGTGAGGGTTAGGTTTTGGGTTAGGGTTAGGGTAAGTGTAAGGGTTAGGGTTAGGTTTAGGGTTAGGGTTAGGTTTAGGGTTAGGATTAGGGTAAGGGCGAGAGTTAGGTTTAGGGTTAGGTATAAGGTTAGGTTTAGAGTAAAGGCGAGAGTTAGGGGTAGGGTTAGGTTTAAGGTTAGGGTTAGGGTTAGGCTTAGGGTTAAGGTTAGGGTTAGGGTTAGGTTGAGTGTTGGCGTTAAGGTAAGGGTTAGAGTTAGGATTAGGGTTAGGATTGGGGTTAGGTTTAAGTTTAGGTTTAGGGTTACGGTAAGGGTTAGGGTTAGGGTGAGGGTATGTGTTAGGGCTAGTTTTAGGGTTAGGGTAAGGGTTAGGGTTAGCGTTAGGGTAAGGGTAAGGGTTAGGGTTGGGTTAGGCTTATGTTAAGGGTAAGGGTTAGGGTTAGGGTTAGGGTAAGTTTTAGGGTAAGGTTTATGGTTATGTTTAGGGTAAGGGTAAGTTTTAGTTTTAGGGTTAGGGTTAGGGTTACGGTTAGGGTAAGAGCAAGGGTTAGGGTTTGGGTTAGGTTTAGGGTTAGGGTAAGTGTAAGGGTAGGGTTAGGGTTAGGGTTAGGTTATGGTTTAGGGTTAGGCTTAAGGTTAGGGTAGGGGTTAGGGTAAGGGTGAGTGTTAGGGTTAGGCTTAGGGTTAGGATAAGGGTAAGGGTTAGAGTTAGGGTTAGGGTTAGGGTTCGGGGTTAGGGTTAGGGTTAGAGTTAGGTTAAGGGGTTACGGTTAGGGTTAGGGTAAAGGTTAGGGGTTAGGGTTAGTGTTAGGGTTAGGTTAAGTGTTAGGGTTAGGGTTAGGGTAAGGGGAAGGGTTAGGGTTAAGTTTAGGTTTAGGGTTAGGTTTAGGGTTAGGGTTAGGCTAAGGGTAAGTGTTAAGGTTAGGGTTAGGGTTAGGATTAGGGTACGGGTATGTGTTAGGGTTAGGTGTAGTGTTTGGATTAGGGTTAGGGTTAAAGTAAGGGTCAAGGTTAGGGTTAGGGTTAGGTTTAGGGTAAGGGTTAGGGTTAGGTTTAGGGTAAGGGGAAGTTTTAGGGTTAGTGTTAGAGTTAAGGTTAGGGTAAGGGTAAGGTTTAGGTTTAGGGTTAGGGTTAGGGTTAGGTTTAGGTTTAGAGTTAGCTTTAGGGTTAGGGTTATGGTAAGGGTAAGAGATATGGTTAAGGTTAGGGTTAGGGTAAGGTTTAGGGTTAGGTTTAGGGTTAGGGTTAGGTTATGGTTTAGTGTTAGGCTTAGGGTAAGGGTAGGGGTTAGGGTAAGGGTAAGTGTTAGGGTTAGGGTTAGGGTTAGTATAAGGGTAAGGTTTAGGGTTAGGTTTAGGGTAAGGGTTAGGGTTAGGTTTAGGTTAAGTGTAAGGTTTAGGGTTAGGGTTAGGATAAGGGTAAGGTTAAGGTTAGGGTTAGGGTTAGGGTTAAATTTAGGTTTAGAGTTAAGTTTAGGGTTAAGTTTAGGGTTAGGGCTAGGGTAAATGTAAGGGTTAGGGTTAGGGTTAGGGTTAGGGAAATGGTAAGGGATAGGGTAAGGGTTAGAGTTAGGGTAAGGATTAGGGTTAGGGGTAGCGTAAGGGTTTGGGTTAGGGTTAGCATTAAGGTTAGGGTTAGGGTAAGGATAAGGGTAAGGGTTAGGTTTAGGGTGAGGGTTAGGTTTAGGGTTACGGTTAGGGTTAGTTTAAGGATAAGGGTTAGGGGTAAGGTTAGGGTTAGGGTTAGGGTTAAGATTAGGTTTAGGGTGAGGGTAAGCTTAAGCGTTTGGTTTAGGTTTAGGGTTAGGGTTAGGGTAAGGTTAAGGGTTAGGTTTAGGGTTAGGGTTAGGTTTAGGTTTTGGGTTAGTGTAAGGGTAAGGGTTTGGGTTAAGTTTAGGTTTAGGGTTAGGTTAGGGTTAGGGTTAGGGTTAGGGTAAGGGTTAGGGTTAGGGTTAAGGGTTAGGGTTATGGTTAGGGTTAGGGTTAGGTTTATGTTTAGTTTTAGGGTAAGTGTAAAGTTTAGTGTTAGGGTTAGGGTTAGGGTTAGTTATAGGTTTAGGGTTAGTGTTAGGGTAAGGGTAAGTGTTAAGTTTAGAGTTAGGGTTATGCTTAGGGTTAGGTTTATAGTTAGGGTTAGGGTAAGGGTAAGGGTTAGGGTTAGGGTTAGAGTTAGGGTAAGTGTAAGGGTAAGGGTTAGGGTTAGGGTTAGGTTTAGGGTTCGGGTTAAGTTTATTGTTAGGGTAATATTAAGGGTTAGGTTTAGGGTTAGAGTAAGTGTTAGGGTTAGGGTCTGGTTAGGGTTAGGGTTAGGGTAAGGGTAAGGGTAAGTTTTAGGGTTAGGTTTAGGGTTAGGGTTATGGTTAGGGTTGAGGTTAGGGTTAGAGTTAGAGGAAGGGTTAGGGTTAGGGTCAGGTTTAGGTTTAGGGTTAAGGTTAGAGTTAGGGTTAGGGTTCAACTAAGTGTAAGAGTTAGTGGTAGGGTTAGGGTTAGGGTTAGAGATAGAGTAAAGGTTAGGGTTAGGGGTTAGGGTTAATGTTAGGGTTAGGTTAAGAGTTAGGGTTAGGGTTAGGATAAGGCTTATGGTTAGGGTAAGGGTAAGTGTTAGGGTTAGGGTTAGGGTTAGGTTTAGGTTTTAGGGTTAGGGTTAGGGTTAGGTTTAGGGTTAGGGTTAGGGTACGGGTAAGGGTTAGGGTAAGGGTTAGGATTAGGTTTAGTTTTAGGGTTAGCGTTAGGGTAAGGGTTAGGGTTATGTTTAGGTGTTAGTGTTAGTGTTAGGATTAGGGTTAGGTCTAGGTTTAGGGTTAGGGTAAGGGTAAGGGTTAGGGTTAGTGTTAGGATTAGGGTTAGTTTTAGGGTTAGGTTAGGGTTAGGGTAAGGGTAAGGGTTAGGGTCAGGGTTAGGATTAGGGTTAGTTTTAGGGTTAGGGTTAGGGTAAGGGTAAGGGTTAGGGTTAGGGTTAGGGTTAAGTTTAGGATTAGGGTTAGGGTTAGGTTTAGGGTTAGGGTTAGCGTTACGGTAAGGGTTAGGGATAGGGTTAGGGTTAGGGTTAGGGTTAGGGTTAGGTTTAGCGTTGGGGTTAGGTTGAGGGTTAGGGTTAGGGTAAGGGTAAGGGTTAGGGTGAGGGGTAGGGTTGAGGTTACGGTTAGAGGAAGGGTTAGGGTTAGGTTTAGGGTAAGGGTTAGGGTTAGGGTTAGGGTTAGAGTTATGGTTAGGGTTAGAGTATGGGTAAGGGTTAGGGTTCGGGTTAGGGTTAGGGTAAGGGTTAGGGTTAGGGGTTAGGGTTAATGTTAGGGTTAGGATAAGTGTTAGGGTTAGGGTTAGGGTTTGGATAAGGCTTATGGTTAGAGTAAGGGTAAGTGTTAGGGTTAGGGTTAGGGTTAGGGTTAGGGTAAGGGTTAGGGTTAGGGTTAGGTTTAGGGTTGGGGTTAAGCTTAGGGTCAGGGTTAGGGTAAGGGTAAGTGTTAGGGTTAGGGTTAGGGTAACTGTTAGGGTTAGGGTTAGGGTAAGGGTAAGTGTTAGGGTTAGGGTTAGGGTTAGGGTTATTTTTAGGGTAAGGGTTAGGGTTATGTTTACGGTAACTGTAAGTTTTAGGGTTAGGTTTAGGGTTGGGGTTAAGGTTAGGGTTAGGGTTAGGGTAAGGGTAAGTGTTAGGGTTAGGGGTTAGGGTAACTGTTAGGGTTAAGGTTAGGATTACGGTTAGGGTAAGGGCAAGGGTTAGGGTTAGGGTTAGTGTTAGGTTTAGGTTAGTTTTAGGGTTAGGTTTAGGGTTAGGGTTAGGGTTAGGGTAAGGGTAAGACTTATGGTTATGGTTAGGGTTAGGGTTAGGTAAGGTTTAGGGTTAGGTTTAGGGTTAGGGTTATTGTTAGGTTATGGTTTAGGGTTAGGCTTAGGGTTAGGGTAGGGGTTAGGGTAAGGGTAAGTGTTAGGGTTAGGGTTAGGGTTAGGATAAGGGTAAGGGTTAGGGTTAGGTTTAGGGTAAAGTTTAGGGTTAGGTTTAGGTTAAGTCTAAGGTTTAGGGTTAGGGTTAGGTTTAGGGTAAGGGTAAGGGTAACGGTTGGGGTTAGGGTTAGGGTTAGCTTTAGGGTTAGGGTTATGGTAAGGGTAAGGGTTAGGGTTAGGTTTAGTGTTAAGTTTAGGGTTAGGGTTAGGGTTAGGGTTAGGGTTAGTGTTAGGGTACGGGTTAGTGTTAGGGTTAGGATTAGGGTTAGGGTAAGGGTTGTGGTTAGGGTTAGGGTTAAGTGTTAGGGTTAGGATTAGGGTTAGGGTAAGGGTAATGTTTAGGGTTAGGGTTAGGGTTAGGATTAGTCTAAGGGTTAGGGTTAGAGTTAGGGTTAGGGTTAGGTTTAGGTTTAAGGTAAGGGTAAGAGTTAGGGTTAGGGTTAGGTTAAGGGTTAGGGTTAGGGTTAGGGTTAGGGTAGGGGTTAGCGTAAGCGTAAGTGTTAGTGTTAGGGTTAGGTTTAGGTTAAAGTTAAGGATTAGGGTTAGGTTTAGTGTTAGAGTTAGAGGTTAGGGTTAGGGTTAGGGTTAGGGTTAGGGTAAAGGTTAGGTTTAGGGTTAGGGTTAGAGTAAGGGTAAGGGTTAGGGTTAGGGTTAGGGTTAGGGTTAGGTTTAGGGTTATGGTTAGGGTAAGGGCAAGGGTTAGGGTTAGGGTTAGGGTTAAGTTTATGGTTATGGTTATGATTAGGGTTAGTGTTAAGGTTAGGGTTAGGGTTAGGGTGAGGGTTAGTGTTAGGGTTAGGGTAAGGGTTAGGATTAGGGTTAGGGTTAGGGTTAGGGTAAGGTAAGTGTAAGGGTTAGGGTTAAGGTTAGGGTTAGGTTTAGGTTTAGGGTTTGGGTTAGGGTTAGGGTAAGGGTAAGGTCTAGGGTTAGGATTAGGGTTAGGGTTAGGGTAAGGGTTAGGGTTAGGATTAGGGTTATGGTTAGGGTCAGGGTAAGGGTAAGGGTTGGGGTTAGGTTTAGGGTTAGAGTAAGGGTTGTGGTTAGGGTTAGGGTTAGGGGTTAGGGTTAGGGTTAGGGTTAGGGTTAGGGTAAGGGTAAGTTTTAGGTTTAGGGTTAGGGTTAGGATTAGGGTAAGGGTTAGGGTTAAAGTTAGGGTTAGGGTTAGGGTTAAGGTTAGGGTTAGGTTTAGGTTAAGGGTAAGGTTTAGGGTTAGGGTTAGGGTAAGGGTAAGGTTAAGGTTAGGGTTTGGGTTGAGGTTACGGTTAGAGTTAGAGGAAGGGTTAGGGTTAGGGTTAGGGTAAGGGTTAGGATTAGGGTTAGGGTTAGAGTTAGGGTTAGGGTTAGAGTAAGGGTAAGGGTTAGGGTTAGGGTTAGGGTTAGGGTAAGGGTTAGGGTTAGAGGTTAGGGTTAATGTTAGGGTTAGGTTAAGGGTTAGGGTTAGGGTTAGGGTTAGGATAAGGCTTAGGTTTAGAATAAGGGTAAGTGTTAGTGTTAGGGTTAGGGTTAGGGTTAGGGTAAGGGTTAGGGTTAGGGTTAGAGTTAGGTTTAGGGTTGGGGTTAAGTTTAGGGTTAGGGTTAGGGTAAGGGTAAGTGTTAGGGTTAGGGTTAGACTAAGTGTTAGGGTTACGGTTAGGATTAGGGTTAGGGTTAGGGTAAGGGTAAGGGTAACGGTTGGGGTTAGTGTTAGGGTTAGTTTTAGGGTTAGGGTTATGGTAAGGGTAAGGGTTAGGGTTAGGTTAGGGTTAAGTTTAGGGTTAGGGTTAGGGTTAGGTTTAGTGTTAGGGTCAGGGTTAGGGTTAGGGTTAGGGTTAGGGTAAGGGTTGTGGTTAGGGTTAGGGTTAAGTGTTAGGGTTAGGGTTAGGGTTAGGTTAAGGGTAATGTTTAGGGTTAGGGGTAGGGATAGGATTAGTCTAAGGGTTAGGGTTAGAGTTAGGGTTAGGGTTAGGTTTAGGTTTAAGGTAAGGGTAAGTGTTAGGGTTAGGGTTAGGGTTAGGGTTACGGTAAGGGTTAGGGATAGGGTTAGGGTTAAGGTTAGGGTTAGGTTTAGCCTTGGGGTTAGGTTTAGGGTTAGGTTAGTGTAAGGGTAAGGGTTAGGGTGAGGGTTAGGGTTGAGGTTACGGTTAGAGGAAGGGTTAGGGTTAGGTTTAGGGTAAGGGTTAGGGTTAGGGTTAGGGTTAGGGTTATGGTTAGGGTTAGAGTAAGTGTAAGGGTTAGGGTTCAGGTTAGGGTTAGGGTAAGGGTTAGGGTTAGGGGTTAGGGTTAATGTTAGGGTTAGGATAAGGGTTAGGGTTAGGGTTATGGTTTGGATAAGGCTTAGGGTTAGAGTAAGGGTAAGTGTTAGGGTTAGGGTTAGGGTTAGGGTTATGGTAAGGGTTAGGGTTAGGGTTAGGTTTAGGGTTGGGGTTAAGGTTAGGGTTAGTGTTAGGGTAAGGGTAAGTGTTAGGGTTAGGGTTAGGGTAACTGTTAGGGTTAGGGTTAGGGGTAGGTTAAGGGTAAGTGTTAGGGTTAGGGTTAGGATTAGGGTTATTTTTAGGGTAAGGGTTAGGGTTATGTTTAGGGTAAGGGTAAGTTTTAGTTGTAGGGTTAGTGTTAGGGTTACGGTTATGGTAAGGGCAAGGGTTAGGGTTAGGGTTAGGGTTAGGTTAGTTTTAGGGTTAGGTTTAGGGTTAGGGTTAGGGTAAGGGTAAGACTTATGGTTATGGTTAGGGTTAGGGTTAGGGTAAGGGTTAGGGTTAGGTTTAGGGTTAGGGTTATTGTTAGGTTATGGTTTAGGGTTAGGCTTAGTGTTAGGGTAGGGGTTAGGGTAAGTGTAAGTGTTAGGGTTAGGGTTAGGATAAAGGTAAGAGTTAGGGTTAGGTTTAGGGTAAGGTTTAGGTTTAGGTTTAGGTTAAGGGTAAGGTTTAGGGTTAGGGTTAGGGTAAGGGTAAGGTTAAGGTTAGGGTTTGGGTTGAGGTTACGGTTAGAGTTAGAGGAAGGTTTAGGGTTAGGGTTAGGGTAAGGGTTAGGATTAGGGTTAAGGTTAGAGTTAGGGTTAGGGTTAGAGTAAGGGTAAGTGTTAAGGGTTAGGGTTAGGGTTAGGGTTAGGGTAACGGTTAGGGTTAGAGGTTAGGGTTAATGTTAGGGTTAGGTTAAGGGTTAGGGTTAGGGTTAGGGTTAGGATAAGGCTTAGGGTTAGAGTAAGGGTAAGTGTTAAAGTTAGGGTTAGGGTTAGGGTTAGGGTAAGGGTTAGGGTTAGGGTTAGAGTTAGGTTTAGGGTTGGGGTTAAGTTTAGGGTTAGGGTTAGGGTAAGGGTAAGTGTTAGGGTTAGGGTTAGAGTAAGTGTTAGGGTTAGGTTTAGGATTAGGGTTAGGGTTAGGGTAAGGGTAAGGGTTAGGGTTAGGGTTAGGGTTAGGGTTAAGGGTTAGGGTTAGGGTTAGGGTTAGGGTAAGGGTAAGGCTTAGGGTAACGGTTGGGGTTAGGGTCAGGGTTAGTTTTAGGGTTAGTGTTATGGTAAGGGTAAGGGTTAGGGTTAGGTTTAGGGTTAAGTTTAGGGTTAGGGTTAGGGTTAGGGTTAAGTTTAGGGTTAGGGTTAGGGTTAGGGTTAGGGTTAATGTTAGGGTAAGGGTTAGTGTTAGGGTTAAGGTTAGGGTTAGGGTTAGGGTAAGGGTTGTGGTTAGGGTTAGGATTAAGTGTTAGGGTTAGGGTTAGGGTTAGGGTTAGGGTAAGGGTAATGTTTAGGGTTACGGTTAGGGTTAGGATTAGTCTAAGGGTTAGGGTTAGAGTTAGGGTTAGGGTTTGGTTTAGGTTTAAGGTAAGGGTAAGAGTTAGGGTTAGGGTAAGGTTTAGGTTAAGGGTTAGGGTTAGGGTTAGGGTAGGGGTTAGCGTAAGCGTGAGTGTTAGTGTTGGGGTTAGGTTTAGGTTAAAGTTAAGGATTAGGCTTAGGTTTAGGGTTAGGGTTAGAGGTTTGGGTTAGGGTTAGGGTTAGGGTGAGGGTTAGGTTTAGGGTTAGGGTTAGGGTTAGAGTAAGGGTAAGGGTTAGGGTTATGTTTAAGGTTAGGTTTAGGGTTAGGGTTAGGGTAAGGGCAAGGGTTAGGGTTAGGGTTAGGGTTAAGGTTATGGTTATGGTTAGGGTTAGGGTTAGTGTTAAGGTTAGGGTTAGGGTTAGGGTTAGGGTAAGGGTTAGAGTTAGGGTTAGGGTAAGTGTTAGGGTTAGGGTTAGGGTTAGAGCTAGGTTTAGGTGTAGGTTTAGGGGTTAGGGTTAGGGTTAGGGTAAGGTAAGTGTAAGGGTTAGGGTTAAGGTTAGGGTTAGGTTTAGGGTTAGGGTTTGGGCTAGGGTTATGGTAAGGGTAAGGGTTAGGGTTAAAGCTAGGGTTAGGGTTAGGGTAAGGGTAAGGTCTAGGGTTAGGATTAGGGGTAGGGTTAGGGTAAGGGTTAGGTTTAGGGTTAGGGTTAGGATTAGGGTAAGAGTTAGGGTTAGAGTTAGGGTTAGGGTTGGGTAGGGTTGGGGTTAGGTTTAGGTTAAGGGTAAGGTTTAGGGTTAGGGTTAAGGTAAGGGTAAGGTTAAGGTTAGGGTTTGGTTTGAGGTTACGGTTAGAGTTAGAGGAAGGGTTAGGGTTAGGGTTAGGGTAAGGGTTAGGATTAGGGTTAGGGTTAGAGTTAGGGTTAGGGTTAGAGTAAGAGTAAGGTTTAGGGTTAGGGTTAGGGTTAGGGTAAGGGTTAGGGTTAGAAGTTAGGGTTAATGTTAGGGTTAGGTAAAGGGTTAGGGTTAGGGTTATGGTTATTATAAGGCTTAGGGTTAGAGTAAGGGTAAGTGTTAGTGTTAGGGTTAGGGTTAGGGTTAGGGTAAGGGTTAGGGTTAGGGTTAGAGTTAGGTTTAGGGTTGGGGTTGAGTTTAGGGTTAGGGTTAGGGTAAGGGTAAGTGTTAGGGTTAGGGTTAGAATAAGTGTTACGGTTAGGTTTAGGGTTAGGGTTAGGGTTAGGGTAAGGGTAAGGGTTAGGGTTAGGGTTAGGCTTTGGGTTACGGTTGAGTTTAGGGTTAAGTTTAAGGTTACGGTAAAGGTTAGGATTAGGGTTAGGGTTATGGTAAGGGTAAGGGTAAGGATTAGGGTTAGGGTTAAGTTTAGGGTTAGGGTTAGGGTTAGGGTTAGGGTTAGTGTTAGGGTAAGGGTTAGTGTTAGTGTTCTGGTTAGGGTTAGGGTTAGGGTTAGGGTAAGGGTTGTGGTTAGGGTTAGGGTTAAGTGTTAGGGTTAGGGTTAGGGTTAGGGTTAGGGTTAGGGTAAGGGTAATGTTTAGGGTTAGGGTTAGGGTTAGGATTATTCTAAGGGTAAGGGTTAGAGTTAGGGTTAGGGTTAGGTTTAGGTTTAAGTTAAGGGTAAGAGTTAGGGTTAAGCTTAGGGTTAGGGTTACGGTAAGGGTTAGGGATAGGGTTAGGGTTAGGGTTAGGGTTAGGTTTAGCGTTGGGGTTAGGTTTAGGGTTAGGTTAGTGTAAGGTTAAGGGTTAGGGTGAGGGTTAGGGTTGAGGTTACGGTTAGAGGAAGGGTTAGGGTTAGGTTTAGGGTAAGGGTTAGGGTTAGGGTTAGGGTTAGGGTTAGGGTAAGGGTAAGGGTTAGGTTTAGGGTTAGGGTTAGGGTTAGGGTAAGGGTTAGGGTTAGGGTAAGAGTAAGGGTTAGGGTTAGTGTTAGGGTTAGGATAAGTGTAATGGTTAGGGTTAGGGTTAGGGTTAGGGTTAGGGGTTAGTGTTAGGGTTAGGTTTTGGGTTAGGTTTAGGGTAATGGTTAGGGTTAGGGGTCGGTTAGGTTTAGAGTTAGGGTTAGGGTAAGGGTAAGGTTTAAGGTTAGGGTTAGTGTTAGGTTTAAGGTTAGGTTTAGGTTTAGGGATAGGGTAAGGATTATGGTTCGGGTTAGGGTAAGGTTAGGTTTAGGGTTATCATTAAGGTTAGTGTTAGGGTTAGGGGAAGAAAAAGAGTTTGGTTTAGATTTTGGGTTTGGGTAAGGGTTAGGGTTAGGGTTAGGGGTAAGGTTAGGTTTAGGTTAGGGTAAGGGTTAGGGTTAGGGTTACAGTTAGGATTAGGGTAAGGGTAAGTGTTAGGGTTAGCGTTAGGATTAGGGTAAGGGTTAGGTTTAGGGTTAGGGTTAGGGTAAGGGTAAGGGTAAGGGTTAGGGTTAGGTTTATGGTTAGGGTTAGGGTTAGGGTTAGGGTTATTGTAAGGGTAAGTGTTAGGTTTAGTGTTTGGGATAGGTTTAGGTTTGGGGTTAAGGTTAGGGTTAGGGTTAGGGTAAGGGTAAGGGTTAGGGTTAGGGTTAGGTTTAGGGTAAGGTTTAGGGTACGGTTAGGGTTAGGGTTAGGGTTTGGGTTATGTTTAGGGTTACGCTTAGGGTTAGGGTTTGGGTTGGGGTAAGGGTATGTGTTAGGGTTAGGGTTAGGGTTGCGTTAGGGTCGGGTTAGGGTTACAGTTAGGGTTAGGGTTAAGATAAGGGTAAGGGTAAGGGTTAGGGTAGGGTTAGGGTTAGGGTTAGGTTAAGGTTTAGGGTTAGGTTTAGGGTAAGGGTAAGGTTTAGGGTTATGGTTAGGTTTAGGGTTAGGGTTAGGGTAAGGATAAGGATTAGGGTTAGGTTTAGGTTTAGGTTTAGGGTAAGGGTTAGGGTTAGGGTTAGGATTAGGGTTAGGTTTAGGGTTAGGGGAAGGGTAAGGGTTAGGGTTAGGGTTATGGTAAAGGTTAGGGTTAGGGTTAGGGTAGGGGTTAGGGTAAGTGTTAGGGTTAGGGTTAGGGTTATGATAAGGGTAAGGGTTAGGGTTAGGGTTACTTTTAGGGTTTAGGGTTAGGGTTAGGTTTAGGGTTAGGGTTAGTGGTTTGGGTTAGTGTTAGGGTTAGGGTAAGGGTTAGGGTTAGGGGTTAGGGTTAGTGTTAGGGTTAGGTTAAGGGTTAGGGATAGGGTTACCTTTAGGTTTAGGATAAGGGTTAGGGTTAGTGTAATTGTTAGAGTTAGGGTAAGGGTAAGTTTTAGGGTTAGGGTTAGGGTTAGGGTTAGGGTTATGGTTAGGGTTAGGGTTAGGTTTAGGTTAGGGTAAGGGTTAGGGTTAGGGTTACAGTTAGGATTAGGGTAAGGGTAAGTGTTAGGGTTAGGGTTAGGATTAGGGTAAGGGTTAGGTTTAGGGTTAGGGTTAGGGTAAGGGTAAGGGTAAGGGTTAGGGTTAGGTTTAGGGTTAGGGTTAGTTTTAGGGTTAGGGTTATTGTAAGGGTAAGGGTTAGGTTTAGTGTTTGGGATAGGTTTAGGGTTTGGGTTAAGGTTAGTGTTAGGGTTAGGGTAAGGGTAAGGTTTAGGGTTAGGGTTAGGTTTGGGGTTAGGGTTTGGGGTTAGGGTTAGTGTTAGGGTTAGGGTAAGGGTTAGGGTTAGGCGTTAGAGTTAGTGTTAGGTTTAGGTTAAGGGTTAGGGATAGGGTTACCTTTAGGGTTAGGATAAGTTTTAGGGTTAGTGTTACTGTTAAAGTTAGGGTAAGGGTTAAGGTTAGGGTTAGGGTTAGGGTTATGGTTAGGGTTAGAGTAAGTGTAAGGGTTAGGGTTCAGGTTAGGGTTAGGGTAAGGGTTAGGGTTAGGGGTTAGGGTTAATGTTAGGGTTAGGATAAGGGTTAGGGTTAGGGTTATGGTTTGGATAAGGCTTAGGGTTAGAGTAAGGGTAAGTGTTAGGGTTAGGGTTAGGGTTAGGGTTATTCTAAGGGTAAGGGTTAGAGTTAGGGTTAGGGTTAGGTTTAGGTTTAAGTTAAGGGTAAGAGTTAGGGTTAAGCTTAGGGTTAGGGTTACGGTAAGGGTTAGGGATAGGGTTAGGGTTAGGGTTAGGGTTAGGTTTAGCGTTGGGGTTAGGTTTAGGGTTAGGTTAGTGTAAGGGTAAGGGTTAGGGTGAGGGTTAGGGTTGAGGTTACGGTTAGAGGAAGGGTTAGGGTTAGGTTTAGGGTAAGGGTTAGGGTTAGGGTTAGGGTTAGGGTTAGGGTAAGGGTAAGGGTTAGGGTTAGGGTTAGGGTTAGGGTTAGGGTAAGGGTTAGGGTTAGGGTAAGAGTAAGGGTTAGGGTTAGTGTTAGGGTTAGGATAAGTGTAATGGTTAGGGTTAGGGTTAGGGTTAGGGTTAGGGGTTAGTGTTAGGGTTAGGTTTTGGGTTAGGTTTAGGGTAATGGTTAGGGTTAGGGGTCGGTTAGGTTTAGAGTTAGGGTTAGGGTAAGGGTAAGGTTTAAGGTTAGGGTTAGTGTTAGGTTTAAGGTTAGGTTTAGGTTTAGGGATAGGGTAAGGATTATGGTTCGGGTTAGGGTAAGGTTAGGTTTAGGGTTATCATTAAGGTTAGTGTTAGGGTTAGGGGAAGAAAAAGAGTTTGGTTTAGATTTTGGGTTTGGGTAAGGGTTAGGGTTAGGGTTAGGGGTAAGGTTAGGTTTAGGTTAGGGTAAGGGTTAGGGTTAGGGTTACAGTTAGGATTAGGGTAAGGGTAAGTGTTAGGGTTAGCGTTAGGATTAGGGTAAGGGTTAGGTTTAGGGTTAGGGTTAGGGTAAGGGTAAGGGTAAGGGTTAGGGTTAGGTTTATGGTTAGGGTTAGGGTTAGGTTTAGGGTTATTGTAAGGGTAAGTGTTAGGTTTAGTGTTTGGGATAGGTTTAGGTTTGGGGTTAAGGTTAGGGTTAGGGTTAGGGTAAGGGTAAGGGTTAGGGTTAGGGTTAGGTTTAGGGTAAGGTTTAGGGTACGGTTAGGGTTAGGGTTAGGGTTTGGGTTATGTTTAGGGTTACGCTTAGGGTTAGGGTTTGGGTTGGGGTAAGGGTATGTGTTAGGGTTAGGGTTAGGGTTGCGTTAGGGTCGGGTTAGGGTTACAGTTAGGGTTAGGGTTAAGATAAGGGTAAGGGTAAGGGTTAGGGTAGGGTTAGGGTTAGGGTTAGGTTAAGGTTTAGGGTTAGGTTTAGGGTAAGGGTAAGGTTTAGGGTTATGGTTAGGTTTAGGGTTAGGGTTAGGGTAAGGATAAGGATTAGGGTTAGGTTTAGGTTTAGGTTTAGGGTAAGGGTTAGGGTTAGGGTTAGGATTAGGGTTAGGTTTAGGGTTAGGGGAAGGGTAAGGGTTAGGGTTAGGGTTATGGTAAAGGTTAGGGTTAGGGTTAGGGTAGGGGTTAGGGTAAGTGTTAGGGTTAGGGTTAGGGTTATGATAAGGGTAAGGGTTAGGGTTAGGGTTACTTTTAGGGTTTAGGGTTAGGGTTAGGTTTAGGGTTAGGGTTAGTGGTTTGGGTTAGTGTTAGGGTTAGGGTAAGGGTTAGGGTTAGGGGTTAGGGTTAGTGTTAGGGTTAGGTTAAGGGTTAGGGATAGGGTTACCTTTAGGTTTAGGATAAGGGTTAGGGTTAGTGTAATTGTTAGAGTTAGGGTAAGGGTAAGTTTTAGGGTTAGGGTTAGGGTTAGGGTTAGGGTTATGGTTAGGGTTAGGGTTAGGTTTAGGTTAGGGTAAGGGTTAGGGTTAGGGTTACAGTTAGGATTAGGGTAAGGGTAAGTGTTAGGGTTAGGGTTAGGATTAGGGTAAGGGTTAGGTTTAGGGTTAGGGTTAGGGTAAGGGTAAGGGTAAGGGTTAGGGTTAGGTTTAGGGTTAGGGTTAGTTTTAGGGTTAGGGTTATTGTAAGGGTAAGGGTTAGGTTTAGTGTTTGGGATAGGTTTAGGGTTTGGGTTAAGGTTAGTGTTAGGGTTAGGGTAAGGGTAAGGTTTAGGGTTAGGGTTAGGTTTGGGGTTAGGGTTTGGGGTTAGGGTTAGTGTTAGGGTTAGGGTAAGGGTTAGGGTTAGGGGTTAGAGTTAGTGTTAGGTTTAGGTTAAGGGTTAGGGATAGGGTTACCTTTAGGGTTAGGATAAGTTTTAGGGTTAGTGTTATTGTTAAAGTTAGGGTAAGGGTTAGGGTTAGGGTTAGGGTTAGGGTTATGGTTAGGGTTAGAGTAAGTGTAAGGGTTAGGGTTCAGGTTAGGGTTAGGGTAAGGGTTAGGGTTAGGGGTTAGGGTTAATGTTAGGGTTAGGATAAGGGTTAGGGTTAGGGTTATGGTTTGGATAAGGCTTAGGGTTAGAGTAAGGGTAAGTGTTAGGGTTAGGGTTAGGGTTAGGGTTATGGTAAGGGTTAGGGTTAGGGTTAGGTTTAGGGTTGGGGTTAAGGTTAGGGTTAGTGTTAGGGTAAGGGTAAGTGTTAGGGTTAGGGTTAGGGTAACTGTTAGGGTTAGGGTTAGGGGTAGGTTAAGGGTAAGTGTTAGGGTTAGGGTTAGGATTAGGGTTATTTTTAGGGTAAGGGTTAGGGTTATGTTTAGGGTAAGGGTAAGTTTTAGTTGTAGGGTTAGTGTTAGGGTTACGGTTATGGTAAGGGCAAGGGTTAGGGTTAGGGTTAGGGTTAGGTTTAGGTTAGTTTTAGGGTTAGGTTTAGGGTTAGGGTTAGGGTTAGGGTAAGGGTAAGACTTATGGTTATGGTTAGGGTTAGGGTTAGGGTAAGGGTTAGGGTTAGGTTTAGGGTTAGGGTTATTGTTAGGTTATGGTTTAGGGTTAGGCTTAGTGTTAGGGTAGGGGTTAGGGTAAGGGTAAGTGTTAGGGTTAGGGTTAGGAAGAAGGTAAGAGTTAGGGTTAGGTTTAGGGTAAGGTTTAGGTTTAGGTTTAGGTTAAGGGTAAGGTTTAGGGTTAGGGTTAGGGTAAGGGTAAGGTTAAGGTTAGGGTTTGGGTTGAGGTTACGGTTAGAGTTAGAGGAAGGTTTAGGGTTAGGGTTAGGGTAAGGGTTAGGATTAGGGTTAAGGTTAGAGTTAGGGTTAGGGTTAGAGTAAGGGTAAGTGTTAAGGGTTAGGGTTAGGGTTAGGGTTAGGGTAACGGTTAGGGTTAGAGGTTAGGGTTAATGTTAGGGTTAGGTTAAGGGTTAGGGTTAGGGTTAGGGTTAGGATAAGGCTTAGGGTTAGAGTAAGGGTAAGTGTTAAAGTTAGGGTTAGGGTTAGGGTTAGGGTAAGGGTTAGGGTTAGGGTTAGAGTTAGGTTTAGGGTTGGGGTTAAGTTTAGGGTTAGGGTTAGGGTAAGGGTAAGTGTTAGGGTTAGGGTTAGAGTAAGTGTTAGGGTTAGGTTTAGGATTAGGGTTAGGGTTAGGGTAAGGGTAAGGGTTAGGGTTAGGGTTAGGGTTAGGGTTAAGGGTTAGGGTTAGGGTTAGGGTTAGGGTAAGGGTAAGGCTTAGGGTAACGGTTGGGGTTAGGGTCAGGGTTAGTTTTAGGGTTAGTGTTATGGTAAGGGTAAGGGTTAGGGTTAGGTTTAGGGTTAAATTTAGGGTTAGGGTTAGGGTTAGGGTTAAGTTTAGGGTTAGGGTTAGGGTTAGGGTTAGGGTTAATGTTAGGGTAAGGGTTAGTGTTAGGGTTAAGGTTAGGGTTAGGGTTAGGGTAAGGGTTGTGGTTAGGGTTAGGATTAAGTGTTAGGGTTAGGGTTAGGGTTAGGGTTAGGGTAAGGGTAATGTTTAGGGTTACGGTTAGGGTTAGGATTAGTCTAAGGGTTAGGGTTAGAGTTAGGGTTAGGGTTTGGTTTAGGTTTAAGGTAAGGGTTAGGTTTAGGGTTAGGGTAAGAGTAAGGGTTAGGGTTAGTGTTAGGGTTAGGATATGTGTAATGGTTAGGGTTAGGGTTAGGGTTAGGGTTAGGGGTTAGTGTTAGGGTTAGGTTTTGGGTTAGGTTTAGGGTAATGGTTAGGGTTAGGGTTCGGTTAGGTTTAGAGTTAGGGTTAGGGTAAGGGTAAGGTTTAAGGTTAGGGTTAGTGTTAGGTTTAAGGTTAGGTTTAGGTTTAGGGATAGGGTAAGGATTATGGTTCGGGTTAGGCTAAGGTTAGGTTTAGGGTTATCATTAAGGTTAGTGTTAGGGTTAGGGCAAGAAAAAGAGTTTGGTTTAGATTTTTGGTTTGGGTAAGGGTTAGGGTTAGGGTTAGGGGTAAGGTTAGGTTTAGGTTAGGGTAAGGGTTAGGGTTAGGGTTACAGTTAGGATTAGGGTAAGGGTAAGTGTTAGGGTTAGGGTTAGGATTAGGGTAAGGGTTAGGTTTAGGGTTAGGGTTAGGGTAAGGGTAAGGGTAAGGGTTAGGGTTAGGTTTATGGTTAGGGTTAGGGTTAGGGTTAGGGTTATTGTAAGGGTAAGTGTTAGGTTTAGTGTTTGGGATAGGTTTAGGTTTGGGGTTAAGGTTAGGGTTAGGGTTAGGGTAAGGGTAAGGGTTAGGGTTAGGGTTAGGTTTAGGGTAAGGTTTAGGGTACGGTTAGGGTTAGGGTTAGGGTTTGGGTTATGTTTAGGGTTACGCTTAGGGTTAGGGTTTGGGTTGGGGTAAGGGTATGTGTTAGGGTTAGGGTTAGGGTTGCGTTAGGGTCGGGTTAGGGTTACAGTTAGGGTTAGGGTTAAGATAAGGGTAAGGGTAAGGGTTAGGGTAGGGTTAGGGTTAGGGTTAGGTTAAGGTTTAGGGTTAGGTTTAGGGTAAGGGTAAGGTTTAGGGTTATGGTTAGGTTTAGGGTTAGGGTTAGGGTAAGGATAAGGATTAGGGTTAGGTTTAGGTTTAGGTTTAGGGTAAGGGTTAGGGTTAGGGTTAGGATTAGGGTTAGGTTTAGGGTTAGGGGAAGGGTAAGGGTTAGGGTTAGGGTTATGGTAAAGGTTAGGGTTAGGGTTAGGGTAGGGGTTAGGGTAAGTGTTAGGGTTAGGGTTAGGGTTATGATAAGGGTAAGGGTTAGGGTTAGGGTTACTTTTAGGGTTTAGGGTTAGGGTTAGGTTTAGGGTTAGGGTTAGTGGTTTGGGTTAGTGTTAGGGTTAGGGTAAGGGTTAGGGTTAGGGGTTAGGGTTAGTGTTAGGGTTAGGTTAAGGGTTAGGGATAGGGTTACCTTTAGGTTTAGGATAAGGGTTAGGGTTAGTGTAATTGTTAGAGTTAGGGTAAGGGTAAGTTTTAGGGTTAGGGTTAGGGTTAGGGTTAGGGTTATGGTTAGGGTTAGGGTTAGGTTTAGGTTAGGGTAAGGGTTAGGGTTAGGGTTACAGTTAGGATTAGGGTAAGGGTAAGTGTTAGGGTTAGGGTTAGGATTAGGGTAAGGGTTAGGTTTAGGGTTAGGGTTAGGGTAAGGGTAAGGGTAAGGGTTAGGGTTAGGTTTAGGGTTAGGGTTAGTTTTAGGGTTAGGGTTAGGGTTAGGTTAGGGTTAGGGTTAGGGTTGGGTTATGTTTAGGGTTACGCTTAGGGTTAGGGTTTGGGTTGGGGTAAGGGTATGTGTTAGGGTTAGGGTTAGGGTTAAGGTTAGGGTTAGGTTTAGCGTTAGGGTCGGGGTAAGGGTTACAGTTAGGGTTAGGGTTAAGATAAGGGTAAGGGTTAGGGTTAGTGTTTGGGATAGGTTTAGGGTTTGGGTTAAGGTTAGTGTTAGGGTTAGGGTAAGGGTAAGGTTTAGGGTTAGGGTTAGGTTTGGGGTTAGGGTTTGGGGTTAGGGTTAGTGTTAGGGTTAGGGTAAGGGTTAGGGTTAGGGGTTAGAGTTAGTGTTAGGTTTAGGTTAAGGGTTAGGGATAGGGTTACCTTTAGGGTTAGGATAAGTTTTAGGGTTAGTGTTATTGTTAAAGTTAGGGTAAGGGTAAGTTTTAGGGTTAGGGTTAGGGTTAGGGTTATGGTTAGGGTTAGGTTTAGGATTAGAGTAAGGGTAAGGGTTAGGATTAGGGTAAGGTTTATGGTTAGGGTTAGTGTTAGGTTTAAGGTTAGGGTTAGGTTTAGGGATAGGGTAAGGATTATGGTTAGGGTTAGGGTAAGGTTAGGTTTAGGGTTATCATTAAGGTTAGTGTTAGGGTTAGGGCAAGAAAAAGAGTTTGGGTTAGAATTTGGGTTTGAGTAAGGGTTAGGGTTAGGGTTAGGTGTAAGGTTAGGTTTAGGTTAGGGTAAGGGTTAGGGTTAGGGTTACAGTTAGGATTAGGGTAAGGGTAAGTGTTAGGGTTAGCGTTAGGATTAGGGTAAGGGTTAGGTTTAGGGTTAGGGTTAGGGTAAGGGTAAGGGTTAGGGTTAGGTTTAGGGTTAGGGTTAGGGTTATTGTAAGGGTAAGGGTTAGGTTTAGTGTTTGGGATAGGTTTAGGGTTGGGGTTAAGTTTAGGGTTAGGGTTAGGGTAAGGGTAAGTGTTAGGGTTAGGGTTAGAATAAGTGTTAGGGTTTGGTTTAGGGTTAGGGTTAGGGTTAGGTTAGGGTTAGGGTTAGGGTTGGGTTATGTTTAGGGTTACGCTTAGGGTTAGGGTTTGGGTTGGGGTAAGGGTATGTGTTAGGGTTAGGGTTAGGGTTAAGGTTAGGGTTAGGTTTAGCGTTAGGGTCGGGGTAAGGGTTACAGTTAGGGTTAGGGTTAAGATAAGGGTAAGGGTTAGGGTTAGGGTTAGGGTTAGGTTAAGGTTTAGGGTTAGGTTTAGGGTAAGTGTAAGGTTTAGGGTTATGGTTAGGTTTAGGGTTAGGGTTAGGGTAAGGATAAGGATTAGGGTTAGGTTTAGGTTTAGGTTTAGGGTTAGGGTAAGGGTTAGGGTTAGGGTTAGGATTAGGGTTAGGGTTAGGGTAGGAGTTAGGGTAAGTGTTAGGATAAGGGTAAATGTTAGGGTTAGGTTTAGATTTTGGCGTTAGGGTTAGGGTAGGGTTAGTGTTAGGTTTAGGGTTAGGGTTAGGGTAAGGGTAAGGGTAAGGGTTAGGGATAGGGTTAGGGTTAGGGTTAAGGTTAGGGTTAGGGTTAGGTTTAGGGTTAAGTTTAGTGTTAGGATTAGGGTAAGGGTAAGGGTTAGGGTTAAGATTAGGGTTAGGGTTAGGGTTAGGGTAAGGTTTAGGATTAGGGTAAGGGTAAGGGTTAGGATTAGGTTTAGGGTTAGTGTTAGGTTTAGGGTTAGGGTTAGGGTAAGGGTAAGGGTTAGGGATAGGGTTAGGGTTAGGGTTAGCTTTGGTTTAGGGTAAGGGTAAGGGTTAGGGTTAGAGTTAGGGTTAAGGTTAGGTTTAGGGTTAGTGTTAAGGTAAGGGTAAGGTTAGGGTTAGGGTTAGGGTTAGGTTTAGTGTAAGGGTAAAGTTTAGGGTTAGGATTGGGGTTAGGGTTAGGATTAGGGTTAGGGTAAGGGTAAGGTTAGGGTTAGGGTTAGGGTTAGGATAAGGGTAAGGGTTAGGGTTAGGGTTAGGGTTAGGTTTAGGGTAAGGTTTAGGGTTAGGTTTAGGGTAAGGGTAAGTTTTAGGGTTAGGGTAAGGGTTAGGTTTAGGGTAAGGGAAAGGGTTATTGTTAGGGTTAGGGTTAGGTTTAGGTTTAGGTTAAGGGTAAGTGTGAGAGTTAGGTTTAGTGTAAGGGTTAGGTTTAGGGTTAGGTTTAGGGTAGGGTTTAGGGTAAGGGTAATTGTTAGGGTTAGGGTTAGGGTTAGGATAAGTGTCAGGGTTAGGGTTAGGGTTAGGGTTAGGGTTAGGTTTGGGGTTAGGGTTATGTAAGGATAAGATTACGTTTAGGGTTAGGGTGAGTGTTAGGTTTAAGTTTGGCTTTAGGGTTAGGTTTAGGGTTAGGGTTAGGGTAATGGTAAAGTTTAGGGTTATTGTTAGGGTTAGGTTTAGGTTAGGGTTAGGGTAATTGTTACGGTTAGGGTTAGTGTTAGAGATAAGTTTAGGGTTAGGGTAACGGTAAGAGTTTGGGTTAGAGTTTGCGTTTGGGTAAGTGTTAGGGTTAGGTTTTGGGGTAAGGTTAGGGTTAGGGTAAGGGTTAGGGTTATGGTTAGGGACAGGGTTATTGTTAGGGTAAGGGTTAAGGTTAGTGTTAGGGTTAGGTTTAGGGTTAGGGTTAGGGTTAGGGGTACGGTTAGGGTAAGGGTAAGGGTTAGGGTTAAGGTTAGGACTAGAGTTAGGATTATGGTTAGGTATAGGGTCAGGGTAAGTGTTACGGTTAGATTTAGGTTTAGGGTTAGGGTAAGGGTAAGGGTTAGGTTTAGGGTTAGGGTTAGGTTTAGGATTAGGGTTATGGTTAGGGTTAGGTTAAGGATGAGGGTTAGGGTTAAGGTTAGGGTTAGGATTAGGGTTAGTGTTAGGTTTAAGGTTAGCTTAGGGTTAGGGTAAGGGTAAGGGTTAGAGTTAGGTTTAGGGTTAGGGTTAGGGTAAGGGTAAGGTTAAGGGTTAGGATTAAGGTAAGGTTTAGGCTAAGGGTTAGCGTTAGGGTTAGGTTAATGGTAAGGGTTATGGTTAGGATTAGGGTAAGGGTTAGGGTTAGGGTTAGGGTTAGGGTAAGTGTATGTGTTAGGGTTAGGGTTTGGGTTAAGGTTAGGGTTCGGGGTTAGGGTTAGGATTAGGGTTAGAGTTAGGTTTAGGGTTAGGGTTAGTGTAAGGGTTAGGGTTAGGGTTAAAGTAAGGGTTAGGATTAGTGTTAGGGTTATGGATAGGGTAAGGATTAGGGTTAGATTTAGTGTAAGGGTAAGGTTTAGGATTCGGTTTGGGGTTATTGTTAGGGTAAGGGTAAGGGTTAGGGTTAGGGTTATGTTTAGGATTAAGGTAAGGGTAAGTGTTAGGGTTAGATTAGTGTTAGCTTAAGGTTTAGGGTTATGGTTAGGGTTAGGTTTAGGGTAAGGGTAAGTAATAGGGTCAGGGTTACGGTTAGGGTTAGGGTTAGGATAAGGGGAATGGTTAGGTTTAGGGTTAAGGTTAGGGTTACGGGTTAGGCTTAGGGTTAGGGTTAGGGTTAGGTTTAGTTTTAGGGTAAAGGTAATGGTTAGGGTTATGTTTAGGGTTCGTGTTAGGTTTAGGGTTAGGGTTAGGGTAATGGTAAGAGTTAGGGATAGGGTTAGGTTTAGGGTTAAGGTTAGGGTTAGGGTTAAGGTAAGGTTTAGGTTTACGGTTATGGTTAGGGTAAGGTTAAGGGTTAAGGTTAGGGTTAGGGTTAGCGTTAGGCTTAAGGTTAGGGTTAGGGTTAGGGTTAGGGTAAGGTTTAGGTTAGGGTTAGGGTAAGGTTTAGGGTTAGGGTTCGGGTTACGTTTAGAGTTAGGTTAGGGTAAGGGTAAGGGTTAGGGTTAGGATTAGGGTTAGGTTAAGGTTAGGGTTAGGGTTAGGGTAAGGGTAAAGCTCAGTGTTAAGGTTAGGGTTAGGTTTAAGCTTGGGTTTAAGGTTAGGGTTACGGTTAGGGTAAGGGTAAGTGTTAGGGTTAGGGTTAGGGTTAGGGTTAGCGTTAGGGTAAGGGTAAGTGTTAGGGTTAGGGTTAGGGTTATGGTAAGAGTAAGGGTTAGGGTTAGGGTTAAGGTTAGGTTTAGGGTAAGGGTTAGGGTTAGGGTTAGGGTAAGGGTAAGTTTTAGGGTTATGGTTAGGTTTAGGGTTAGGGTTAGGTTAAGGGTAAGGGTTAGGGTTAGGTTTAGGTTTAGGTTTAGGGTTAGGGTTAGGGTAAGGGTAAGGGTTAAGGTTAGGGTTAGGGTAAAGGTTAGGGTTAGGGTAGGGTAGGGGTTAGGGTAATGTTAGGGTTAGGGTTAGGGGTAGGATAAGGGTAAAGGTTAGGGTTAGGGTTAGATTTAGGGTTAGGGTTATTTTTAGGGTTATGGTTAGGTGTTAGGGTTAGTGTTAGGGTTAGGGTAAGAGTTAGGGTTAGGGGTTAGGGTTAGTGTTAGGTTTAGATTAAGGGTTAGGGATAGGGTTAGGTTTAGGGTTAGGATAAGGGTTAGTGTTAGGGTTATTGTTAGAGTTAGGGTAAGGGAAAGTTTTAGGGTTAGGGTTAGGGTTATGGTTAGTGTTAGGGTACCGGTTAGGGTTAGGTTTAGCGTTGTGGTTAAGGTTAGGGTTAGGTTTAGGGTAAGGTTAAGGGTTAGGGTTAGGGTTAGGATTTGGGTAAGTGTTAGGGTTATGGTTAGGGTTAGGTTTAGGGTAAGTGTAAGGGTTAGGGTTAGGGTTAGGTGTTAGGGTTAGGGTTAAGTTTAGGGTTAGCTTTAGGGTTAGGTGTAGGGGAAGGGGAAGGGTTAGGGTTAGGGTTAGTGTTCGAGTTAGGTTTAGGGTTTGGGTTAGGGTATGGGTAAGGGTTAGGGTTAGGGTTAGGTTTAGGGTTACGTTTAGGGTAAGGGTTAGTGTTAGGTTTGTGTTGGGGTTAAGGTTAGGGTTAGGGTTAGGATAAGGGTAAGGGTTAGGGTTAGGATTAGGTTTAGGGTAAAGGTTAGGGTTTGGTTTAGGATAAGGGTAAGTTTTAGGGTTAGGGTTAGGTTTAGGGTTAGGGTTAGGGTAAGGGAAAGGGCTAGCGTTAGGTTTAGGGTTAGGTTTAGGTTTAGGGTAAGGGTTAGGGTTAGGGTTAGGGTTAGGGTAGGGGTTAGGGTAAGGGTAAGTGTTAGGGTTAGGTTTAGGGTTAGGATAAGTGTAAGGGTTAGGGTTAGGGTTAGGGTTACAGTTAGGTGTTAGGTTTAGGGTTAGGGTTAGGGTTAGCTTTAGGTTTGGGTTAGGGTTACATAAGGGTAAGGGTTAGGTTTAGGGTTAGGGTTAGGGTTAGTGTTAGTGTTAGGTTTAGGGTTGAGGTTAGAGTTAGGTTTAGGGTTAGAGTTAGGGTAAAGGTAAGGTTTAGGGTTAGGGTTAAGTTTAGGGTAAGGATTAGGGTTAGGGTTAGGGTAGGGGTTTGGGTAAGAGTAAGTGTTAGGGTTAGGTTTAGGGTTAGGATAAGTGTAATGGTTAGTGTTGGGGTTAGGGTTAGGGGTTAGGGTTAGAGTTAATTTTAGGGTTAGGGTTAGTGTAAGGGTAAGCGTTACGGTTAGGTTTAGGTTTAGGGTTAGAGTTAGGTTTAGGGTTAGGGTTAGGGTAAGGATTAAGGTTAGGGTTAGGGTTATGGTTAGGGTTAGGGTAAGGGTAAGGTTTAGGGTTAGGGTAAGGGTAAGGGTTAGGGTTAGGGTAAGGTTAGGGTTAAGGTTAGCATTAACGTAAGGGTTAGGGTTAGGGTAAGGGTAAGAGTTTGGGTTAGAGTTTGGGTTTGGGTAAGGGTTAGGGTTAGGGTTAGGGTTAAGGGTTGGTTTAGGGTTAGGGTTAGGGTTAGTGTTAGGTTTAGGGTTAGGGTTAGTGTTAGGATTAGGTTTAGGTTTAGGGTTAGGGTTAGGGTTAGGGTAAGGGTTAGGGTTAGGGTTAGGTTTAGGGTTACGGTTATGTTTAGGGTTACGGTTAGGGTTAGGGTTTGGGTTAGGGTAAAATTATGTGTTAGGGTTAGGGTTACGGTTAAGGTTAGGCTTAGGGTTAGCGTTAGGGTAACGGTAAGGATTACGGTTAGGTTTAGGGTTAAGATAAGTGTAATGGTTAGGTTTAGGGTTAGGGTTATGGTTATGGTAAGGTTTAGGGTTAGGTTTAGGGTAAGGGTAAGGTTTAGGGTTAGGATTATGGTTAAGGTTAGGGTTAAGGTTAGGTTTAGGGTTAGGGTTAGGGTAAGGGTAAGGGTTAGGGTTAGGGTTAGGGTTAGGGTAAGGGTTACGGTTTGGTTTAGGTTTAGGGTTAGGGTAAGGATAAGGGTTAGGGTTAGGGTTAGGGTTAGGGTTAAGGTTAGGTTTAGGCTTAGGGTTAGGGTAAGGGTAAGGGTAAGGGTTATGGTTAGGATTAGGGTAAGGGTAAGGGTAAGGGTTAGGGTTAAGGTTAGGTTTAGGGTTAGGGGT
>JANJXV010000048.1:5647500-5697500 GCA_024803745.1 Megascapheus bottae
GATTAGGGTTAGGGTAAGGGTTAGGTTTAGGTTTGGGTTAGGGTATGGGTATGTGTTAGGGTTAGGGTTAGGTTTAGGTTAGTGTTAGGATAAGGGTAAGGGTTAGGGTTAGGGTTAGGGTAGGCTTCGGTGTTAGTGTTACGGTTAGGGTTAGAGTTAGGTTGAGGGTTAGGGTTAGGGCAAGTTCTAAGGGTTAGGGTTAGGCTTAGGGTTAGTGTTAGGTTTATGGTTATGATTAGGGTAAGGGTAAGAGTTAGGGATAGGGTTAGGGTTAGGGATAAGTTTAGGGTTAGGGTTAGGGTAAGGATTAGGGTTAGGTTTAGGGTAAGGGTTAGGGTTAGGTTAAGGCTTAGGGTTAGAGTTAGGGTTAGGTTTAGGATAATGGTAAGGTGTAGGGTTAGGGTTAGTGTTAGGGTTAAGGTTAGGGTTAGGGTTAGGTTTATGGTTAGGGTTAGGGTAAGTTTAAGCGTTAGGGTTAGGGTAAGGCTTAGGTTTAAGTTTAGGGTTAGGGTTAGGGTAAGGGTTAGGGTTAGGTTTAGGGTAAGGGTTAGGCTTAGGCTTAGGCTTAGGGTTAGAGTTAGGGTTAGGTTTAGGGTAAGGGTAAGGGGTAGGGTTAGTGTTAGAGTTAAGGTTAGGGTTAGGGTTAGCGTTAGGGTAAGGGTAAGGGTTAGGGTTAGGGTTAGGGTTAAGGTAAGGGTAAGGGTTAGGGTTAGTGTTAAGGTTATGGATACGGTAAGGTTTAGGGTTAGGTTTAGTGTAAGGGTAACATTTAGGGTTAGGGTTGGGGTTAGGGTTAGGGTTAGGGTTAGGGTAAGGGTAAGGGTTAGGGTTAGGGTTAGGGTAAGGGTAAGGGTAAGTATAAGGTTTAGGGTTACGGTCAGGGTTAGGGTTAGGATAAGGGGAAGGTTTAGGGTTAGGCTTAGGGTTAGCGTTACGGGTTAGGGTTAGGTTTAGGGTTAGGTTTACGGTTAGGGTAAAGGTAATGGTTAGGGTTAGGGTTAGGGTTAGTGTTACGTTTAGGGTTAGGGTTAGGGTAATGGTAAGAGTTAGGGATAGGTTAGGGTTAGGGTGAAGGTTAGGGTTAATGTTAGGGTTTCGGTTAGGTTTACGTTTATGGTTAGGGTAAGGGTAAGGGTTAGGGTCAGGGTTAGTGTTAGCGTTAGGGTTAAGGTTATGGTTAGGGTTAGGGTTAGGGTTAGGTTTAGGGTAAGGGTTAGGTTTAGAGTTAGGTTAGGGTAAGAGTAATGGTTAGGGTTAGGGTTAGGATTAGGGTTAGGTTAAGGGTTAGGGTTAGGGGTTAAGCTTAGGGTTAGTGTGAGGTTTAGGGTAATGGTTAGGGTTATGCTAAGGGTAAGTGTTAGGGTTAGGGTTAGCGTTAGGGTTCGGGTTAGGGTTAGGTTTAGGGTTATCGTTAGGGTAAGGGTAAGTGTTAGGGTTAGGGTTAGGGTTTAGGTAAGAGTAAGGGTTAGGGTTAGGGTTAAGGTTAGGTTTAGGGTACGGGTTAGGGTTAGGGTTTGGGTAACGGTAAGGTTTAACTTTAGAGTTAGCGTAAGGGTTAGGTTTAGGGTTAGGATTAGGGTTAGGGTAAGGGTAAGGGTTAGGTTTAGGGTTAGGGTTAGGGTTAGGGTAAAAGTTAGGGTTAGGGTTAGGGTAGGGGTTAGGGTAAGTGTTAGGGTTAGGGGTAGGGTTAGGATAAGGGTAAGATTTAGGGTTAGGGGTAGGGTTAGGGTAAGGGTTAGGGTTAGGTTTAGCGTTGGGGTTAAGGTTAGGGTTAGGGTTAGGTTAAGGTTGAGGGTTAGGGTTAGGGTTGGGGTAAGTGTTAGGGTTAGGTTAGGGTTAGGTTTAGGGTAAGGGTAAGGGTTAGGGTTAGGGTTAGGATAAGAGTAAGGGTTGGGGTTAGGTTTAGGATTAGGGTTAGGGTTTATGGTAATGGTTAGGGTAAGGGTTAGGGTTAGGGTTAGGGTAAGGTTACGTGTTAGGGTTAGGGTTAGGGTTAGGGTTAGAGTTAGGGTTAGGGATAGGGTTAGGTTTAGGGTTAGGGTTTAGGTTAAGGGTAAGGTTTAGGGTTAGGGTTAGGGTTAGGGTAGGGTTTAGGGTTAGGTTTAGGGTTAGTGTTGGGGTTAAGTTTAGGGTTAGGGTTAGGGTTAGGGTTAGGGTCAGGTTTAGGGGTAGGGTTAGGTTAAGGGTAAGGGTTAGGGTTTGGGTTAGGTTTAGGGAAATGTTAAGGTTTAGGGTTAGGGTTAGAGCTAGGGTATGGGTTAGGGTTAGAGTTAGGCTAAGGGTTAGGTTTAGGGTTAGGGTTTGCATTAAGGTTAGAGTTATGGTAAGGGTAAGTGTTAGGGTTAGGGTTAGGATTATGTTAAGATTTAGGGGTTAGGGTTAGGCTTAGGTTTATGGTTAGCGTTAGGGTAAGGATAACAGTTAGGGTTAGGGTTAGGGTTAGGGTTAGGGTTATGGTAGTGGTTAGGGTAAGAGTAAGTTAGGGTTAGGTTTAGTGTTAGGATAAGTGTAACGGTTAGGGTTAGGGTTAGGGTGAGGGTCAGGGGTTAGGGTTAGGGTTAGAGTTAATTTTAGGGTTATGGTTAGGGTAAGGGTAAGGATTAGGGTTAGGTTTAGGGTTTGGTTTAGGGTTAGGGTTATGTTAAGGGTAAGGCTTAGGGTTAGTGTTAGGGTTAGGTTTAGTGTTAGGGTTAGGGTTAGCGAAAGGGTAAAGTTTAGGGTTAGGTTTAGGGTTAGGATAAGGATTATGGTTAGAATTACGGTAAGGTTAGGGTTAAGGTTAGCATTAAGGTTAGGGTTAGGGTTAGGGTAAGGGTAAGAGTTTGTGTTAGAGTTTATGTTTGGGTAAGGGTTAGGGTTAGGGTTAGGGTTAGGTTTAGGTTTAGGGTTAGGGTTACGGTTAGAGTAAGGGTAAGGGTTAGGGTTAAGTTTAGGGTTAGAGTTAGGATTATGGTTCGGGGTAGGGTCAGAGTAAGGGTTATGGTTAGGTTTACGGTTAGGGTTAGTGTAAGGGTAAGGGTTAGGTTTAGGGTTTGGGTTAGGTTTAGGGTTAGGGTTATGGTTAAATTTAGGGTAAGGATAAGGGTTAGGGTAAAGGTTAGGGTTAGGGTTAGGGTTAGGGTTAGTGTTAAGGTTTGGGTTAGGGTTAGTGTAAGGGTAAGGGTAGGGTTAGTTTTAGTGTTAGGGTTAGGGTAAGGGTAAGTGTAAGGGTAAGGGTTAGGGTTAGGGTTAGGGTTAGGGTTAGAGTTAGGGTTAGGGTTAGGGTTAGGGTTAGGGTTAGGGTAAGGGTTAGTTTTAGGGTTAGGGTTAGGGTTAGAGTTAGGGTTAGGGTAAGGGTTAGGGTTAGTGTTAGGGTTAGGTTTAGGGTTGGGGTTAAGGTTAGGGTTAGGGTTAGTGTAAGGGTAAGTGTTAGGGTAAGGGTTAGGGTTAGGGTAAGGTTTAGGGTTAGGGTTAGGGTTAGGGTTATGTTTAGGGTTACGGTTAGGGTTTGGGTTAGGGTAAATTATGTGTTAGTGTTAGGGTTACGGTTAAGGTTATGGTTAGGGTTAGCGTTAGGGTAAGGGTAAGGATTACGTTTAGGGTTAGGGTTAAGGTAAGGGTAAGGGTTAGGGTTAGGGTTAGGGTTAAGGTTAGGGTAAGGTTTAGGGTTAGGTTTAGGGTAAGAGTAAGGTTTAGGGTTAGGGTTATGGTTAGGGTTAGGGTTAGGGTAAGGGTAAGGGTTAGGGTTAGGGTTAGGGTTAGGTTTAGTTTTAGGGTTAGGGTAAGGGCAAGGGTAAGGGTTAGGGTTAAGGTTAGGTTTAGGGTTAGGGTTAGGATTAGGGTTACGTTAAGGGTAAGGGTTAGGATTAGGATTACGGTAAGGGTTAGGGTTAGGGTTAGGGTAAGTGTATGTGGTAGGTTTAGGGTTAGGGTTAATGTTAGGGTTAGGTTTAGCGTTAGGGTAAGGGTAAGGGTTAGGGTTAGGGTTATGGTTAAGTTAAGGGTATGGGTTAGTGTTAGCGTTATGGTTAGGGTAAGGTTGAGGGTTAGGTTTAGTGTAAGGGTAAGGTTTAGGGTTAGGGTTAGGGTTAGGGTTAGGGTAAGTGTAAGTGTTAGGGTTAGGTTTAGTGTTAGGGTTAGGTTTAGGATTAGGATAAGGGTAAGAGTTAGGGTTAGGGTTAGGGTTAGGGTTAGGGTAAGGGTTAGGTTTAGGTTTTGGGTTAGGGTAAGGTTAAGTGTTAGGGTTAGGGTTAGGTTTAGGGGTAGTGTTACGGTAAGGGTAAGGGTAAGGGTTAGTGTTAAGGTAAGTGTAAGGATTAGGGTTAGTGTTAGGGTTATGGTTATGGTAAGGGTTAGGGTTAGGTTTAGTGTATGGGTTAGATTTAGGGTTAGGTTTGGGGTTAGGTTAGGGTTATGGTTAGGGCAAGGGTTAGGGTTAGGGTTAGGGTTATGTTTAGGATTAGGGTACGGTAATGGTTAGGGTTAGAGTTAGGGTTAGAGTAAGGTTTAGGGTTATGGTTAGGGTCAGGGTTAGGGTAAGGGTAAGTATTAGGGTTTGGGTTAGGTTTATGGTTAGGATAAGAGTAAGGGTAGGGTTAGGGTTAGGGTTAGGGTTCGGGTTATGGGTTAGGGTTAGTGTTAGGTTTAGGGTTAGGGTTAGGGTAAGGGTAAGGGTTAGGGATAGGGTAAGGTTTAGAGTTAGGCTTAGGGTTTGGGTTAGGTTTACGGTTATGGTTTGGGTAAGGGAAAGGGTTAGGGTTAGGGTTAGGGTTAGCGTTAGTCTTAAGGTAGGGTTAGGGTTAGGTTTAGGTTCATGGTAAGGGTTAAGTTAGGGTTAGGATAAGGGTGAGGGTTAGGGTTACGGTTAGGGTTAGTTGTTAGGGTTAGGGTTAAGGTTAGGGTTAGTTTTAGGGTTAGGTTTAGGGTAAGGGTAAGGGTTAGGGTTATGGTTAGGTTTAGGGTTAGGTTTAGGGTAAGGGTTAGGGTTAGGTTTTGTGTTGGGGTTAAGGTTAGGGTAGGGATAGGGTAAGGGTAAGGGTTAGGCTTAGGGTTAGGGTTAGGGTTAGGGTAAGGGTTTGGGTTAGGTTTAGGGTAAGGGTAAGTTTTAGGGTTAGGGTTAGGGTTAGGGTTAGGGTAAGGGTTAGGGTTATTGTTAGGGTTAGATTAGGGGTTATGGTAAGGGTAAGTGTTAGGGTTAGGGTTAGGGTTAGGGTTACAGTTAGGGGTTAGGATTAGGGTTAGGGTTAGGTTTAGGTTTCGGTTAGGGTTACGTAAGGGTAAGGGTTAGATTTAGGGTTGGGTTAGGTTTAGTTTTAGGTTTAGGGTTGAAGTTAGAGTTAGGTTTAGGGTTAGAGTTAGGGTAAGCGTAAGGGTTAGGGTTAGGGTTAGTGTTAGAGTTAAGGTGAGGGTTAGGGTAAGGTTAAGATTTTGGGTTAGATTTTGGGTTTGGGTAAGGGTTTTCATTAGGGTTAGGGCCAGGGTTAGTGTCAGGGTAAGGGTTAGGTTTAGTGTTACAGTTAGGTTTAGGGTTAGGGTTAGGGTTAGGGTAAGGGTAAGGGTTAGGGTTAAGGTTAGGTTTAGAGTTAGGATTATGGTTAGGGTTAGGGTCAGGGTAAGAGATACGGTTAGGTGTAGGTTTAGTGTTAGGGTAAGGGTAATGGTTAGGTTTAGCGTTAGTGTTAGGTTTAGGGTTAGGGTTATGGTTAGGGTTAGGGTAAGGATAAGGGTTAGGGTTAAGGTTAGGGTTAGGTTTAGGGTTAGGGTTAAGGTTGGGGTTAGGATTAGGGTAAGTGTAAGGGTTAGGGTAAGTGTTAGAGTTAGGATAAGGGTAAGGGTTAGGGTTAGGGTTAGAGTTAGGTAGGGTAAGGGGTTAGGGTTAGGGTTAAGGTTAGGGTTAGGGTTAGGGTAACGTTTAGGGTTAGGGATAGGGGTAGGGTTAGGGTTAGGGTAAGGGTTTGGGTTAAGATTAGGTTTAGAGTTGGGGTTAAGGTTAGGGTTATGGTTAGGGTAAGGGTAAGTGTTAGGGTTAGGTTTAGGGTAAGGGTTAGGGTTAGCGTTAGGGTTACGGTTAGGGTTAGGTTTGGGGTAAGGGTATGTTTTAGGGTTAGGGTTAGGTTTAGGGTTAGGTTTAGGGGAAGCGTAAGGGCTAGGGTTAGGGTTAAGGTAAGGGTAAGTCTTAGGTTTAGGGTTAGTGTTAGGTTTGGTTAAGGGTTAGAGTTAGGTTTAGGATAAGGGTAAGGTTTAGGGTTAGGGTAAGGTTTAGGGTTAGAGTTAGGGCTAGGGTTAGGTTTAGGGTTAAGGTAAGGGTAAGGGTTAGGGTTAAGGTTAGGATAGGGGTTAGGGTAAGCTTAAGTGTTAGTGTTAGGGTTAGTTAGGGCTAGGGTTAGGTTTAGGGTTAAGGTAAGTGTAAGGGTTAGGGTTAGCGTTAAGGTTATTGTAAGGGTTAGGGTTAGGGTTAGAATAGGGGTTAGGGTAAGCGTAAGTGTTAGTGTTAGGGTTAGGTTTAGGATAAAGATAAGGATTAGGGTTAAGTTTAGGGTTAGGGTTAGAGGTTAGGTTTAGGGTTAGGGTTAGGGTGAGGGTTAGGTTTGGGGTTAGGCTTAGGGTAAGGGTAAGGGTTAGGTTTAGGGTTAGGGTTAGGGTTAGTGTTAGGTTTATGGTTAGCGTTAGGGTAAGGGCAAGGGTTGGGGTTAGGGTTAGGGTTAAGTTTAGGGTTAGGGTTAGGGTTAGGGTAAGAGTAAGGGTTAGGGTTAGCGTTAGTGTTAGGGGTTAGGGTTAGGGTTAGGGTAAGGGTAAGGGTAAGGGTTAGGGTTAAGGTTAGGGTAGGGGTTAGGGTAAGGGTAAGTGTTAGCGTTAGGGTTAGGATAAGTGTAGGGTTAGGGTTAGGGTTAGGGTTACCGTTAGGGGTTAGGATTAGGGTTATGGTTAGGGTTAGGTTTAGAGTTAGGGTAAATTAAGGTTTAGGGTTAGTGTTAGGGTTAGGTTTAGGGTTATTGTTAGGGTAAGGTTAAGGGATTGGGTTAGGGTTAGTATTAGAGTTAAGCTTAGGGTTAGGGTACGGTTAAGAGTTTGGGTTAGATTTTGGGTTTGGGTAAGGGTTAGTGTTAGGGTTAGGGCCAGGGTTATTGTTAGGGTAAGGGTTAGTGTTAGTGTTAGGGTGAGGTTTAGGGTTAGGGTTAGGGTTAGGGTTAGGGCAAGGGCAAGGGTTAGGTTTAAGGTTAGGGTTAGAGTTAGGATTATGGTTAGGGTTAGGGTCAGGGTAAGGGTTACGGTTAGGTTTAGGTATAGGGTTAGGGTAAGGGTAAGGGTTAGGTTTAGGGTTAGTGTTAGGTTTAGGGTTAGGGTTATAGTCAGGGTTATGGTAAGGATAAGGGTTAGGGTTAAGGTTAGTGTTAGGGTTAGGGTTAGGGTCAAGGTTTGGGTTAGGATTAGGGTAAGGGTAAGGGCTAGGGTTAAGTTTAGGTTTAGGGTTAGTGTTAGTGTTAGGGTTAGGGTTAGGGTTAGGGTAAGTGTAAGGGTTAGGGTTACGATTAGGGTAAGGGTTAGAGTTAGAGTTAGGGTTAGGGTTATGTTTAGGATTACGGTTAGGGTTAGGATTAGGGTAAGGGTAAGGGTAAGGGTTAGGGTTAAGGTTAGGTTTAGGGTTAGGGTTAGTGTTAGGGTTAGGGTTATGGTAAGGGTTAGGGTTATGGTTAGGGTTAGGGTTAGGGTAAGGCTAAGTGTTAGGGTTAGGTTTAGGGTTAGGGTTAGGGTTAGGATAAGGGTAAGGCTTAGGGTTATGGTTAGGTTTAGGGTAAGGGTTAGGGTTAGGTTTAGGGTAAGGGTAAGTTTTAGGGTTAGTGTTATGGTTAGGGTTAGGTTTAGGGTACGGGAAAGGGTTAGGATTAGGGTAAGGGTTAGGTTTATGTTTAGGGTAAGTGTAAGGGTTAGGGTTAGGTTTAGGGTTAGAGTAAGGGTTAGGGTTAGGTTTAGGGTAAGGATAAGTCTTAGGGTTAGGTTTAGGGTTAGGATAAGTGTGATGGTTAGGGTTAGGGTTAGGCTTAGGGTTAGGGGTTAGGGTTAGGGTTAGAGTTAATTTTATGGTTAGGGTTAGGGTAAGGGTAAGCGTTAGGGTTAGGTTTAGGTTTAGGGTTAGTGTTAGGTTTAGGGTTACGGTTAGGGTTAGGCTTAGGGTAAGGATTAGGGTTAGGGTTAGGGTTAGGGTAAGGGTAAGTTTTAGGGGTAGGGTTACGGTTAGGTTTAGGGTAAGGTTTAGTGCAGGGGTAAGGGTTAGGGTTAGGGTTAGTTTTAGGGAAAGGTTACGGGTTAGGGTTAGGGTTAGAGTTAGGGTATGGGTTAGGGTTAGGGTTAGGGTTACGGTTAGGGTTAGCATTAAGGTTAGAGTTAGGGTTAGGGTTAGGGTTAGGGTTAGGGTTAGGTTTAGGGTTAGCGTTATGGTAAGGATAACAGTTAGGGATAGGGTTAGGGTTAGGGTTAGGGTTAGGGTTAGGTTAGGGGTTAGGGTAAGAGTAAGTGTTAGGGTTAGGATTAGTGTTAGGATAAGTGTAATGGTTAGGGTTAGAGTTTGGGTTACGGTTAGGGGTTAGGGTTAGGGTTAGAGTTAATTTTAGGGTTAGGGTTATGGTAAGGGTAAGCGTTAGGGTTAGTGTTAGGTTTAGGGTTAGTGTTAGGTTTAGGGTTAGGGTTAGGTTTAGGGTAAGGATTAGGGTTACGGTTAGGGTTAGGGTTAGGGTTAGGTTAAGGGTAAGGTTTAATGTTAGGGTTAGGGTTAGGTTTAGGGTTAGGGTTAGGGTAAGGTTAAGTGTTAATGTTAGGGTTAGGGTTAGCGAAAGGGTAAGGGTTAGGGTTATGTTTATTTTTAGGGTAAGAATTAGGGTTAGGGTTACGGTAAGGTTGGGTTTAAGGTTAGCATTAAGGTTAGGGTTAGGGTTAGGGTAAGGGTAAGTGTTTGGGTTAGAGTTCTGGTTTGGGTAAGGTTTAGGGTTAGGGTTAGGGATAAGGTTAGGGTTAGGCTTAGGGTGAGAGTAAGAGGTAGGCTTATGGTTAGAGCCAGGGTTATTGTTAGGGTAAGGGTTAGGGTTAGTGTTAGGGTAAGGTTTAGGTTTAGGGTTAGGGTTAGCGTTAGGATTATGGTTAGGGCTAGGGTCAGGGTAAGGGTTACGGTTAGGTTTAGGGTTTGGGTTAGGTTTAGGGTTAGGGTTATGGTTAAGGTAAGGATAAGGGTTAGGATTAAGGTTAGGGTTAGGGTTAGGGTTAGGGTTAGCGTTAAGGTTTGGGTTATGGTAAGGGTAAGGGTAAGGGTTAGGGTTAGGGTTAGGGTTAGGGTTAGGGTAATGGTTAGGGTTAGGTTTTTGGTTGGGGTTAAGGTTAGGGTTAGGGTTAGGATAAGGGTAAGGGTTAGGGTTAGGGTTAGGGTTAGGGTTAGGTTTAGGGTAAGGGTTTGCGTTAGGTTTAGGGTAAGGATAAGTTTTAGGATTAGGGTAAGGGTTAGGGTTAGGGTTAGGGTAAGTGAAAGGGTTAGGGTTAGGTTTATGTTTAGGTTAAGGGTAAGGGTTAGGGTTATGGTTAGTGTTACGGTTAGGGCAAGGGTGAGGGTTAGGGTAGGGGTTAGGGTAAGGGTATGTGTTAGGGTTAGGTTAGGGTTAGGATAAGTGTAAGGGTTAGGGTTAGGGTTAGGGTTACGGTTAGGGGTTAGGATTAGGGTTAGGGTTCTGGTTAGGTTTAGGTTTTTGTTAGGGTTACGTAAGGGTAAGGGTTAGGTTTAGGGTTGGGGTTAGGTTTAGTGTTAGGTTTAGTGTGGAGGTTAGAGTTAGGTTTATGGTTAGAGTTAGGGTAAGGGTAAGGTTTAGGGTTAGGGTTAGGTAAGTGTAAGGGTAAGGGTTAGGGTTAGGGTTAGGGTTAGGGTTAGGGATAGGGTTAGGTTTAGGGTTAGGGTTACTGTTAGTGTTAGGGTTAGGGTTAGGGTTAGATTTTGGGTTTGGGTAAGGGTTAGGGTTAGTGTTAGGACCAGGGTTATTGTTAGGGTAAGGTTTAGGGTTAGTGTTAGGGTTAGGTTTAGGGTTAGGTTTAGTGTAAAGGTAAGGGTTAGGGTTAAGGTTAGGGTTAGAGTTAGGATTATGGTTAGGGTTAGGGTCAGCGTAAGGGTTACGGTTAGGTTTAGGTTTAGGTTTAGGGTAAGGGTAAGGATTAGGTTTAGCGTTAGTGTTAGGTTTAGGGTTGGGGTTATGGTTAGGGTTAGGGTAAGGAAAACGGTTAGGGTTAAGTTTTTGGTTAGGGTTAGGGTTAAGGTTAGGGTTAGGATTAGGGTAAGGTAAGGGTTAGGGTTAGGGTTAGTGTTAGGATAAGAGTAAGTGTTAGGGTTAGTGTTAGAGTTAGGGTTAGAGTTAGGGTAAGGGGTTAGGGTTAGGGTTAAGGTTAGGGTTAGGGTTAGGGTAAGGTTTAGGGTTAGGGTTAAGGTTAGGGTTAGGGTGAGTGTAAGGGAAAGGGTTAGGTTTAGGTTTAGGGTTAGGTTTAGGGTAAGGTTTAGGGTTAGGGATAGGGGTAGGGCTAGGGTAAGGGTAAGGGTTTGGGTTAGGATTAGGTTTAGAGTTGGGGTTAAGGTTAGGGTTAGGGTTTGGGTAAGGGTAAGGGTTAGGGTTAGGGTTAGGGTAAGAGTTAGGTTTAGGGTTAGGATTACGGTCAGGGTTAGGTTTAGTGTAGGGATATGTGTTAGGGTTAGGGTTAGGGTTAGCGTTATCGGAAGCATAAGGGTTTGGGTTAGGGTTAAGGTAAGGGTAAGGGTTAGGTTTAATGTTAGGGTTAGGTTTAGGGTAAGGGTTAGGGTTAGGTTTAGGATAAGGGTAAGGTTTAGGGTTAGGGTTAGGTTTCGGGTAAGTTTTAGGGTTAGAGTTAGGGTTAGGGTTAGGTGTAGGGTTAAGGTAAGGGTAAGTGTTAGGGTTAGGGTTAGGTTTAGGATAAGGGTAAGGGTTAGAGTTAGGGTTAGGGTTAGAGTTAGGGTAAGGGGTTAGGGTTAGGGTTAAGGTTAGGGTTAGGGTTAGGTTTTGGTTTAGGGTTAGGATTAGGGTAAGGTAAGGGTTAGGGTTAGGATTAGGTTTACGGTTAGGGTAAGGGTTAGGGTTAGGGTTAGGGTTAGGAATAGGGTTAGGTTTAGGGTTAGGTTTAGGTTAAGGGTAAGGGTTAAGGTTAGGTTTAGGGTTAGGGTTAGGGTTAGGGTTAGGGTTAGGTTTAGGGTAAGGGTTAGGATTAGGTTTAGGTTAAGCGTAAGTTTAGGGTTAGGGTTAGGTTTAGTGTTGGGGTTAGTGTTAGGGTTAGGGTTAGGGTTTGGGTTAGGGTTGGGGTTAAGTTTAGGGTTAGGGTTAGGGTTGGGGTTAGTGTTAGGGTAAGGCTTAGGGTTAGGGTATGGGTTAGGGTAAGGGTAAGTGTTAGGGTTAGGGTTAGGGTTAGGATAAGTGTAAGGGTTAGGGTTAGGGTTAGGGTTACGTTTAGGAGTTAGGATTAGGGTTAGGGTTACGTTTAGGAGTTAGGATTAGGGTTAGGGTTATGGTTAGGTTTAGGTTTGGGTTAGGTTTAGGTAAGTGTAAGGGTTAGGGTTAGGGTTGGGATTACGTTTAGTGTTAGGTTTAGGGTTGAGGTTAGAGTTAGGTTTAGGGTTAGAGTTAGGGTAAGGGTAAGGTTTAGGTTTAGGATTAGGGTTAGGGTTAGGTTTAGGGTTAGGCTTAGAGTAAGTGTAAGGGTAAGGGTTAGGGTTAGGGTTAGTGTTAGATTTAAATTTAGGATTAGGGTAAGGGTAAGAGTTTGGGTTAGATTTTGGGTTTGGGTAAGGGTTAGGGTTAGTGTTAAGGCCAGGGTTATTTTTGGGGTAAGGGTTAGAGTTAGTGTTAGGGTTAGGTTTAGGATTAGGGTTAGGGTTAGGGTTAGGGTAAGGGTAAGGGTTAGGGTTAAGGTTAGGGTTAGAGTTAGGATTATGGTTAGGGTTAGGGTCAGGGTAAGGGTTACGGTTAGGTTTAGGTTTAGTGTTAGTGTAAGGGTAAGGCTTAGGTTTAGCGTTAGTGTTAGGTTTAGGGTTAGGGTTATGGTTAGGGTTAGGGTAAGGATAAGGGTTAGGGTTAAGGTTAGGGTTAGGGTTAGGGTTAAGGTTACGGTTAGGATTAGGATAAGGGTAAGGGTTAGGGTTAGGGTTAGTGTTAGGATAAGGGTAAGGGTTAGGGTTAGGGTTAGGGTAGAGTTAGGGTAAGGGGTTAGGGTTAGGGTTAAGATTAGGGTTAGGATTAGGGTAAGGTTTAGGGTTAGGGTTAAGGTTAGGGTTAGGGTGAGTTTAAGGGAAAGGGTTAGGTTTAGGTTTAGGGTTAGGTTAGGGTAAGGTTTAGGGTTAGGGATAGGGGTAGGGTTATGGTTTGGGTAAGGGTAAGGGTTTGGATTAGGATTAGGTTTAGAGTTGGGATTAAGGTTAGGGTTAGGGTTAGGGTAAGGGTAAGGGTTAGGGTTACGGTTAGCGTAAGGGTTAGGGGTAGGGTTAGGGTTACGGTCAGGGTTAGGTTTAGTGTAAGGGTATGTGTTAGGGTTAGGGTTAGGGATAGGGTTAGCCTTAGGGGAAGCGTATGGGTTAGGGTTTAGGTAAGGGCAAGGATTATGTTTAGTGTTAGGGTTAGGTTTAGGGTAAGGGTTAGGTTTAGGTTTAGGATAAGATTAAGTTTTAGGGTTAGGGTTAGGGTTAGTGTAAGGTTTAGGGTTAGTGTTAGGGTTAGGGTTATGATTAGGGTTAAGGTAAGGGTAAGGGTTAGGTTTAGGGTTAGGTTAGTGTAAGGTTTATGGTTAGGGTTAGGGTTAGGGTAGGGGTTAGTGTAAGCGTAAGTGTTAGTGTTAGGGTTAGGTTTAGGATAAAGGTAAGGATTAGGGTTAGGTTTAGGGTTATGGTTAGAGGTTAGGGTTAGGATTAGGGGTAGGGTTAGCTTTAGGGTTAGGGTAAGGGTAAGGCTAAGGGTAGGGTTAGGGTTAGGTTTAGGTTATGGTTTAGGGTTCGGCTTAGGGTTAGGGTAGGGGATAGAGTAAGGGTAAGTGTTAGGGTTAGGGTTAGGATAAGGGTAAGGGTTAGGGTTAGGTTTAGGGTTAGAGTTAGGGTAAGCGGTTAGGGTTAGGGTTAAGGTTAGGGTTAGGGTTAGATTTTGGGTTAGTGTTAGGATTAGGGTAAGGTAAGGGTTAGGGTTAGGATTAGGGTTAGGGTCAGGGTAAGGGTTAGGGTTAGGTTTAGGGTTAGGGTTAGGTTAAGGGTAAGGGTTAAGGTTAGCGTTAGGGTTAGCGTTAGGGTTAGGTTTAGGGTAAGGGTTAGGATTAGGTTTAGGTTAAGGGTAAGGTTTAGGGTTAGGGTTAGGGTTAGGGTTGGGGTTAGGGTTAGGGTTAGGGTTAGGGTTGGGGTTAAGTTTATGGTTAGGGTTAGGATTAGGGTTAGTGTTAGGGTAAGGGTTAGGGTTAGGGTTAGGATTAGGGTTGGGGTTAGGGTTAGGGTTAGGGTTAGGGTTGGGATTAAGTTTATGGTTAGGGTTAGGATTAGGGTTAGTGTTAGGGTAAGGGTTAGGGTTAGGGAAGGGTTTAGGGTAAGGGTAAGTGTTAGGGTTAGGGTTAGGGTTAGTGTTCGGGTTAAGGTTAGGGTTAGGGTATGGGTAAGAGTTTGGGTTAGATTTTGGGTTTCAGTAAGGGTTAGGGTTAGTGTTAGGGCCAGGGTTATTGTTGGGGTTTGGGTTAGGGTTAGGGTTAAGGTTAGGGTTAGAGTTAGGATTATGGTTAGGGTTAGGGTCAGGGTAAGAGTTACGTTAGGTTTAGGTTTAGTGTTAGGGTAAGGGTAAGTGTTAGGATTAGCGTTAGTGTTAGGTTTAGTGTTAGGGTTAGGGTAAGGATAAGGGTAAGGTTTAAGGTTAGGGTTAGGGTTCGGGTTAGGGTTAAAGTTAGGGGTAGGATTAGGATAAGGGTAAGGGTTAGGGTTAGGGTTAGTGTTAGGATAAGGGTAAGGGTTAGGGTTAGGATTAGGGTTAGGGTTAGAGTTAGGGTAAGGGGTTAGGGTTAGGGTTAAGGTTAGGGTTAGGGTTAGGGTAACGTTTAGGGTTAGGGTTAAGTTTAGGGTTAGGGTTATTGTAAGGGAAAGGGTTAAGTTTAGGGTTAGGGTAAGGTTTAGGGTTAGGGATATGGGTAGGGTTAGGGTTAGGGTAAGGGTAAGGTTTTGGGTTAGGATTAGGTTTAGAGTTGGGGTTAAGATTAGGGTTAGGGTTAGGGTAAGGGTAAGGGTTAGGGTTAGGGTAAGAGTTAGGGTTAGGGTTAGGTTTACGGTCAGGGTTAGGTTTAGGGTAAGGGTATGTGTTAGGGTTAGGATTAGGGATAGGGTTAGCGTTAGGGGACGCATAAGGGTTAGGGTTAGGGTTAAGGTAAGGGTAAGGGTTAGGTTTAGGTTTAGTGTTAGGGTTAGGTTTAGGGTAAGGGTTAGTGTTAGGTTTAGGATAAGAGTAAGGTTTAGGGTTAGGGTTAGGGTTAGTGTAAGGTTTACTGTTAGAGTTAGGGTTAGTGTTAGGTTTAGGGATAAGGTAAGGGTAAGGGTTAGGGTTATGGTTAAGTTTAGGGTAAGGGTTAGGGTTAGGGTAAGGGTAGGGGTTAGGGTAAGCGTAAGTGTTAGTGTTAAGGTTAGGTTTAGGATAAAGGTAAGGATTAGGGTTAGGTTTAGGGTTAGGGTTAGAGGTTAGGGTTAGGGTTAGGGTTAGCTTTAGGGTTATGGTAAGGGTAAGGGTAAGGGTAGGGTTAGGTTTAGGGTTAGGTTATGGTTTAGGGTTCGGCTAAGGGTTAGGGTAGGGGATAGGGTAAGGGTAAGTGTTAGGGTTAGGGTTAGGGTTAGGATAAGGTTAAGGGGTACGGTTAGGGTTAGGGTTAGAGTTAGGGTAAGAGGTTAGGGTTAGGTTTAAGGTTAGGGTTAGGGTTAGGGTTAGTTTTTGGGTTAGGCTTAGGATTAGGGTAAGGTAGGGGTTAGGGTTAGGTTTAGGGTTAGGGTTAGAGTTAGGGTAAGGGGTTAGGGTTAGGGTTAAGGTTAGGGTTAGGTTTAGGGTTAGGTTTTGGGTTAGGGTTAGGATTAGGGTAAGGTAAGTGTTAGGGTTACGATTAGGGTTAGGGTTAGGTAAGGGTTAGGGTTAGGGTTAGCGTTAGGGATAGGGTTAGGTTTAGGGTTAGGGTTAGGTTAAGGGTAAGGTTTAAGGTTAGGGTTAGGGTTAGGGTTAGGGTTAGGGTTAGGTTTAGGTTAAGGGTTAGGATTAGGTTTAGGTTAAGGCTAAGGTTTAGGGTTAGGGTTAGTGTTAGGGTTGGGGTTAGGGTTAGGGTTAGGGTTAGGGTTGGGGTTAAGTTTAGGGTTAGGGTTCGGGTTAGGTTTAGCGTTAGGTTTAGGGTAAGGGTAAGGGTTAGGGTTAGGGTTAGGGTTAGGGTTAAGATTAGGGTTAGGGTTAGTGTAAGGGTAAAGGTTAGGGTTAGGGTTAGGGTTAGTGTAAGGGTTAGGGTTAGGGTTAGGGTTACGATTAGGGTAATGTTAAGGTTTGGGTAGAGGTTAGGGTCAGGGTTAGGGTTAGGGTTAGGGTTTGGTTAAGGGTTAGTGTTAGGTTTAGGGTTAGGGTTAGGGTAAGGATAAGGGTTAGGTTTAGGGTTAGGGTTCGGTTTAGGGTTAGGGTTAGGGTTTGGGTAAGGATAACGCTTAGGGTAAGGTTAGGGTTAGGGTTAGGGTTAGGGTTAATATTAGGTTTAGGGTGAAGGTAAGGGTAAGGATTAGGGTTAGATTTAGGGTTAGGGTTAGGTTAAGGTTAAGGATTAGGGTTACGGTTAGGTTTAGATTTAGGTTTAGTGTTAGGGTAAGGGTAAGGGTTTGGGTTAAGTTTAGGTTTAGGGTTAGGTTAGGGTTAGGGTTAGGATTAGGGTTAGGGTAAGGGTAAGGTTTAGGTTTAGGGTTAGGGTTAGGGTTAAGGGTTAGGGTTAGGTTTAGGGTTAGGTTTAGGGTTAGGGTATGGGTAAGATTTATGGTTAGTGCTAGGGTAAGGGTAAGGGTTAGGGTTAGTGTGAGGGTTAGGGTTAGGTTAAGGTTTAGGGTTACGTGTTAGGTTTAGAGTTAGGGTTAGGGTGAGGGTAAGGTTAGGGTTAAGGTTAAGGCTAGGGCAAGTGTTAGGGTTAAGGTTAGGGTTAGATTTAGGGTTAGGGTTAGTGTAAGGGTTAGGGTTAGGTTTAGGGTTAGGGTTAGGGTAAGGGTAAGTGTTAGGGTTAGGGTTAGTGTAAGTATTAGGGTAATGGTTAGGGTTAGGCTTAGGTTTAGGGTTGGGGTTAAGTTTAGGGTTAGTGTTAGTGTAAGGTTAAGGGTTAGGGTTAGGGTTAGGTTTAGGGTAAGGGTTAGGGTTAGGATTAGGGTTAGGGTTAGGATTAGGGGTTAGGTTTAGTGTTAGGGTAAGGGTAAGGGTTAGGTTTAGGATTAGGGTTAGGTTTAGGGTTAGGGTAAGTGTAAGGGTTCGGGTTAAGGTTTGGGTTAGGGTTAGGGTTAGGGTAAGGGTAACGTTACGGGTTAGGGTTAGGTTAGGGTTAGGTTTAGGGAAAGGGTAATAGTTAGTGTTATGATTAGGGTTAGGGTTATGTTAAGGTTAAGGATTAGGGTTACGGTTAGGTTTAGATTTAGGTTTAGTGTTAGGGTAAGGGTAAGGGTTTGGGTTAAGTTTAGGTTTAGGGTTAGGTTAGGGTTAGGGTTAGGATTAGGGTTAGGGTAAGGGTAAGGTTTAGGTTTAGGGTTAGGGTTAGGGTTAAGGGTTAGGGTTAGGTTTAGGGTTAGGTTTAGGGTTAGGGTAAGGGTAAGATTTAGGGTTAGTGCTAGGGTAAGGGTAAGGGTTAGGGTTAGTGTGAGGGTTAGGGTTAGGTTAAGGTTTAGGGTTAGGTGTTAGGGTTAGAGTTAGGGTTAGGGTTAGGGTAAGGTTAGGGTTAAGGTTACGGCTAGGGCAAGTGTTAGGGTTAAGGTTAGGGTTAGATTTAGGGTTAGGGTTAGTGTAAGGGTTATGGTTAGGTTTAGGGTTAGGGTTAGGGTAAGGGTAAGTGTTAGGGTTAGGGTTAGTGTAAGTATTAGGGTAATGGTTAGGGTTAGGGTTAGGTTTAGGGTTGGGGTTAAGTTTAGGGTTAGGGTTAGTGTAAGGTTAAGGGTTAGGGTTAGGGTTAGGGTAAGGGTTAGGGTTAGGATTAGGGTTAGGGTTAGGATTAGGGGTTAGGTTTAGTGTTAGGGTAAGGGTAAGGGTTAGGTTTAAAATTAGGGTTAGGTTTAGGGTTAGGGTAAGGGTAAGGGTTCGGGTTAAGGTTTGGGTTAGGTTTAGGGTTAGTGTTAGTGTAAGGGTAAGGTTACGGGTTAGGGTTAGGTTAGGGTTAGGTTTAGGGAAAGGGTAATAGTTAGGGTTAGGGTTAGTGTAAGGGTAAGGGTTAGGGTTAGGGTTAGGGTTAGGTTTAGGGTTAGTGTTAGGTTTAGGGTAAGGGTTAGGGTTAGAGTTAGGATAAGGGTAAGGGTTACGTTTAGGGTTATGTTTAGGTTTACCGTTAGGGTTATGGTTAGGGTTCGGGTAAGGATAAGGGTTAGGGTTAAGGGTAGGGTTAGGGTTAGGATTAGGATTAGGGTAAGGGTTAAGATTAGGATTATGGTTAGGGTAAGGGTAAGGGTAGCGTTAGGTTTAGGGTTAGGTTATGGTTTAGGGTTAGGCTTAGGGTTAGGGTAGGGGATAGGGTAAGGGTAAGTGTTAGGATTAGGGTTAAGGTTAGGATAAGGGTAAGGGTTAGGGTTAGGGTTAGGGTTAGGGTAAGGGGTTAGGGTTAGGGTTAAGGTTAGCGTTAGGGTTAGGATTAGGTTTTGGGTTAGGGTTAGGATTAGGGTCAGGTAAGTGTTAGGGTTAGGGTTAGGTTTAGGGTTAGGGTAAGGGTAAGGGTTAGGGTTAGTGCTAGGATAAGGGTAAGGGTTAGGGTTAGTGTGAGGGTTAGGGTTAGGTTAAGGTTTAGGGTTCGGTGTTAGGGTTAGGTTTAGGGTAAGGTTTAGGGTTAGGTTTAGGGCTAGGGCAAGTGTTAGGTTTAAGGTTAGGGTTAGATATAGGGTTAGGGTTAGTGTAAGTGTTAGGGTTAGGTTTAGAGTTAGGGTTAGGGTAAGGGTAAGTGTTAGGGTTAGAGTTAGGGTAAGTATTAGGGTAATGGTTAGGGTTAGGGTTAGGTTTAGGGTTGGGGTTAGGGTAAGGTTAAGGGTTAGGGTTAGGGTTAGGGTTAGGGTAAGGGTTAGGGTTAGGATTAGGGTTAGGGTTAGGGTTAGGGGTTAGGTTTAGTGTTAGGGTAAGGTTAAGGGTTAGGTTTAGGATTAGGGTTAGGTTTAGGGTTAGGGGTAGGTTTAGGGTTAGGTTTAGGGTTAGGGTAAGGTTACGGGTTAGGGTTAGGTTTAGGGTTAGGTTTAGGTAAAGGGTAATAGTTAGGGTTAGGGTTATGGTTAGTGTAAGGGTAAGGGTTAGGGTTAGGGTTAGGGTAAAGTTTAGGGTTAGGTTTAGGGTTAGGGTAAGGGTAAGGGTTAGGGTTAGGTTTAGGGTTAGTGTTAGGTTTAGGGTAAGGGTTAGGGTTAGAGTTAGGATAAGGGTAAGGGTTACGTTTAGGGTTATGTTTAGGTTTACCGTTAGGGTTATGGTTAGGGTTCGGGTAAGGATAAGGGTTAGGGTTAAGGGTAGGGTTAGGGTTAGGATTAGGATTAGGGTAAGGGTTAAGATTAGGATTATGGTTAGGGTAAGGGTAAGGGTAGCGTTAGGTTTAGGGTTAGGTTATGGTTTAGGGTTAGGCTTAGGGTTAGGGTAGGGGATAGGGTAAGGGTAAGTGTTAGGATTAGGGTTAAGGTTAGGATAAGGGTAAGGGTTAGGGTTAGGGTTAGGGTAAGGGGTTAGGGTTAGGGTTAAGGTTAGCGTTAGGGTTAGGATTAGGTTTTGGGTTAGGGTTAGGATTAGGGTCAGGTAAGTGTTAGGGTTAGGGTTAGGGTTAGGGTTAGGGTAAGGGTAAGGGTTAGGGTTAGTGCTAGGATAAGGGTAAGGGTTAGGGTTAGTGTGAGGGTTAGGGTTAGGTTAAGGTTTAGGGTTCGGTGTTAGGGTTAGGTTTAGGGTAAGGTTTAGGGTTAGGTTTAGGGCTAGGGCAAGTGTTAGGTTTAAGGTTAGGGTTAGATATAGGGTTAGGGTTAGTGTAAGTGTTAGGGTTAGGTTTAGAGTTAGGGTTAGGGTAAGGGTAAGTGTTAGGGTTAGAGTTAGGGTAAGTATTAGGGTAATGGTTAGGGTTAGGGTTAGGTTTAGGGTTGGGGTTAGGGTAAGGTTAAGGGTTAGGGTTAGGGTTAGGGATAGGGTAAGGGTTAGGGTTAGGATTAGGGTTAGGGTTAGGGTTAGGGGTTAGGTTTAGTGTTAGGGTAAGGTTAAGGGTTAGGTTTAGGATTAGGGTTAGGTTTAGGGTTAGGGGTAGGTTTAGGGTTAGGTTTAGGGTTAGGGTAAGGTTACGGGTTAGGGTTAGGTTTAGGGTTAGGTTTAGGTAAAGGGTAATAGTTAGGGTTAGGGTTATGGTTAGTGTAAGGGTAAGGGTTAGGGTTAGGGTTAGGGTAAAGTTTAGGGTTAGGTTTAGGGTTAGGGTAAGGGTAAGGGTTAGGGTTAGGTTTAGGGTTAGTGTTAGGTTTAGGGTAAGGGTTAGTGTTAGTGTTAGGGTAAGGGTAAGGGTTATGTTTAGGGTTATGGTTAGGTTTACCATTAGGGTTATGGTTAGGGTTAGGGTAAGGATAAGGGTTAGGGTTAAGGGTAGGGTTAGGGTTAGGATTAGGATTAGGGTAAGGGTTAAGGTTAGGATTAGGGTTAGGGTATGGGTAAGGTTTAGGTTTAGGTTTAGGGTTAAGGTTAGGGTAAGGGTAAGTGTAACGGTTAGGATTAGGTTTAGGGTTAGGGTTAGGGTTAGTGTAAGGGTAAGGGTTAGGTTTAGTATTAGGGTTAGGGTTACGGTAAGGGTTAGGTTTAGGGTTAAGGTTAGTTTTAGGGGTAGGTTTAGGTTTCGGGTTAGGGTAAGGGTAAAGGTTAGTGTTAGGGTTAGGTTTAGGGTAAGGATAAGGGTTAGGGTTAGGGTTAAGGTTAGTTTTAGGGGTAGCTTTTGGGTCAGGGTAAATGTTAGGGTTAGGGTTAAGGTAAGGTTAAGGGTTAGGGTTAGTGTTAGGGTTATGGTTAGGGTAAGGGTTAGGGTTAGTTTTAGTGTAAGGGTAAGGTTCAGGGTTAGGGTTGGGGTTAGGATTCAGTTTAGGGTTAGGGTAAGGGTAAGGTTTAGGGTTAGGGTTAGGGTTATGTTTAGTATTAGGGTAAGTGTTAGGGTTAGGGTTAGAGTTAGGGTTAGGGTAAGGGTTAGGGTTATGGTTATGGTTAGGGTTAGGGTAAGTGAAAGTGTTAGGGTTAGGGTTAGGTTTAGGGTTACGATAAGGGTAAGGGTTAGGGTTAGGGTTAAGTTTAGTGTAAGGTTTAGGGTTAAGTTTAGGGTAAGGGTAAGTTTTAGGTTTAGGGTTAGGTTTAGGTCTAGGGTAAGGGAAAGGGTTAGGGTTAGGGTGAGGGTTAGGTTTAGGTTTAGGGTAAGTGTAAGGGTTAGAGTTAGGGTTAGGGTTAGGGTAAGGGTTAGGGTTAGGGTTAGGGTAAGAGTAAGTTTTAGGGTTAGGGTTAGGGTTAGTATTAGTGTAATGGTTAGGGTTAGGGTTAGGGTTAGGGTTAGGTTTAGGGTAAGGGTAAGGGTTAGGTTTAGGGTTAGGTTTAGAGTTAGGGTTAGGGTAAGGGTAAGGTTTAGGGTTAGGGTTAGGGTTAGGGTTTGGTTTAGGTTTAGGGTTAGGGTAAGAGTAAGGGTTAGGGTTAGGGTTAGTGTTAGGGTTAAGGTTAGGGTTAGTGTTAGGGTTAGGGTTTGTGTTAGGGTTAGGTTAGGGTTAGGTTTAGGGTTAGGGTAAGGGTAAGTGTTAGGGTTAGGGTTAGTGTTATCGAAAGGGTAAGGGTTAGGGTTAGGATTAGGGTTAGGGTTAGGATTAGAGTTAGGGTTAGTGTAAGGTTAGGTTTAGGGTTAGCATTAAAGTTAGGGATAGGTTAGGGTAAGGGTAAGAGTTTGGGTTAGAGTATGGGTTTTGTAAGGGTTAGGGTTAGGGTTAGGGGTAAGGTTAAGTTTAGGTTAGTGTAAGAGTTAGGGTTAGGGTTATGGTTAGGGTAACGGTAAGTGTTAGGGTTAGGGTTAGGGTTAGGGTTAGGGTAACGGTAAGTGTTAGGGTTAGGATTAGGGTTAGGGTTAGTGTTATGGTTAGGGTAAGGGTAAGGGTTAGTGTTAGTGTTAGGGATAGGTTTAGGGTTGGGGTTAAGGTTAGTGTTAGGTTTAGGGTAAGGGTAAGGGTCAGGGTTAGGGTTAGGGTTAGGGTAAGGGTAAGGGTTAGGATTAGGGTTAGGGTTAGGGTTAGGGTTAGGGTTATTTTTGGGGTTACGGTTAGGATTAGGGTTTGGGTTAGGGTAAGGGTATGTGTTAGGGTTAGGGTTAGTGTTAGGGATAGGTTTAGGGTTAGGTTTAGGGTAAGGGTAAGGTTTAGGGTTAGGTTTAGGGTTAGGGTTAGGGTAATGGTAAGGGTTAGGGTAAGGGTTAGTTTTAGGGTTAGGTTTAGGGTTAGGGTAAGGGTAAGTGTTAGGGTTAGGGTTAGGGTTAGGTTTAGTTTTAGAATAAGGGTAAGGGTTACGGTTAGGGTTAGGGTTAGGGTTAGTAGTCGGCGTTAGGTTTAGGGTTAGGGTTAGTGTTAGGTTTAGGGTTAGGGTTATTGTAAGGGTAAGTGTTAGTTATAGGTTTAGATTTAGGGTTAATGTTAGGGTTAGGGATAGGGTTAGGGTAAGTGTAAGGGTTAGACTTAGGGTGAGGGTAGGGTTTAGGGTAAGGGTAAGTGGTAGGGTTAGGGTTAAGGTTAGGATAAGTGTAAGGGTTAGGGTTAGGGTTAGGGTTATTGTTAGGTGTTGCTGTTAGGGTTAGGGTTAGGGTTAGGTTTGGGGTTAAAGTTACGTAAGGATAAGGGTTAGGGTTAGGGTTAGGGTGAGTGTTAAGTTTAGGGTTGGGGTTAGGGTTAGGTTTAGTGTTAGGGTTAGGGTAATGGTAAGGTTTAGGGATAGGGTTAGGGTTAGGTTTAGTTTTAATGTTAGGGTAAGGGTAAGTGTTGTGGTTAGGGTTAGTGTTAGGGTTAAGGTTAGGGTTAGCGTAACGGTAAAAGTTTGGGATAGAGTTTGGGTTTTGGTAAGGGTTAGGGTTAGGGTTAGGGGTAAGGTCAGGGTTAGGGTAAGGGTAAGGTTTAGGGTTAGGTTTAGGGCCAGGGTTATTGTTAGGGTAAGGGTTAGGGTTAGTGTTAGGGTTAGGTTTAGGGTTAGGGTTAGAGTTACGGTTAGGGTAAGAGTAAGGGTTAGGGTTAAGGTTAGGGTTAGAGTTAGGATTATGGTTAGGTATAGGGTCAGGGTAAGGGTTACGATTAGGTTAAGGTTTAGGTTTAGGGTAAGGGTAAGGGTTCGGTTTAGGGTTAGTGTTAGGCTTAGGGTTAGGGTTATGGTTTGGGTGAGGGTAAGGATAAGGTTTAGGGTTAAGGTTAGAGTTAGGATTAGGTTTAGGGTTAGGGTTAAGGTTAGCTTAGGGTTAGGGTAAGGGTAAGCGTAAGGGTAAGGGTTAGGGTTAAGATTAGGTTTAGGGTTAGGGTTAGGGTTAAGGTTAGAGTAAGGTTTAGGTTTAGGATTAGGGTAAGGGTACGGTTAGGGTTAGGGTTAGGTTTAAGGTTATGTTTAGAGTTACGGTTAGCGATAGGGTTAGGGTTAGGGTAAGTATATGTGTTAGGTTTAGGGTTTGGGTTAAGGTTAGGGCTCGGGGTTAGGGTTAGGATTAGGGTTAGAGTTAGGTTTAGGGTTAGGCTTATGGTAAGGTAAGGGTTAGGGTTAGGGTTAGGGTTAATGTTAGGTTTAGGGTTATTGTTAGGGTACGGGTAAGGGCTAGGGATAGGCTTAGGGTAAGGGTTAAATTTAGGGTTATGGTTAGGGTTAGGGTAAGGGTAAGGGTTAGGTTTAGGTTTAGGCTTAGGGTTAAGTTTAGGGTTAGGGTTAGGGTAAGGGTTAGGGTTAGGGTTAGGGTTAGGGTAAGGGTTAGGGTTAGGGTTAGGGTAAGGGTTAGGGTTAGGGTTAGGGTAAGGTTTAGGGTTAGGGTTAGGCTTAGGGTTAGAGTTAGGGTTAGGTTTAGGGTAAGGGTAAGGGGTGGGTTTAGTGTTACGGTTAAGGTTAGGGTTAGGGTTAGCGTTAAGGTAAGGGTAAGTGTTAGGGTTAGGGTTAAGGTAAGGGTAAGGGTTAGGGTTAGTGTTAGGGTTATGGATAGGGTAAGGATTAGGGTTAGGTTTTGTGTAAGGGTAAGGTTTAGGGTTAGGTTTGGGGTTAGAGTTAGGGTTAGGGTTAGGTTTAGCGTAAGGTTAAGGGTTAGGGTTAGGGTTAGGGTTATGTTTAGGCTTAAGGTAAGGGTAAGGGTTAGGGTTAGAGATAGGGTTAGGGTAAGGTTTAGAGTTATGGTTAGGGTTAGGGTTAGGGTAAGGGTAATTATTAGGGTTAGGGTTACTGTTAGGGTTAGGGTTAGGATAAGGTGATGGTTTAGGCTTAGGCTTAGGGTTATGGTTACAGGTTAGGGTTAGGTTTAGGTTTAGGGTTAGGGTAATGGTAAGTGTTAGGGATAGGGTTAGGGTTACGGTTAAGGTTAGGATTAAAGTTAGGGTTAGGGTTAGGTTTACGGTTATGGTTAGGGTAAGGGTTAGGGTAAGGGTTAGGTTAGGGTTAGGGTTGGGGTTAGGGTTAGTGTTAGGGTTAGGGCAAGGGTAAGGGTTAAGGTTAGGTTAAGGGTTATGTTTAGGATTAAGGTAAGGGTAAGGGTTAGGGTTAGAGTTAGGGTTAGGGTAAGGTTTAGGGTTATGGTTAGGGTTAGGATTAGGGTAAGTGTAAGTATTAGGTTTAGGGATACGGTTAGGGTTATGGTTAGGATAAGGGGAAGGTTTAGGGTTAGGCTTAGGGTTAGGGTTACTGGTTAGGGTAAGGGTATGGGTTAGGGTTAGGTTTAGGGTTAGGGTTAGGGTAATGGTAAGAGTTAGGGATAGGGTTAGGGTTAGGGTTAAAGTTAGGGTTAGGGTTAGGTTTACGTTTAGGGTTAGGGTAAGGGTACGGGTTAGGGTTAGGGTTAGGGTTACTGGTTAGGGTTAGGGTTAGGGTTAAGTTTAGTTTTACGGTTAGGGTAAAGGTAATGGTTAGGGTTAGGGTTAGGGTTAGTGTTAGTTTAGGGTTAGGGTTAGGGTAATGGTAAGAGTTAGGGATAGGGTTAGGGTTAGGGTTAAGGTTAGGGTTAAAGTTAGGGTTAGGTTTAGGTTTACGTTTAGGGTTAGGGTAAGGGTACGGGTTAGGGTTAGGGTTAGGGTTAGCGTTAGGATTAAGGTTATAGTTAGGGTTAGGGTTAGGGTAAGGTTTAGGGTTAGGGTTAGGGTTAGGGTTAGGTTTAGGGTTAGGGTTAGGGTTGGGGGTTAGGGTTAGTGTTAGCGTTAAGGTAAGGGTTAGGCTTAGGGGATAGGGTTAGTGTTAGGGTTAGTTTAATTGTTAGGGACAGGGTTAGGTTTAGGGTTAGGATAATTGTTAGGGTTAGGGTTATTGTTAGAGTTAGGGTAAGTTAAGATTTACGGTTAGGGTTAGGTTTACGGTTAGGGTAAGGGTTAGGGTTAGGTTTAGCGTTGGGGTTAAGGTTAGGGTTAGGGTTAGGGTAAGGATAAGGGTTAGGGTTACGGTTAGGGTTAGGTGTTAGGGTTAGGGTTAAGGTTAGGGTTAGCTTTAGGGTTGGGTTTAGGGTAAGGGTAAGGGTTAGGGTTAGGGTTACTGTTCGAGTTAGGTTGAGGGTTTGGGTTAGGGTATGGGTAAGGGTTAGGGTTAGGTTTAGGGTTAGATTTAGGGTAAGGGTTAGGGTTAGGTTTGTGTTGGGGTTAAGGTTAGGGTTAGGGTTAGGATAAGGGTAAGGTTTAGGGTTAGGGTTAGGTTTAGGTTAAGGGTTAGGGTTAGGTTTAGGGTAAGGGTAAGTTTTAGGGTTAGGGTTAGGGTTAGGGTAAGGGAAATGGTTAGGGTTAGGTTTAGGGTTAGGTTTAGGTTTAGGGTAAGGTGAAGGACTAGGGTTAGGTTTAGGGTTAGGGTAAGGGTTAGGGTTAGGGTTAGGGTTAGGTTAGGGGTTAGGGTAAGGATAAGTGTTATGGTTAGGGTTAGGGTTAGGATAAGTGTAAGGGTTAGGGTTAGGGTTACAGTTAGGGCTTAGGCTTAGGGTTAGGGTTAGGTTATGTTTAGGTTTGGGTTAGGGTTACGTAAGGGTAAGGGTTACGTTTAGGGTTAGGGTTAGGGTTAGTGTTAGGTCTAGGGTTGAGGTTAGAGTTAGGTTTATGGTTAGAGTTACTGTAAGGGTTAGGGTTAGGGTTAGGGTTAGCGTTAGGGTTAAGGTTAGGGTTAGGGTAAGGTTTAGGGTTAGGGTTAGGGTTAGGGTAGGGGTTAGGGTAAGGGTAAGCGATTGGGTTAGGGTTAGGGTTAGAGTTAAGGTTTGGGTTAGGGTAAGGGTAAGTGTTGGGTTAGATTTTGGGTTTGGGTAAGGGTTAGCGTTAGTGTTAGGGCCAGTGTTATTGTTAGGGTAAGGGATAGGGTTAGTGTTAAAGTTAGTTTTAGGTTTAGGTTTAGGGTTAGGGTTAGGGTAAGGGTAAGGGTTAGCGTTAAGTTTAGGGTTAGAGTTAGGATTATGGTTAGGGTTAGGGTCAGGGTAAGGGTTACAGTTAGGTTTAGGTTTAGGGTTAGGGTAAGGGTAAGGGTTAGGTTTAGGGTTTGGGTAGGGGTTAGGGTAAGGGGTATGGTTAGGGTAAGGGTAAGGGTTAGGGTTACGGTTAGGTTTAGGGTTAGAGTTAGGGTTAGGGTTAGGGTTAGGGTTATGTTTAGGGTTACAGTTAGGGTTAGGGTTAGGGTTAGGGTAAGGGTAAGTGTAAGGGTTAGGGTTAAGTTTAGGTTTAGGGTTAGGGTTAGTGTTAGGGTTAGGGTTAGGGTAAGGGTTAGGGTTATGGTTAGGGTTAGGATTAGGGTAAGGGTAAGTGTTAGGGTTAGGGTTAGGGTTAGGATAAGGGTAATGGTTAGTGTTAGGGTTATGGTTAGGGTAAGGGTTAGGGTTAGGGTTCGTGTAAGGGTAAGTTTTAGGGTTAGGGTTGGGGTTAGGGTTAGGGTTAGGGGAAGGGTTAGGGTTAGGGTTAGGGTTATGTTTAGGATTAGGGTAAGAGTAAGGTTTAGGTTTAGAGTTAGGGTTAGGGTAAGGTTTAGGGTTATGGTTAGGGTTAAGGTTAGGGTAAGGGTTAGGGTTAGGTTTAGAATAAGGGTAAGGGTAGGGTAGGGTTTAGGGTTATGGTTCGGGTTACGGGTTAGTACTAGGGTTAGGGTAGGGTTAGGTTTAGGGTTAGGGTAAAGGTAATGGTTAGGGTTAGGGTTGGGGTTAGTGTTAGGTTTAGGGTTAGGGTTAGTGTAAGGGTAAGGGTTAGGGATAGGGTAAGGGTTAGGGTGAAGGTTATGGGTAGGGTTAGGTTTACGGTTATGGTTAGGGTAAGTGTAAGGGTTAGGGTTAGGGTTAGGGTTAGCGTTAGGCTTAACGTTAGGGTTAGGGTTAGGGTTAGGTTTAGAGTTAGGTTAGGGTAAGGGTAAGGTTTAGGGTTAGGGTTAGGGTTAGGGTTAGGGTTAGGTTAAGTGTTAGGTTTAGCGGTTAGGGTTAGGGTTTGGGTTAGGGTAATGGTTAGGGTTAGGGTAAGGGTAAGTGTTAGGGTTAGAGTTAGCGTTAGGTTTAGGGTTAGGTTTAGGGTAAGGGTAAAGGTTAGTGTTAGGGTTAGGGTTAGGTTTAGGTTTGGGATTAAATTTAGGGTTACGGTTAGGGTATGAGTAAGGGTTAGCGTAAGGGCAAGGGTTATGGTTGGGTTTAGTGTTAGGGTTAGGGTAAGGGTAAGGGTTAGGCTTAGGGTTAGAGTTAGGGTTAGGTTTAGGGTAAGGGTAAGGGGTGGGTTTAGTGTTACGGTTAAGGTTAGGGTTAGGGTTAGCGATAAGGTAAGGGTAAGGGTTAGGGTTAGGGTTAAGGTAAGGGTAAGGGTTAGGGTTAGTGTTAGGGTTATGGATAGGGTAAGGATTAGGGTTAGGTTTTGTGTAAGGGTAAGTTTTAGGGTTAGGTTTGGGGTTAGAGTTAGGGTTAGGGTTAGGTTTAGCGTAAGGTTAAGGGTTAGGGTTAGGGTTAGGGTTATGTTTAGGCTTAAGGTAAGGGTAAGGGTTAGGGTTAGAGATAGGGTTAGGGTAAGGTTTAGAGTTATGGTTAGGGTTAGGGTTAGGGTAAGGGTAATTATTAGGGTTAGGGTTACTGTTAGGGTTAGGGTTAGGATAAGGTGATGGTTTAGGCTTAGGCTTAGGGTTATGGTTACGGGTTAGGGTTAGGTTTAGGTTTAGGGTTAGGGTAAGGGTAAGGGTTAGGTTTAGGGTTAGGTTTAGGGTTTGGTTTAGGGTTAGGTTTAGGGTAAGATAAGGGTTAGGGTTAGGGGTAGGGTTAGGGTTAGGGGTTGGGTAAAGATTAGGGTTAAGGTTAGTGGTAGGGTTAGGGTAAGGGTAAGGGTTAGGGTGAGGTTTTGGGTTTGGGTTAGGGTGAGGTTAAGGGTTAGGTTTAGGGTTAGGGTTAGGTTTAGGGATAGGGTTAGGGTTAGGGTTTGGGTAAGGATAAGGGTTAGGGTTAGGGTTAGGGTTAGGGTTAAGTTTAGGGTTAGGGTGAGGGTAAGTGTAAGGGTTAGGTTTAGGTTTAGGGTAAGGGTTAGGGTAAGGGTTATGGTAAGGTAAGGGTAAGGGTTAGGGTTAGGGTTAAGGTTAGGTTTAGGGTTAGGGTTAGGGTAAGGGTAAGGGTTAGGGTTAGGATTACGGTAAGAGTTAGGCTTAGGGTTAGGGTTAGGGTTATGTTTAGGGTTACGGTTAGGGTTAGGTTTAGGGTTAGGTTAAGTGTATGTGGTAGGGTTAGGGTTAGAGTTAAGGTTAGGGTTAGGGTTAGCGTTAGGGTAAGGGTAAGGCTTAGGGTTAGGGTTAAGATAAGGGTAAGGGTTAGGGTTAATGTTAGGGTTATGGTTAATGTAAGGTTAAGGGTTAGATTTAGTGTAAGGGGAAGGTTTAGGGTTAGTGTTAGTGTTAGGGTTAAGGTTAGGTTAAGGGTAGGGGTTAGGGTTAGGTTTAGGGTTAGGGTTAGGGTTAGGATTAGGGTAAGGGTAAGGGTTAGGGTTAGGGTTAGGGTAAGGGTTGGGTTTAGGTTTTGGGTTAGGGTAAGGGTAAGTGTTAGGGTTAGGGTTAGGTTTACGTTTAGTGTTAGGATAAGGGTAAGGGTTAGGGTTAGGGTTAGGCTTCGGTGTTAGGGTTAGGGTTAGGGTTAGATTTCGGATTAGGGTTAAGGTTAGGGTAAGTTGTAAGGGTTAGGGTTAGGGTTAGGGTTAGTGTTATTTTTAGGGTTAGGTTTAGGGTAAGGGTAAGGGTTAGGATAGGGTTGGGGTTAGGGTTAAGGTTAGGGTTAGCGTTAGGGTTAGGGTTAGGATTAGGTTTAGGCTTAGGTTTAGGGTAAGGTTAAGGGTTAGGGTTAGGGTTAAGTTTAGGGTTAGGGTTAGGGTAATGGTTAGGGTTAGGGTTAGGGTTAGGGTTAGGGTAGGGTTAGGGTAAGTTTCAGGGTTAGGGTTAGGGTTAGTTTTAGGGTTAGGGTTAGGGTAAGGGTAAGTGTTAGGTTTAGGGCTAGGATTAGGGTTAGCGAAAGGGTAAGGGTTAGGGTTAGGTTTAGTGTTAGGGTAAGGATTAGGGTTAGGGTTAGGGTAAGGTTAGGGTTAAGGTTAGCATTAAGGTTAGGGTTAGGGTTAGGGTAAGGGTAAGAGTTTGGGTTAGAGTTTGGGTTTGGGTAAGGGTTAGGGTTAGGGTTAGGGGTAAGGATAGGGTTAGGTTTAGGGTAAGGGTAAGGGTTAGGGTTAGGCTTAGGGCCAGGGTTATTGTTATGGTAAGGGTTAGTGTTAGTGTTAGGGTTCGGTTTAGGGTTAGGGTAAGAGTTACGGTTAGGGTAAGAGTAAGGATTAGGGTTAAGGTTAGGGTTAGAGTTAGGTTTAGGGTTAGGGTTAGGGTAAGGGTAAGGGTTACGTTTAGGTTTGGGTTAGGTTTAGGGTTGTGGTTATGGTTATGGTTAGGGTAAGGATAAGGGTTATGGATAAGGTTACGGTTAGGTTTAGGGTTAGGGTTAGTGTTAAGGTTTGGATTAGTGTTAGGGTAAGGGTAAGGGTTAGGGTTAGGTTTAGGGTTATGGTTAGTGTAAGGGTAAGGGTAAGGGTGGGGGTTAGGGTTAGGTTTAGGGTTAGGGTTAGGGTTAGGGCTAGGGTAAGGGTTATTGTTAAGTTTAGAGTTAGGGTTACAATAATGGTTAGGGTTAGGGTTAGGGTTAGGTTTAGGGTTAGGGTTAGGGTAAGAGTAAGGGTTAGGGTTAGGGTTATGGTTAGGTTTAGGGTTGGGGTTAAGGTTAGGGTTAGGGTTAAGGTAAGGTTTAGGGTGAGGTTTAGGGTTAGGTTAAGGGTTAGGGTTAGGGTTAGTGTTAGGGTTGTGTTTAGGGTTTCGGTTAGGGTTATGGTTTCGGTTAGGGTAAAATTATGTGTTAGGGTTGGGGTTAGGGTTAAGGTTAGGGTTAGGGTTAGCATTAGGATAAGGGTAAGGATTATGGTTAGGGTTAGGGTTTAGATAAGGTAAGTGTTAGTGTTAGTGTTAGAGTTATGGTTAGGGTAAGGTTTAGGGTTAGGTTTATGGTAAGGGTAAGTTTTAGGGTTAGGGTTATGGTTATGGTTAGGGTTAGAGTAAGGGTAAGGGTTAGGGTTGTGGTTAGGATTAGGTTTAGGGTTAGGATTAGGGTAAGGGTAAGGGTAAGGGTTATGGTTAAGGTTAGGTTTAGGGTTAGGGTTAGGGTTAGGGATGGGTTAAGGGTAAGAGTTAGGGTTAGGGTAAGTGTATGTGGTAGGGTTAGGGTTAGGGTTAAGTTTAGGGTTAGGGTTAGCGTTAGGGTAAGGGTAAGGGTTAGGGTTAGGATTACGGTTATGGTTAGGGTAAGGTTAAGGGTTAGGTTTAGTGTAAGTGTAAGGGTTATGGTTAGGTTTAGGGTTGTGGTTAAGGTTAGGGTTAGGGTTAGGGTAAGTTTTAGGGTGAGGTTTAGGGTTAGGTTAAGGGTTAGGGTTAGGGTTAGTGTTAGGGTTGTGTTTAGGGTTTCGGTTAGGGTTACAGTTTCGGTTAGGGTAAAATTATGTGTTAGGTTTGGGGTTAGGGTTAAGGTTAATGTTAGGGTTAGCATTAGGGTAAGGGTAAGGATTATGGTTAGGGTTAGGGTTTAGATAAGGTAAGGGTTAGTGTTAGTGTTAGAGTTATGGTTAGGGTAAGGTTTAGGGTTAGGTTTAGGGTAAGGGTAAGGTTTAGGGTTAGGGTTATGGTTATGGTTAGGGTTAGAGTAAGGGTAAGGGTTAGGGTTAGGGTTAGGGTTAGGATTAGGGTAAGGGTAAGGGTAAGGGTTAGGGTTAAGGTTAGGTTTAGGGTTAGGGTTAGGGTTAGGGATGGGTTAAGGGTAAGAGTTAGGGTTAGGGTAAGTGTTAGGGTTAGGGTTAGGATAAGGGTAAGAGTTAGATTTAGGGTTAGGGTTAGGGTTAGGGTTAGCATTAGGCTTAAGGTTAGGGTTAGGGTTAGGGTTAGGGTTAGGCTTAGGGTAAGGGTTAGGTTAGGGTTAGGGTAAGGGTTAGGGTTAGGGTTCGGGTTAGGTTTAGAGTTAGGTTAGGGTAAGGGTAAGGTTTAGGGGTAGGGTTAGGGTTAAGGTTCGTTTAAGTGTTAGGGTTAGCGGTAGGGTTAGGGTTAGGGTTAGGGTAATGGTTAGGGTTAGGCTAAGGGTAAGTGTTAGGGTTAGGGTGAGGTTTAGGGTTAGGGTAAGGGTAAAGGTTAGTGTTAGGGTTAGGGCTAGGTTTACGTTTGGGTTTAAGATTAGGGTAAGAGTAAAGGTTAGAGTAAGGGTAAAGATTAGGGTTAGGTTTAGGGTTAGGGTTAGGGTAAGTGTAAGGGTTAGGTTTAGGGTTTCGTTTAGGGTTAGGGTAACGGTTAGGTTTAGGGTAAGGATAAGGGTTAGGGTTAGGGTTAGGGTTAGGGTAAAGGTTAGGGTTAAGGTTAGGGTTATGGTTAGGGTTAGGGTAAGGTAAGGGTTAGAGTTAGGATTAGGTTTAGGGTTTTGGTTAAGGTTAGGGTTAGGTTTAGGGTAAGGGTTAGGGTTAGGGTTAGGGTTACGGTTAGGGTTAGGGTTAAGGTAAGGGTTAGGGTTAAAGTTAGGGTTAGGGTTAGGTTTAGGGTTAAGATAAGGGTAAGGGTTAGGGTTAGGGTAAGTGTTAGGGTTAGGGTTAGAGTTAGGGTAGGGATTAGGAGAAGCGTAAGTGTTAGTGTTACGATTAGGTTTAGGATAAAGATAAGGATTAGAGTTAGGTTTTGGGTTAGGGTTAGAGTTTATGGTTAGTTTTAGGGTTCGGGTGAGGGTTAGGTTTAGGGTTAGGGTTAGGGTAAGGGAAAGAGTTAGGGTTAGGGTTAGGGGTAAGTTTAGGGTTAGGGTTAGGTTTAGGGTTAGGGTTAGAGTTAGGTTTAGGGTTCGGGTTAGGGGTTAGGGTTAGGGATAGAGTTAGGGTAAGGGTTGGGGTTAGGGTTTGGTTTAGGTTAAGTGTTAGGGTTAGGGTAAGTGTAAGTGTTAGGGTTAGGGCTAGGGTTAGGTTTAGGGTAGGGTTAGGGTTAGGTTTAGGGTAAGGGTAATGGTTAGGGTTAAGATTAGGGGTAGGGTTAGGTTTAGGTTAGGGTTAGGCTTAGGGTTAGGGTAAGGGTAAGGGTTAGGGTTAGGATTAGGGTTAGGGTTAGGGTTATGTTTAGGATTAGGGTAAGGGTAAGGGTTAGGGTTAGAATTAGGGTTAGGGTAAGGTTTAGGGTTATGGTTAGGGTTAGGGTTAGGGTAAGGGTAAGTATTAGGGTTAGGGTTAGGGTTAGGGTTCGGATAAGGGTAAGGGTTAGGGTTAGGGTTAGTATAAGGAAATGGTTAGGGTTAGGGTTATGGTTAGTGTTAGGTTTAGGGTTAGGGTTAGGGTAAGGTTAAGTGCTAGGGATAGGGTTAGGGTTAGGGTTAAGGTAAGGGTTAGGGTTAGGGTTAGCATTAGGCTTAAGGTTAGTGTTAGGGTTAGGGTTAGGGTTAGGGTTAGGGTAAGGGTTAGGTTAGGGTTAGGGTTAGGGTAAGGGTTAGGGTTAGGGTTCGTGTTAGGTTTAGAGTTAGGTTAGGGTAAGGGTAAGGTTTAGGGGTAGGGTTAGGGTTAGGGTTCGGTTAAGTGTTAGGGTTAGCGGTAGGGTTAGGGTTAGGGTTAGGGTAATGGTTAGGGTTAGGGTAAGGGTAAGTGTTAGGGTTAGGGTGAGGTTTAGGGTTAGGGTAAGGGTAAAGGTTAGTGTTAGGATTAGTGTTAGGTTTACGTTTGGGTTTAAGGTTAGGGTAAGAGTAAGGGTTAGAGTAAGGGTAAAAATTAGGGTTAGGTTTAGGGTTAGGGTTAGGGTAAGTGTAAGGGTTAGGTTTAGGGTTTCGTTTAGGGTTAGGGTAACGGTTAGGTTTAGGGTAAGCATAAGGGTTAGGGTTAGGGTTAGGTTTCGGGTAAAGGTTAGGGTTAGGGTTAGGTTTAGGGTAAGGTAAGGGTTAGAGTTAGGATTAGGTTAATGGTTGGGGTTAAGGTTAGGGTTAGGTTTAGGGTAAGGATTAGGGTTAGGGTTAGGGTTATGGTTAGGGTTAGGGTTAGGGTAAATGTTAGGGTTAAAGTTAGGGTTAGGTTTAGGTTTAGTGTTAAGATAAGGGTAAGGGTTAGGCTTAGGGTAAGTGTTAGGGTTATGGTTAGTGTAAGGGTAAGGGTTAGGGTTAGGATTAGGGTTAGGGTTAGGTTTAGGTTTAGGGTTAAGATAAGGGTTAGGGTTAGGGTAAGGTTATGTGTTTGGGTTAGGGTTGGGGTTGGGGTTAGGGTAAGGGTTAGGGTTAGCGTTAGGGTAAGGGTAAGGTTTAGGGTTAGGGTTAGGGTTATGGTAAGGTTAAGGGTTAGGGTTAGGGTTAGCGAAAGTTTTAGGGTAAGGGTTAGGGTTATGTTTAGGGTAAGGGTAAGTTTATGTTAGGGTTAGAGTTAGGGTTAGGGTTAGGGTTAGGTTTAGGGTTAGGGTAAGGGTAAGGGTAGGTCTAGGGTTAGGGTTAGGTTATGGTTTAGGGTTAGGCTTAGCGTTAGTGTAGGGGTTAGGGTAAGGGTAAGTGTTAGGGTTAGGGTTAGGATAAGGGTAAGAGTTAGTGTTAGGGTTAGGGTTAGGGTTAGAGTTAGGGTAAGGGGTTAGGGTTAGGGTTAAGGTTAGGGTTAGGGTTAGGTTTAGGGTTAGGGTTAGGGTTAGGATTAGGGTAAGGGTAAGGGTTAGGGTTAGGATTAGGGATATGGTTAGGGTAAGGGTTTGGATTAGGGTTAGGGTTAGGGATAGGGTTAAGTTTAGGGTTAGGGTTAGGGTAAGGATAAGGGTTAAGGTTAGGGTTAGGGTTAGGTTTAGGTTTAGGGTTAGGGTTAGGGTGAAGGTAAGGGTCAGGGTTAAGGTTAGGGTTAGGGTTAGGTTAAGGGTTACGGTTAGGTTTAGGTTAAGGGGAAGGTTTAGGGCTAGAGTTAGGGTTAGGGTTAGGGTAAGGGTAAGGTTTAGAGTTAGGGTTAGGGTTAGGGTTAGATTTAGGCTTTGGGTTTGGGTTAGGTTTAGGGTAAAGTTTCGGGTTAGTGTTATTGTAAGGGTACGGGTTAGGGTTAGTGTTAGGGTAAGGGTAAGGGTTAGGGTTAGGGTTAGAGTTAAGGTAAAGTTAAAGGTTAGGGTTAGGGTTAGGGTTAGGTTTAGGATAAGGGTTAGGGTTAGGTTTAGGGTAAGTGTAAGGTTTAGGGTTAGGAATAGGGTAAGGGTAAGTTTAGGGTTAGGATTAGGGTTAAATTTAGGGTTAGGGTTGGGGTTAGGTTTAGGGTTAGGTTTAGGGTAAGGGTAAGGGTTAGGGTTAGGGTTATGGAAAAGGTAAGGGTTAGGGTGAGGTTTAGGGTTAGGGTTAGGTTTTGGGTTATGGTTAGGTTTAGGGTTAGGTTTAGGGTAAGGGTTAGGATTAGGGTTAGGGTTAGGGTTAGGGTAAGGGTTAGGGATAGGGTTAGGGTTAGGTTTAGGGTTAGTTTTAGGGAAAGGGTAATGGGGTTAGGGTTAGGGTTAGTGTAAGGGTGAGGGTTAGGGTTAGGGTTAGAGTAAGGGTAAGGGTTAGGGTTAGTGTGAGGGTTAGGGTTACGTTAAGTTTTAGGGTTAGGGGTTAGGGTTAGGGTTAGGGTTAGAGTTCGGGTAAGGGTTAGGTTTAGGGTTAGGGTTAGTGTGAGGTTTATTGTTACAGTTAGGGCTAGGGTAAGTGTTAGTGTTAGGGTTAGGGTTAGGTTTAGGGTTAGGGTTAGGGTAAGGGTTAGGGTTCGGGTTAGGGTTAGGGTTAGGGTAAGGGTAAGTGTTAAGGTTAGGGTTAGGTTTAGGGTTAGGATAAGTGTTAGGGTAATGGTTAGTGTTAGGGTTAGGTTTAGGGTTGGGTTAAGTTTAGGGTTAGGGTTAGGTTTAGGGTAAGTTTTAGGGTTAGGGTAGGGATTAGGGTTAGGGTTAGGGTAAGGGTAAAGGTTAGAGTTAGGGTTAGGGTTAGGGTTAGTGTTAGTGTTAGGGTTATGTTGAGGGTTAGTTTTAGGGAAAGGGTTAATGTTAGGGTTAGGGTTAGGGTAAGTGTTAGGGTTAGGTTGAGGGTTAGTTTTAGGGAAAGGGTTAGGGTTAGGGTTAGGTTAAGGGTTAGGGTTAGGTTTAGGGTTAGGGTAAGGGTAAGGGTTAGGGTTAGGGTTAATGTAAGGGTAAGGGTTAGGGTTAGGGTTAGGGTTAGGGTTAGGGTAAGGGTTAGGGTTAGGTTTAGCGTTAGGGTAAGGGTAAGGGTTAGGGTTAGGTTTAGGGTTAGGGTTAGTGTTAGGTTTAGGGTTAGGGTTATTGTTAGGTTTAGGGTTAGGGTTAGGGTAAGGGTAAGGTTTAGGGTTACGGTTAGGGTTAGGTTTAGGGTTAGGGTTAAGGTAAGGGTAAGGGTTAGGGTTACTGTTAGTGTTACGGTTAAGGTTAGGGATAAGGTTAGGGTTAGCGAAAGGGTAAGGGTTAGGGTTAGGGTTAGGGTTAGGTTAAGGATTAGGGTAGGGTTAGATTTAGGTTTAGGGATGGTGTAAGGGTTAGGGTTAGTGTTAGGGTAAGGGTTAAGGTAAGGTTAAGGGTTAGGGTTAGGGTTATGGTAAGGGTTAGGGTTAGGTTTAGGGTAAGGGTTAAGGTAAGGGTAAGGGTTAGAGTTAGGTTAGGGTAAGGGTTAGGGTTAGGGTTATGGTAAGGGTTGGGGTTAGGTTTAGGGTAAGGGTTAAGGTAAGGGTAAGGTTTAGGGTTAGGTTTAGGGTTAGGGTTAAGGTAAGGGTAAGGGTTAGGGTTAAGGTTAGGGTAAGGGTAAGTGTAAGGTTTAGGGTTAGGGTTATCGAAAGTGTAAGGGTTAGGGTTAGGGTTAGGGTTAGGTTAAGGTTTAGGGTTAGGGTTAGGGTTAGGGTAAGGGTTAGGGTTAGGGTTAGCATTAGGGTTAGGGTTAGGGTTAGGGTAAGTGTAAGGGTTTGGGTAGGGTTAGGGGTAAGATTAGGGTTAGCGTTAAGGTAAGGGTAAGAGTTAGGGTTAAGGTAAAGTCCAGGGATATTGTTAGGTAAAGGGTTAGGGTTACGGTTAGGGGTAGGTTTAGGTTTAGGGTTAGGGTTAGGGTTAGGGTTAGGGTAAGGGTAAGGGTTAGGGTTAAGCTTAGGGTTAGAGTTAGGATTATGGTTAGGGTTAGGGTCAGGGTAAGGTTTACGGATAGGTTTAGGGTTAGGGTTAGTGTAAGGGTAAGGGTTACATTTATGGTTAGGGTTAGGTTTAGATTTAGGGTTATGGTTAGGGTTATGGTAAGGATAAGGGTTAGGGTTAAGTTTAGGGTTAGGTTTAGGGTTAAGGTTAGGATTAGGGTTAGGGTAAGGGTAAGGTTAGGGTTAGGTTTAGGTTTAGGGTTAGGGTAAGGGTTAGGGTAAGTGTAAGTGTTAGGTTTAGGATTAGGGTTAGGGTTACGGTAAGGTTTAGGGTTAGGTTTAGGGTTAGGGTTAAGGTTAGGGTTAGGGTTAGGGGTAGGTTTAGGTATAGGGTTAGGGTAAGCATAAGGGTGAGGGTTAGGGTTAGGGTTAGGTTTAGGTTTAAGGTTAGGGTTAGGGTTAGGGTAAGGGTAAGGGGTAGGGTTAGTGTTAGGTTTAGGTTTAGTGTTGGGGTTTAGTTTAGGTTTAGGGTTCGGTTTGGGTTAGGATAAGGTTTTGGTTAGGGTTAGGGTTAGGGTAAGGGTATGTGTTAGGGTTAGGGTTAGGGTTAGGGTAAAGGTTAGTTTTAGGGTTAGTGTTAGGGTAAGGGTAAGGGTAAGGGTTAGGGTTAGGTTTATGGTTAGGGTTAGGGTTAGGGTAAGGGTAAAGGGTAGGGTTGGGTTTAGGGTTAGGGTTAGTTTTAGGATTAGGGTAAGGGTAAGTGTTAGGGTTAGGGTTAGGGTTAGGGTAAGGGTTAGGGTTAAAGTTAGGGTTAGGGTCAGGTTTAGGGTTAAGGTAGGGGTAAGTGTTACGGTTATGGTTAGGGTTAGGGTAAGTGTTAGTGTTAGGGTTAGGGTAAGGGTTAGGGTTAAAGTTAGGGTTAGGGTTAAGTTTAGGGTTAAGGTAAGGGTAAGAGTTAGGGTTAGGGTTAGGGTTAGGGTAAGGGTTAGGGTTAAAGTTAGGGTTAGGGTCAGGTTTAGGGTTAAGGTAGGGGTAAGTGTTAGGGTTATGGTTAGGGTTAGGGTAAGTGTTAGGGTTAGGGTTAGGGTAAGGGTTAGGGTTACAGTTAGGGTTAGGGTTAAGTTTAGGGTTAAGGTAAGGGTAAGAGTTAGGGTGAGCGTTAGGGTTAGGGTAAGGGTTAGGGTTAAAGTTAGGGTTAGGTTTACCTTTAGGGTTAAGGTAAGGGTATCGGTTACGGTTAGGGTTAGGGTAAGGGTTAGGGTTAGGGTTTGCGTTACAGTAAGAATAAGGGCTAGGGTTTGGGTTACGGTTAAGGGTTAGAGATAGGGTTAGGGTTAGGGTTAGGTTTAGGGTTAGGGTTAGGGTTAGGGTAAGGGTTAGGGTTATGTTTAGGGTTAGGGTTAGGGTAAGGGTAAGTGTTATGGTTAGGGTTAGGATTAGGGTTTAGGATAAGAGTAAGGATAATGTTAGGGTTAAGTTTAGGGTAAGGGTTAGGGTTAGGTTTAGGGTAAGGGTGAGTGTTAGGGTTAGGGTTAGGGTTAGGTTTAGCGTAAGGGAAAGGGTTAGGTTTAGGGTTAGGGTTAGGTTTAGGTTTAGGGTAAGTGTAAGGGTTAGGGTTAGTGATAGGTTTAGGTTTAGGGTTAAGGTTTGGGTTAAGTTTAGGTTTACGGTTATGGTTAGGGTAAGGGTAAGGGTTAGGGTTAGGGTTAGGGTTAGCGTTAGGCTTAAGGTTAGGGTTAGGTTTAGGGTTAGGGTAAGGGTTAGTTTAGGGTTACGGTAAGGGTGAGCATTAGGGATAGGGTTAGGGTTAGGTGTTAGGGTTACGGTTAAGGTTAGGGTTAGCTTTAGGGTTAGGTTTAGGGTAAGGGTAAGGGTTAGGGTTAGGGTTAGTGTTCGAGTTAGGTGTAGGGTTTCCGTTAGGGTAAGGGTAAGGGTTAGGGTTAGGGTTAGGTTTAGGGTTAGGTTTACGGTAAGGGTTAGGGTTAGGTTTGTGTTGGGTTTAAGGTAAGGGTTAGGGTTTGGATAAGGGTAAGTGTTAGGGTTAGGATTAGGGTTAGGTTTAGGGTAAGGGTTTGGGTTAGTTTTAGTGTAAGGGTAAGTATTAGGTTTAGGGTTAGGGTTAGGGTTAGGGTTAGGGTTAGGGTAAGGGAAAGGGTTAGGGTTAGGTTTAGGTTTAGGGTAAGGGTTAGGGTTAGGGTTAGGGTTAGGGTAAGGGTTAGGGTTAGGGTTAGGGTTAGGTTAGGGTTAGGGTAAGGGTAAGTGTTAGGGTTAGGATTATGTTTAGGATAAGTGTAAGGGTTAGGGTTAGGGTTACGGTTAGGGGTTAGGATTAGGGTTAGGGTTAGGGTTAGGTTTAGGTTTGGCTTAGGGTTACGTAAGGGTAAGGGTTAGGTTTAGGTTTTGGGTTAGGGTTAGTGTTAGGTTTAGGGTTGAGGTTAGAGTTAACTTTAGGGTTAGAGTTAGGGTAAGGGTAAGGTTTAGGTTTAGGGTTAGGGTTAGGGTTAGGGTTAGGGTTAGGGTTAGGGTAAGGGTAAGGGTTAGGGTTAGGGTTAGTGTTAGAATTAAGGTTAGGGTTAGGGTAAGGGTAAGAGTTTGGGTTAGATTTGGGTTTGGGTAAGGGTTAGGGTTAGGGTTAGGGTTAGGTTAAGGGTAAGGGTTAGGGTTAAGGTTATGTTTAGAGTTAGGACTATGGTTAGGGTTAGGGTCAGGTTAAGGGTTACGGTTAGGTTCAGGTTTAGGGTTAGGGTTAGTGTAAGGGTTAGGTTTAGGGTTAGTGTTAGGTTTAGGGTTGGGGTTATGGTTAGGGTTAGGTTAAGGTAAGGGTAAGAGTTAGGGTTAGGGTTAGGGTTAGGGTAAGGGTTAGGTTTAAAGTTAGGGTTAGGGTCAGGTTTAGGGTTAAGGTAGGGGTAAGTGTTAGGGTTATGGTTAGGGTTAGGGTAAGTGTTAGGGTTAGGGTTAGGGTAAGGGTTAGGGTTACAGTTAGGGTTAGGGTTAAGTTTAGGGTTAAGGTAAGGGTAAGAGTTAGGGTGAGCGTTAGGGTTAGGGTAAGGGTTAGGGTTAAAGTTAGGGTTAGGTTTACCTTTAGGGTTAAGGTAAGGGTATCGGTTACGGTTAGGGTTAGGGTAAGGGTTAGGGTTAGGGTTTGCGTTACGGTAAGAATAAGGGCTAGGGTTTGGGTTACGGTTAAGGGTTAGAGATAGGGTTAGGGTTAGGGTTAGGTTTAGGGTTAGGGTTAGGGTTAGGGTAAGGGTTAGGGTTATGTTTAGGGTTAGGGTTAGGGTAAGGGTAAGTGTTATGGTTAGGGTTAGGATTAGGGTTTAGGATAAGAGTAAGGATAATGTTAGGGTTAAGTTTAGGGTAAGGGTTAGGGTTAGGTTTAGGGTAAGGGTGAGTGTTAGGGTTAGGGTTAGGGTTAGGTTTAGCGTAAGGGAAAGGGTTAGGTTTAGGGTTAGGGTTAGGTTTAGGTTTAGGGTAAGTGTAAGGGTTAGGGTTAGTGATAGGTTTAGGTTTAGGGTTAAGGTTTGGGTTAAGTTTAGGTTTACGGTTATGGTTAGGGTAAGGGTAAGGGTTAGGGTTAGGGTTAGGGTTAGCGTTAGGCTTAAGGTTAGGGTTAGGTTTAGGGTTAGGGTAAGGGTAGGTTTAGGGTTACGGTAAGGGTGAGCATTAGGGATAGGGTTAGGGTTAGGTGTTAGGGTTACGGTTAAGGTTAGGGTTAGCTTTAGGGTTAGGTTTAGGGTAAGGGTAAGGGTTAGGGTTAGGGTTAGTGTTCGAGTTAGGTGTAGGGTTTCCGTTAGGGTAAGGGTAAGGGTTAGGGTTAGGGTTAGGTTTAGGGTTAGGTTTACGGTAAGGGTTAGGGTTAGGTTTGTGTTGGGTTTAAGGTAAGGGTTAGGGTTTGGATAAGGGTAAGTGTTAGGGTTAGGATTAGGGTTAGGTTTAGGGTAAGGGTTTGGGTTAGTTTTAGTGTAAGGGTAAGTATTAGGTTTAGGGTTAGGGTTAGGGTTAGGGTTAGGGTTAGGGTAAGGGAAAGGGTTAGGGTTAGGTTTAGGTTTAGGGTAAGGGTTAGGGTTAGGGTTAGGGTTAGGGTAAGGGTTAGGGTTAGGGTTAGGGTTAGGTTAGGGTTAGGGTAAGGGTAAGTGTTAGGGTTAGGATTATGTTTAGGATAAGTGTAAGGGTTAGGGTTAGGGTTACGGTTAGGGGTTAGGATTAGGGTTAGGGTTAGGGTTAGGTTTAGGTTTGGCTTAGGGTTACGTAAGGGTAAGGGTTAGGTTTAGGTTTTGGGTTAGGGTTAGTGTTAGGTTTAGGGTTGAGGTTAGAGTTAACTTTAGGGTTAGAGTTAGGGTAAGGGTAAGGTTTAGGTTTAGGGTTAGGGTTAGGGTTAGGGTTAGGGTTAGGGTAAGGGTAAGGGTTAGGGTTAGGGTTAGTGTTAGAATTAAGGTTAGGGTTAGGGTAAGGGTAAGAGTTTGGGTTAGATTTGGGTTTGGGTAAGGGTTAGGGTTAGGGTTAGGGTTAGGTTAAGGGTAAGGGTTAGGGTTAAGGTTATGTTTAGAGTTAGGACTATGGTTAGGGTTAGGGTCAGGTTAAGGGTTACGGTTAGGTTCAGGTTTAGGGTTAGGGTTAGTGTAAGGGTTAGGTTTAGGGTTAGTGTTAGGTTTAGGGTTGGGGTTATGGTTAGGGTTAGGTTAAGGATAAGGGTTAGGGTTAAGGTTAGGGTTAGGGTTAGGGTTAAGTTTAGGGTTAGGATTAGAGTAAGGGTACGGTTTAGGGTTAGGATTAGGGTAAGGGTAAGGGTAAGGGTAAGGGTTATGTTTAGAGTTACGGTTAGGGTTAGGGTTAGGGTTAGGATAAGGGTAAGTGTAAGGGTTAGGGTTAAGGTTAGGTTTAGGGTTAGGGTTAGTTTTAGGGTTAGGGTTAGGGTAAGGGTTAGGGTTAGGGTTACGGTAAGGGTAAGTGTTAGGATTAGGGTTAGGGTTAGGGTTTAGGATAAGAGTAAGGATAAGGTTAGGGTTAGGTTTAGGGTAAGGGTTACGGTTAGGTTTAGGGTAAGGGTAAGTGTTAGGTTTAGGGTTAGTGTTAGGGTTAGGGTTAGCATAAGGGAAAGGGTTAGGTTTAGGGTTAGGGTTAGGTTTAGGTTTAGGGTAAGTTTAAGTGTTAGGGTTAGGGTTAGGGTTAGGGTAAGGGTTAGGGTTAGGGTTAGGGTTAGGGGTTAGGGTTAGGTTTAGGGTTACGGTTAATTTCAGGATTAGGTTTAGGGTAAGGGTAAGCGTTAGTGTTAGGGTTAGGTTTAGGGTTAGTGTTAGGTTTAGGGTTAGGGTTATGGTAAGGATTAGAGTTAGGGTTAGGGTTAGGGTTATTGTTAGGGTAAGGGTAAAGTTTAGGGTTAGGGTTAGGATTAGGTTTAGGGTTAGCGTTACGGTAAGGGTAAGTGTTACGGTTAGGGTTAGGGTTAGAGAAAGGGTAAGGGTTAGGTTTAGGTTTAGGGTTAGGGTAAGGGTAAGGGTTAGGTTTAGGGTTAAGGTGAGCATTAAGGTTAGGGTTAGGGTTAGGGTAAGGGTAAGACTTTGGGTTAGAGTTTGGGTTTCGGTAAGGGTTAGGGTTAGGGTTACTGGTAAGGTTAGGGTTAGGGTTAGAGTAAGGGTAAGGGTTAGGGTTAGGCTTAGGGCCAGTGTTATTGTTAGGTAAATGTTAGGGTTAGTGTTAGGGTTAGGTTTAGGGTTAGGGTTAGGGTTACGGTTAGGGTAAGGGTCAGGGTTAGGTTTAGAGTTAGGATTATGGTTAAGGGTAGAGTCAGGGTAAGGGTTACGGTTAGGTTTAGGGTTAGGTTTAGGGTAAGGGTAAGAGTTAGGTTTAGGGTTTGGGTTAGGTTTAGGGTTAGGGTTATGGTTATGGTTAGGGTAAGGATAAGGTTTAGGGTTAAGTTTAGGGTTAGGGTTAGGGTTAGCGTTAAGGTTTTGGTTAGTGTTAGGTTAAGGGTAAGGGTTAGGGTTAGGTTTAGGGTTAGGGTTAGGGTAAGAGTAAGGGTAAGGGTTAGGGTTATTGTTAGATTTAGGGTTATGGTTAGGGTTAGGGTAAGGGTCAGGGTTATTGTTAGGGTTAGGGTTAGGGTTAGGGTTAGGGGAAGGGTTAGGGTTGGGGTTAGGGATAGGTTTAGGTTTAGGGTTACGGTTAGGGTTAGGGTAAGGGTGAGGGTTAGGTTTAGGGTTAGGGTAGCGGTTAGGGTATGGGTAAGTGTTAGGTTTAGGGTTAGAGTAAGGGTAAGGGTTAAGGTTAGTGTGAGGGTTAGGGTTAGGTTAAGGTTTAGGGTTAGGGGTTAGGGTTAGGGTTAGGTTTAGGGTTGGCGTTAAGTTTAGGGTTAGGGTTAGGTTTAGGGTAAGTGTTAGGGTTAGGGTCAGGGTTAGGGTTAGGGTAAGGGTAAGGGTTAGTGTTAGGGTAAGTGTTAGGGTTAGGTTTAGGGTTAGGTTTAGGGAAAGGGTAATAGTTAGGGTTAGGGTTAGGTTTAGTGTAAGGGTAAGGGTTAGGGTTAGGGTTAGGGTTAGGGTAAGGGTAAGGGTAAGGGTTAGCGTTAGGGTTAGGGTTAGGGTTAGGTTTAGGGTAAGGGTTTGGGTAAGGTTTAGTGTAAGGGTAAGTTTTAGGGTTAGGGTTAGGTTTAGGGTTAGGGTAAGGGAAAGGGTTAGGGTTAGGTTTAGGGTTAGGTTTCGGTTTAGGGTAAGGGTTAGGGTTAGGGTTAGGGTCAGGATTAGGGGAAGGGTTAGGGTTAGGTTTACGGTTACGGTTAGGGGTTAGGATTAGGGTTAGGGTTAGGGTTATGGTAGTGGTTAGGGTAAGAGTGAGTGTTAGGGTTAGGGTTAGGATAAGGTGTTAGGGTTAGGGTTAAGGTTAGGGTTAGGGTTAGGTTTAGGTTTAGGGTTAGGATTTGGGTAAGGGTAAGGGTTAGGGTTAGGATTAGTTTTATGGTTAGGGTAAGGGTTTGGATTAGGGTTAGGGTTAGGGATAGGGTTAGGTTTAGGGTTAGGGTTACGTTTAGGATAAGGGTTAAGGTTAGGGTTAGGGTTAGGGTTAGGGTGAAGGTAAGGGTAAGGTTTAGGGTTAGGGTTAGGGTTAGGCTTAGATTTAGGGATAGGGTTAGGGTTAGGTTTAGGGTAAGGTTTCAGTTTAGTGTTATTGTAAGGCTACGTGTTATGGTTAGCGTTAGGGTAAGGGTAAGGTTTAGGGTTAGAGTTAAGGTAAGGTTAAAGTTTAGGGTTAGGTTTAGGGTTAGGTTTAGGGTAAGGGTTAGAGTTAGGTTTAGGGTAAGTGTAAGGTTTAGGTTTAGGGATAGTTTAAGTGTAAGTTTAGGGTTAGGGTTAGGGTTAGGGTTAAATTTAGGGTTAGGGTTAGGGTTAGGTTTAGGGTTAGGGTTAGGGTAAGGGTAAGGGTTATGGTTAGGGTTAGGGTTATGGAAAGGGTAAGGGTTAGGATTAGGGTTAGAGTTAGGGTAAGGATTAGGGTTAGGGTTAGGGTAAGGGTTAGGGTTAGGGTTAGCATTAAGGTTAGGGTTTGGGTAAGGGTAAGTGTTAGGGTTAGGGTTGGGGTTACAGTTAGATTTAGGGGTTAGGTTTAGGGTTAGGTTTAGGCTTCGGTTTTCTGGTAAGGATAAGAGTTAGGGTTAGGGATAGGGTTAGGTTTCGGATTAGGTTTAGCGTTAGGGTTAGGGTAAGGGTAAGGGTTAGGTTTACAGTTAGAGTTAGGATTAAGGTTAGGGTTAGGATAAGGGTAAGGGTTAGGGTTAGGTTTAGGATTAGGGTAAGGGTTAGGATTAGGGTAAGTGTTACGATTGGGGTAAGGTAAGGGTTGGGGTTAAAGTTAGGTTCAGGGTTAGGGTTAGGGTTAGGGTTTGGTTAAGGGTTAGGGTTAGTTTAGGGTTAGGGTTAGGGTAAGGGTAAGAGTTAGGTTTAGGGTTAGGGTTAGGTTTAGGGTTAGGGTTATTGTTAGGGAAAGGAAAAGGGTTAGATTTAAGGTTAGGGTTAGGGTTAGGTATAGGGTTAGGGTTAAGATTAGGTTTAGGGTGAGGGTAAAGGTAAGGGTTAGGGTTAGGTTTAGGGTTAGGTTTAGGGTAAAGTTAAGGGTTAGGGTTAGGGTTAGGGTTAGGGTTAAGGGTTAGGGTTAGGGATAGGTTTATGGTTAGGGTTAGGGTAAGGGTAAGGGTTAGTGTTAGGGTTAGGGTTAGTGATAGGATTAGGGTTAGGGTTAGGGTAAGGGTAAGTGTTAGGTTTAGGATTAGGGTTAGGGTTAGATTTATGGTTAGGGTTAGGGTAAGGGTAAATGTTAGGATTAGGTTTAGGGTTTTGGTTAGGTTTAAGGTTAGGGTTAGGGTTAGGGTAAGGGTAAAGATTAGTGTAGGGTTAGGTTTAGGGTAAGGGTTAGGGTTAGGGTTATGTTTAGGATTACGGTTAGGGCTAGGGGTTGGGTTAGGGTAAAATTATGTGTTAGGGTTAGGGTTAAGGTTAGGGTTAAGGTTAGCGTTAGGGTAAGAGTAAGGGTTAGGGTAAGGGTAAGGGTTAGGGTTAAGGATAGGGTAGGGGTTAGGGTAAGGGTAAGTGTTAGGGTTAGGGTGAGTATAAGTGTAAGCGTTAGGGTTAGGGTTAGTGTTACGGTTAGGGGTTAGGATTAGGGTTAGGGTTAGGGTTAGGTTTAAGTTTGGGTTAGGGTTACGTAAGGGTAAGGTTTAGGTTTAGGGTTAAGGTTAGGGGTAGTGTTAGGTTTAGGGTTGAGGTTAGAGTTAGGTTTGGGTTAGAGTTCGGGTAAAGTTAAGGTTTAGGGTTAGGGTTAGGGTTAGGTTTAGGGTAAGGGTTAGGGTAAGGGTAAGGGATAGGGTTAGGGTTAGTGTTAGAGTTAAGCTTAGGGTTAGGGTAAGGGTAAGAGTTTGGGTTAGATTTTGGGTTTGGGTAAGGGTTAGGGTTAGGGTAAGGGTTAGCGTTAGTGTTAGGGTTAGGTTTAGGGTTAGGGTTAGGGTTAGGGTTCGAGTTAGGGCAAGGGTAAGGGTTAGGGTTAGGGTTAGGTATAGGTTTAGGGTAAGGATAAGGGTTAGGGTTAAGTTTAGTGTTAGGGTTAGGTTTAGGGTTATGGTTAAGGTTAGGATTAGGGTAAGGGTAAGGGTTAGGGTTAGGTTAAGGGTTAGGATTAGGGTAAGGGTAAGGGTAAGGGTTAGGGTTAAGTTTAGGTTTAGGGTTAGTGTTAGTGTTAGTGTTAGTGTTAGGGTTAGGGTAAGTGTAATGGTTAGGGTTAGGGTTAGGATAAGGGTAAGGGTTAGGGTTAGGGTTAGGTTTAGGGTAAGGGTTAGGGTTAGGTTTAGGGTAAGGTAAGTTTTAGGGTTAGGGTTAGGGTAAGGGTAAGGTTTAGGGTTAGCGTTAGGGTTAGGGTTAGGTTTATGTTTAGGGTAAGTGTAAGGGTTAGGGTTAGGGTTAGGGTAAGGGTTAGGGTTAGGGTTAGGGTAAGAGTAAGTATGAGGGTTAGGTTTAGGGTTAGGATAAGTGTAATGGTTAGGGTTAGGGTTAGGGTTAGGTTTATGGGTTAGGGTTAGGGTTAGAGTTAATTTTAGGGTTAGGGTTAGGGTAAGGGTAAGCGTTAGGGTTAGGGTTAGGTTTAGGGTTAGTGTTAGGTTTAGGGTTAGGGTTAGGGTTAGGTTAAGGATTAGGATTAGGGTTAGGGTTAGGGTTAGGGTTAGTGTAAGGGTAAGGGTTAGGGTTACGGTTAGGGTTAGGGAAAGGTTAAGGGTTAGGTTTAGGGTTAGTGTTAGGGTATGGGTTAGGGTTAGGTTTAGGTTTAGGGTTAGGGTTAGCATTAAGGTTAGAGTTATGGTAAGGGTAAGTGTTAGGGTTAGGGTTAGGTTTACGGTTAGATTTAGGGGTTAGGGTTAGGGTTAGGTTTAGGGTTAGCGTTAGGGTAAGTATAAGAGTTAGGGTTAGGGTTAGGGTTAGGGTTAGGGTTAGGGTTAGGTTAGGTTTAGGGTTAGCTTTAGGCTAAGGGTAAGGATTACGGTAAGGGTTAGGGTTAAGGTAAGGGTAAGGGTTAGGGTTAGGGTTAGGGTTAGGGTTAGGGTAAGGTTTAGGGTTAGGTTTAGGGTAAGGGTAAGGTTTAGGGTTAGGGTTAGGGTTAGGGATAGGGTAATGGTAAGGGTTAGGGTTATGGTTACAGTTAGGGTTAGGTTTAGGATTAGGGTAAGGGTAAGGGTAAGGGTTTGGATTAGGGTTAGGGTTAGGTTTAGGGTAAGGGTTAGGGTTAGGGTTAGGTTTAGGGTTAGGGTAAGGGTAACTGTTAGGGTTAGAATTAGGGTTAGGGATAGTGTTAGGATAAGTGTAAGGGTTAGGGTTAGGGTTAGGGTTAGGGGTCGGCGTTAGGGTTAGGGTTATGGTTAGTGTTAGGTTTAGGGTTAGGGTTAGGGTAAGGTTAAGGGTAAGGGTAAGGGTTAGGGTTAAGGTTAGGTTTAGGGTTAGAGTTAGGGTTAGGGTTAGGGTAAGGGTAAGGGTTAGGTTTAGGATTACGGTAAGGGTTAGGTTTAGGGTTAGGGTTAGGGTTATGTTTAGGGTTACGATTTTAGTTAGGGTTAGTGTTAGTTTAAAGGTAAGGGTTAGGGTTAGGGTTAGGGTTAGGTTTAGGGTTAGGGTTAGGGTAAGGTTAAGGGTAAGGGTAAGAGTTAGGGTTAATGTTAGGTTTAGGGTTAGGGTTAGGGTTAGGGTTAGGGTAAGGGTAAGGGTTAGGTTTAGGATTACGGTAAGGGTTAGGTTTAGGGTTAGGTTAGGGTTATGTTTAGGGTTACGATTAGGGTTAGGGTTAGGGTTAGGTTAAGTGTATGCGGTACGGTTAGGGTTAGGGTTAAGGTTAGGGTTAGGGTTAGCGTTAGGGTTAGGGTAAGGTTTAGGGTTATGGTTAGGGTCAGTTTTAGGGTAAGGGTAAGTATTAGGGTTAGGGTTAGGGTGAGTGTTAGGATAAGGGTAAGGGTAGGGTTAGGGTTAGGGTTAGGGTTCGCGTTACAGGTTAGGGTAAGGGTTAGGGTTAGGGTTAGGTTCAGGGTTAGGGTTAGGATTAGTGTAAGGGTTAGGGTTAGGGTTAGGGTTACGGTTAGGGGTTAGGATTAGGGTTAGTGTTATGGTTAGGTTTAGGTTTTTGTTAGGGTTACGTAAGGGTAAGGGTTAGGTTTAGGGTTGGGGTTAGGTTTAGTGTTAGGTTTAGGGTTGAGGTTAGAGTTAGGTTTAAGGTTAGAGTTAGGGTAACGGTAAGGTTTAGGGTTAGGGTTAGGGTTAGGTTTAGGGTTATGGTTAGGGTAAGTGTAAGAGTAACGGTTAGGGATAGGGTTAGTGTTAGAGTTAAGGTTAGGGTTAGGGTAAGGGTAAGAGTTTGGGTTATATTTTGGGTTTGGGTAAGGGTTAGGGTTAGTGTTAGGGCCAGGGTTATTGTTAGGGTAAGGGTTAGGGTTAGTGTTAGGGTTAGGTTTAGGGTTAGGTTTAGGGTAAGGGTAAGGGTTAGGGTTAAGGTTAGGGTTAGAGTTAGGATTATGGTTAGGGTAGGGTCAGGGTAAGGGTTACCGTTAGGTTTAGGTTATTGTTAGGGTAAGGGTAAGGGTTAGGTTTAGGGTTAGGGTTATGTTTAGGGTTAGGGTAAGGATAAGGGTTATGGTTAAGGTTAGGGTTAGGGTTAGGGTTAGGGTTAAGTTTAGGGTTAGGATTAGGGTAAGTGTAAGGGTTAGGGTTAGGGTTAGTGTTAGGGTAAGTGTAAGGGTTAGGTTTAGGGTTAGGGTTATGTTTAGGGTTAGGGTAAGGATAAGGGTTAGGGTTAAGGTTAGGGTTAGGGTTAGGGTTAGGGTTAAGTTTAGGGTTAGGATTAGGGTAAGTGTAAGGGTTAGGGTTAGGGTTAGTGTTAGGATAAGGGTAAGGCTTAGGGTTAGGGTTATGGTTAGAGTTAGGGTAAGGGGTTAGATTTAGGGTTAAGGTTAGGGTTAGGGTTAGGGTAAGGTTTAGGGTTAGGGTTAAGGTTAGGGTTAGGGTGAGTGTAAGGGAAAGGGTTAGGTTTAGATTTAGGGTTAGGGTTAGGGTAAGGTTTAGGGTTAGGGATAGGGGTAGTGTTAGGGTTAGGGTAAGGGTAACGGTTTGGGTTAGGATTAGGTTTTGAGTTGGGTTAAGGTTAGGGTTAGGGTTAGGGTAAGAGTAAGGGTTAGGGTTAGGTTTAGCGTAAGGGTTAGGGTTAGGGTTAGGGTTACGGTCAGGGTTAGGTTTAGGGTAAGGGTATGTGTTAGGGTTAAGGTTAGGGTTAGGGTTGGGGTTAGCGTTAAGGGAAGCGTAAGGGTTAGGGTTAGGGTTAAGGTAAGGGTAATGGTTAGGTTTAGTGTTAGGTTTAGGTTTATTTTAAGGGTTAGGGTTAGGTTTAGGATAAGGGTAAGGTTTAGGATTAGGGTTAGGGTTAGGGTAAGGTTTAGGGTTAGAGTAAGGGTTAGGGTTAGGTTTAGGGTTAAGGTAAGGGTAAGGGTTAGGGTTAGGGTTAAGGTTAAGGTAAGAGTTAGGGTTAGGGTTAGGGTTAGGGTAGGGGTTAGGGTTAAGCTTAAGTGTTAGTGTTAGGGTTAGGTTTAGGATAAAGGTAAGGATTAGGGTTAGGTTTAGGGTTAGGGTTAGAGGTTAGGGTTAGGGTTAGGGTTAAGGATAGCTTTAGGTTTAGGGTAAGGGTAAGGGTAAGTGTAGGGTTAGAGTTAGGGTAAGGTTATGGTTTAGGGTTAGGCTTAGGGTTAGGGTAGGGGATAGTGTAAGGGTAAGTGTTAGGGTTAGGGATAGGGGTAGGATAATGGTAAGGGTTAGGGTTAGGGTTAGGGTTAGAGTTAGGGTAAGGGGTTAAGGTTAGGGTTAGGGTTAGGGTTAGGTTTTGGGTTAGGGTTAGGATTAGGGTAAGGTAAGGGTTAGGGTTAGGGTTAGGGTTACTGTTAGGGATAGGGTTAGGTTGAGGTTTAGGGTTAGGTTAAGGGTAAGGGTTAAGTTTAGGGTTAGGGTTAGGGTTAGGTTTAGCGTAAGGGTTAGGATTAGGTTTAGGTTAAGGGTAAGGTTTAGGGTTAGGGTTAGGGTTAGGGTTGAGGTTAGGGTTAGGGTTAGGGTTAGGGTTAGGGTTAGGGTTGGGGTTAAGTTTAGGTTTAGGGTAAGGGTAAGTGTCAGTGTTAGGGTAAGGGTTAGGGTTAGGGTAGGGGTTAGGGTAAAGGTAAGTGTTAGGGTTAGGGTTAGCGTTAGGATAAGTGTAAGGGTTAGGGTTAGGGTTAGGTTTAGGTTTAGGGTTAGGGTTAGGGTAAGTGTAAGGGTAAGGGTTAGGGTTAGGGTTAGTGTTAGAGTTAAGGTTAGGGGTAGGGTAAGGGTAAGAGTTTGGGTTAGATTTTGGGTTTGGGTAAGGGTTAGGGTTAATGTTAGGGCCAGGGTTATTGTTGGGGTAAGGGTTAGGGTTAGGGTTAAGGTTAGGTTTAGGGTTAGGTTTAGGGTTAGGGTAAGGGTAAGGGTTAGGGTTCAGGTTAGGGTTAGATTTAGGATTATAGTTAGGGTTAGTGTCAGTGTAAGGGTTATGGTTAGGTTTAGGTTTAGTGTTAGGGTAAGGGTAAGGGTTAAGTTTAGCGTTAGTGTTAGGTTTAGGGTTAGGGTTATTGTTAGGGTTAGGGTAAGGATAAGGGTTAGGGTTAAGGTTAGCGTTAGGGTTAGGGTTAGGGTTAGGTTAGGGTTAGGATTAGGATAAGGGTAAGGGTTAGGGTTAGGGTTAGTGTTAGGATAAGGGTAAGGGTTAGGGTTAAGGTTAGGGTTAATGTTAGAGTTAGGGTAAGGGGTTAGGGTTAGGGATAAGGTTAGGGTTAGTGTTAGGGTAAGGTTTAGGTTTAGGGTTAAGGTTAGGGTTAGGGTGAGTGTAAAGTAAAGGGTTAGGTTTAGGTTTAGGGTTAGGTTTAGGGTTAGGGTAAGGGTAAGTGTTTGGGTTAGGATTAGGTTTAGAGTTGGGGTTAAGGTTAGGGTTAGGGCAAGGG
>JANJXV010000048.1:5700000-5727500 GCA_024803745.1 Megascapheus bottae
AGGTTTGGGTTAGGGTTACGTAAGGGTAAGGTTTAGGTTGAGGGTTAAGGTTAGGGTTAGTGTTAGGTTTAGGGTTGAGGTTAGAGTTAGGTTTAGGGTTAGAGTTAGAGTAAAGTTAAGGTTTAGGGTTAGGGTTAGGTTTAGGGTAAGGGTTAGGGTAAGGGTAAGGGATAGGGTTAGGGTTAGTGTTAGAGTTAAGCTTGGGGTTAGGCTAAGGGTAAGAGTTTGGGTTATATTTTGGGTTTGGGTAAGGGTTAGGATTAGGGTTAGGGCCAGGGTTATTGTTAGGGTAAGGGTTAGGGTTAGAGTTAGGGTTAGGTTTAGGGTTAGGGTTATTGTTAGGGTTAGGTTTAGGGCAAGAGTAAGGGTTAGGGTTAGGTATAGGTTTAGGATAAGGGTAAGGGTTAGGTTTAGGTTTAGTGTTAGGTTTAGGGTTAGGGTTATGGTTAGGGTTAGGGTAAGGATAAGGGTTAGGGTTAAGGTTAGTGTTAGTGTTAGGGTTAGGGTTATGGTTAGGGTTAGGATTAGGTTAAGGGTAAGGGTTAGGGTTAGGTTGAGGGTTAGGATTGGGGTAAGGGTAAGGGTAAGGGTTAGGGTTAAGTTTAGGTTTAGGGTTAGGGTTAGTGTTAGGGTTAGGGTTAGGGTTAGGGTAAGTGTAAGGGTTAGGGTTAGGGTTAGAATAAGGGTAAGGGTTAGGGTTAGGGTTCGGTTTAGTGTAAGGGTTAGGGTTAGGTTTAGGGTAATGGTAAGTTTTAGGGTTAGGGTTAGGGTTAGGGTTAGGTTTAGGGTACGGGAAAGGGTTAGGGTTAGGGTTAGGTTTAGGTTTATGTTTAGGGTAAGTGTAAGGGTTAGGGTTAGGGTTAGGGTTAGGGTAAGGGTTAGGGTTAGGGTTAGGGTAAGAGTAAGTGTTAGGGTTAGGTTTAGGGTTAGGATAAGTATAATGGTTAGGGTTAGGGTTAGGGTTAGGTTTAGGGGTTAGGGTTAGGGTTAGAGTTAATTTTATGGTTAGGGTTAGGGTAAGGGTAAGCGTTAGGGTTAGGGTTAGGTTTAGGGTTAGTGTTAGGTTTAGGGTTAGGGTTAGGGTTAGGGTTAGGTTAAGGATTAGGGTTAGGTTTAGGGTTAGGGTTAGTGTAAGGGTAAGGATTAGGGTTAGGGTTAAGGTTAGGGAAAGGTTAAGGGTTAGGGTTAGGGTTAGGGTTAGGGTTAGCATTAAGGTTAGAGTTATGGTAAGGGTAAGTTTTAGGGTTAGGGTTAGGGTTACGGTTAGATTTAGGGGTTAGGGTTAGGGTTAGGTTTAGGGTTAGCTTTAGGGTAAGGGTAAGAGTTAGGTTTAGGGTTAGGGTTAGGGTTAGGGTTAGGTTAGGGGTTAGGGTAAGAGTAAGTGTTAGGGTTAGGTTTAGTGTTGGGATAAGTGTCCTGGTTAGGGAAGGGTTAGGGTTAGGTTTATGTTTAGGGTAAGTGTAAGGGTTAGGGTTAGGGTTAGGGTAAGGGTTAGGTTTAGGGTTAGTGTTAGGGTAAGAGTAAGTGTTAGGGTTAGGTTTAGGTTTAGGATAAGTATAATGGTTAGGGTTAGGGTTAGGGTTAGGGTTAGGTTTACTGGTTAGGGTTAGGGTTAGAGTTAATTTTAGGGTTAGGGTTAGGGTAAGGGTAAGCGTTAGGGTTAGGGTTAGGTTTAGGGTTAGTGTTAGGTTTAGGGTTAGGGTTAGGGTTAGGTTAAGGATTAGGGTTAGGGTTAGGGTTAGGGTTAGGGTTAGTGTAAGGGTAAGGGGTAGGGTTAGGGTTAAGGTTAGGGAAAGGTTAAGGGTTAGGGTTAGGGTTAGGGTTAGCATTAAGGTTAGAGTTATGGTAAGGGTAAGTTTTAGGGTTAGGGTTAGGGTTACGGTTAGATTTAGGGGTTAGGGTTAGGTTTAGGGTTAGCGTTAGGGTAAGGGTAAGAGTTAGGGTTAGGGTTAGGGTTAGGGTTAGGTTAGGGGTTAGGGTAAGAGTAAGTGTTAGCGTTAGGTTTAGTGTTGGGATAAGTGTCCTGGTTAGGGTAAGGGTTAGAGTTAGGTTTAGGGGTTAGGGTTAGGGTTAGAGTTAATTTTAGGGTTAGGGTTAGGGTAAGGGTAAATGTTAGGATTAGGTTTAGGTTTAGGGTTAGTGTTAGGTTTAGGGTAAGGGTTAGGGTTAGGGTAAGGATTAGGGTTAGGGTTAGGGTTAGGGTTAGGGTAAAATTATATGTTAGGATTAGGGTTAGGGTTAAGTTTACGGTTAGGGTTAGCGTTAGGTTAAGGGTAAGGATTACGGTAAGGGTTAGGGTTAAGGTAAGGGTAAGGGTTAGGGTTAGGGTTAGGGTTATGGTTAGGGTAAGGTTTAGGGTTAATTTTAGTGTCAGGGTAAGGTTTAGGGTTAGGGTTAGGGTTAGGGTTAGGGTAATAAATGGGTTAGGGTTATGGTTAGGGTTAGGGTTAGGTTTAGGATTAGGGTAAGGGTAAGGGTTAGGATTAGGGTTAGGGTTAGGGTAAGGGTTAGGGTTAGGGTTAGGGTTAGGTTTAGGGTTAGGGTAAGGGTAACTTAGGGTTAGGGTTAGGGTTAGGGTTACGGTAAGGTGAAGGGTTAGGTTTAGGGTTACGGTAAGGGTTAGGTTTAGGGTTAGGTTTAGGGTTATGTTTAGGGTTACGATTAGGGTTAGGTTTAGGGTTAGGTAAAGGGTAAGGGTTAGTGTTAGGATTAGGGTTAGGTTTAGGGTTAGCGTTAGGGTAAGGTTAAGGGTAAGGGTAAGGGTTAAGGTCAAGGTTAGGTTTAGGGTTAGGGTTAGGGTTAGGCTTAGTGTAAGGGTAAGGGTTAGGTTTAGGATTACGGTAAGGGTTAGGTTTAGGGTTAGGGTTAGGGTTAAGGTTAGGTTTAGGGTTAGCGTTAGGGTAAGGGTTAGGGTTAGGGTTAGGGTTAAGATAAGGGTAAGGTTAGGGTTAGGGTTAGGGTTATGTTTAGGGTAAGGTTAAGGGTTGGGTTTAGTGTAAGGGTGAAGTTTAGAGTTATGGTTAGGGTTAGGGTTAGGGTAAGGGTAAGTGTTAGGGTTCAGTTTAGTGTTGGGATAAGTGTAATGGTTAGGGTTAGGGCTAGGGTTAGGTTTAGGGGTTAGGGTTAGGGTTAGAGTTAATTTTAGGGTTAGGGTTAGGGTAAGGGTAAGCGTTAGGGTTAGGGTTAGGTTTAGGGTTAGTGTTAGGTTTAGGGTAAGGGTTAGGGTTAGGGTAAGGATTAGGGTTAGTGTTAGGGTTATGGTTAGGGTTAGGGTTAGGGTTAGGGTAAAATTATGTGTTAGGATTACGGTTAGTGTTAAGGTTAGGGTTAGGGTTAGCGTTAGGGTAAGGGTTAGGGTTAGGGTTAGGGTTAAGATAAGGGTAAGGGTTAGGGTTAGGGTTAGGGTTATGTTTAGGGTAAGGTTAAGGGTTAGATTTAGTGTAAGGGTGAGGTTTGGAGTTATGGTTAGGGTTAGGGTTAGGGTAAGGGTAAGTGTTAGGGTTCAGTTTAGTGTTGGGATAAGTGTAATGGTTAGGGTTAGGGCTAGGGTTAGGTTTAGGGGTTAGGGTTAGGGTTAGAGTTAATTTTAGGGTTAGGGTTAGGGTAAGGGTAAGCGTTAGTGTTAGGGTTAGGTTTAGGGTTAGTGTTAGGTTTAGGGTAAGGGTTAGGGTTAGGGTAAGGATTAATGTTAATGGTAGTGTTAGGGTTAGGGTAAGGGTAAGGTTTAGGGTTAGCGTTAGGGTTAGGGTAAAATTATGTGTTAGGATTAGGGTTAGGGTTAAGGTTAGGGTTAGGGTTAGCGTTAGGGTAAGGGTAAGGATTACGGTAAGGGTTAAGGTTAAGGTAAGGGTAAGGGTTAGGGTTAGGGTTAGGGTTATGGTTAGGGTAAGGTTTAAGGTTAGGTTTATGGTAAGGGTAAGGTTTAGGGTTAGGGTTAGGGTTAGTTTTAGGGTAATGCTAAGGGTTAGGGTTAGTTTTAGGTTTAGGATTAGGGTAAGGGTAAGGGTTAGGATTAGGGTTAGGGTTAGGGTTAGGGTAAGGGTTAGGGTTAGGGTTAGGTTTAGGGTTAGGGTAAGGGTAACTGTTAGGGTTAGGGTTGGGGTTAGGGTTAGTGTTAGGATAAGGGTAAGGGTTAGGTTTAGGGTTAGGTTTAGGGTTAGGGATCGGCGTTAGGGTTAGGGTTAGGGTTAATGTTAGGTTTAAGGTTAGGGTTAGGGTAAGGTTAAGGGTAAGGGTTTTGGTTAAGGTTAGGTTTAGGTTTAGGGTTAGGGTTAGGGTTAGGGTTAGGGTAAGGGTAAGGGTTAGGGTTAGGGTTAGGGTTAGGGTAAGTGTAAAGGGTTAGGGTTAGGGTTAGGGTAAGGGCAAGGTTTAGGGTTAGGGTTAGGGTTAGGGTTAGGGTAAGGATAAGGGTTAGGGTTAAGGTTAGGGTTAGGGTTAGGGTTAGGGTTAAGTTTAGGGTTAGGATTAGGGTAAGTGTAAGGGTTAGGGTTAGGGTTAGTGTTAGGATAAGGGTAAGGTTTAGGGTTAGGGTTAGGGTTAGAGTTAGGATAAGGGGTTAGAGTTAGGGTTAAGGTTAGGGTTAGGGTTAGGGTAAGGTTTAGGGTTAGGGTTAAGGTTAGGGTTAGGGTGAGTGTAAGGGAAATGGTTAGGTTTAAGTTTAGGGTTAGGGTTAGTGTAAGGTTTAGGGTTAGGGATAGGGGTAGTGTTAGGGTTAGGGTAAGGGTAAGGGTTTGGGTTAGGATTAGGTTTTGAGTTGGGGTTAAGGTTAGGGTTATGGTTAGGGTAAGGTTTAGGGTTAGGGTTAAGGTTAGGGTTAGGGTGAGTGTAAGGGAAATTGTTAGGTTTAGGTTTAGGGTTAGGGTTAGGGCAAGGTAAAGGGTTAGGGATAGGTGTAGTGTTAGGGATAGGGTAAGGGTAAGGGTTTGGGTTAGGATTAGGTTTTGAGTTGGGGTTAAGGTTAGGGTTAGGGTTAGGGTAAGGGTAAGGGTTAGGGTTAGGTTTAGGGTAAGGGTTAGGGTTATGGTTAGGGTTATGGTCACGGTTTTGTTTAGGGTAAGGGTATGTGTTAGGGTTAAGGTTAGGGTTAGGGTTAGCGTTAAGGGAAGCGTAAGGGTTAGGGTTAGGGTTAAGGTAAGGGTAAGGGTTAGGTTTAGTTTTAGGTTTAGGTTTATTTTAAGGGTTAGGGTTAGGGTTAGGATAAGGGTAAGGTTTAGGGTTAGGGTTAGGGTTAGGGTAAGGTTTAGGGTTAGAGGTAGGGTTAGGGTTAGGTTTAGGGTTAAGGTAAGGGTAAGGGTTAGGGTTAGGGTTAGTGTTAGGATAAGGGTAAGGGTTAGGGTTAGGATTAGGGTTAGGGTTAGAGTTAGGGTAAGGGGATAGAGTTAGGGTTAAGGTTAGGGTTAGGGTTAGAGTAAGGTTTAGGGTTAGGGTTAAGGTTAGGGTTAGCGTGAGTGTAAGGGAAAGGGTTAGGGTTAGGGTAAGGTTTAGGGTTAGGGATAGGGGTAGTGTTAGGGTTAGGGTAAGGGTAAGGGTTTGGGTTAGGATTAGGTTTTGAGTTGGCGTTAAGGTTAGGGTTAGGGTTAGGGTAAGGGTAAGTGTTAGGGTTAGGTTTAGGGTAAGGGTTATGGTTAGGGTTAGGGTTACGGTCAGGTTTAGGTTTAGGGTAAGGGTATGTGTTAGAGTTAAGGTTAGGGTTAGGGTTAGCGTTAAGGGAAGCGTAAGGGTTAGGGTTAGCGTTAAGGTAAGGGTAAGGGTTAGGGTTAGGGTTAAGGTTAAGGTAAGAGTTAGGGTTAGGGTTAGGGTTAGGGTAGGGGTTAGGGTAATGTAAGTGTTAGTGTTAGTGTTAGGTTTAGGATAAAGGTAAGGAATAGGGTTAGGTTTAGGGTTAGGTTTAGAGGTTAGGGTTAGGGTTAGGGTTAGCTTTAGGTTTAGGGTAAGGGTAAGGGAAAGGGTAGGGTTAGAGTTAGGGTTAGGTTATGGTTTAGGTTTAGGCTTAGGGTTAGTGTAGGGGATAGGTTAAGGGTAAGTGTTAGGGTTAGGGTTAGGGTTAGGATAAGGGTAAGGGTTAGGGTTAGGGTTAGGGTTAGGTTTTGGGTTAGGGTTAGGATTAGGGTAAGGTAAGGGTTAGGGTTAGGATTAGTGTTAGGGTTAGGGTAAAAGTTAGGGTAAGGGTTACTGTTAGGGATAGGGTTAGGTTTAGGGTTAGGATTAGGTTTAGGTTAAGGGTAAGGTTTAGGGTTAGGGTTAGGATTAGGGTCGGGGTTAGGGTTAGGGTTAGGGTTGGGGTTAAGTTTAGGGTTAGGGTTAGCGTTAGGGTTAGTGTTAGGGTAAGGGTTAGGGTTAGGGTAGGGGTTAGGGTAAGGGTAAGTGTTAGGGATAGGGTTAGGGTTAGGATAAGTATAAGGGTTAGGGTTAGTGTTAGGGTTACGGTTAGGGGTTAGGATTAGGGTTAGGGTTAGGGTTAGGTTAGGTTTGGGTTACGGTTACGTAAGGGTAAGGGTTTGGTTTAGGGTTGTGGTTAGGTTTAGTGTTAGGTTTAGGGTTGAGGTTAGAGTTAGGTTTAGGGTTAGAGTTAGGGTAAGGTTAAGGTTTAGTGTTAGGGTTAGGGTTAGGTTTAGGGTTAGGGATAGGGTTAGGGTAAGTGTAAGGGTAAGTGTTAGGGTTAGGGTTAGTGTTAGAGTTAGGGTTAGGGTTAGGGTAAGGGTAAGAGTTTGGGTTAGATTTTGGGTTTGGGTAAGGGTTAGGGTTAGTGTTAGGTCCAGGGTTATTGTTAGGGTAAGGGTTAGGGTTAGTGTTAGGGTTAGGTTTAGGGTTAGGGTTAGGGTTAGGGTTAGGGTAAGGGTAAGGGTTAGGGTTAAGGTTAGGGTTAGAGTTAGGATTATGGTTAGGGTTAGGGTCAGTGTAAGTGTTACAGTTAGGTTTAGGTTTAGTGTTAGGGTAAGGGTAAGGGTTAAGTTTAGCGTTAGTGTTAGGTTTAGGGTTAGGGTTATGGTTAGGGTTAGGGTAAGGATAAGGGTTAGGGTTAAGGTTAGCGTTAGGGTTAGGGTTAGGGTTAAGGTAGGGTTAGGATTAGGATAAGGGTAAGGGTTAGGGCTAGGGTTAGGGTTAGGGTTAGGATAAGGGTAAGAGTTAGGGTTAGGGTTAGAGTTAGTGTTAGAGATAGGGTAAGGGTTAGGGTTAGGGTTAGGGTTAGTGTTAGGATAAGGGTAAGGGTTAGGGTTAGGGTTAGAGTTAGTGTTAGAGATATGGTAAGGGTTAGGGTTAGGGTTAAGGTTAGGGTTAGGGTTAGGTTAAGGTTTAGGTTTAGGGTTAAGGTAAGGTTAAGGGTTAGGTTTAGTGTTAGGGTTAGGTTTATGGTAAGGGTTAGGTTTAGGTTTAGGTTAAGTGTAAGTTTTAGGGTTAGGGTTAGGGTTAGGGTAAGGTTTAGGGTTAGAGTTAGGGTTAGGGTTAGGTTTTGGGTTAAGGTAAGGGTAAGGTTTAGGGTTAGGGTTAAGGTTTGGGTAAGGGTTAGGGTTAGGATTCGGGTTAGGGTAGGGGTTAGGGTAAGCGTAAGTGTTAGTGTTAGGGTTAGGTTTAGGATAAAGGTAAGGGTTAGGTTTAGGTTTAGGGTTAGGGTTAGAGGTTAGGGTTAGGGTTAGGGTTAGGGTTAGCTTTAGTTTTAGGGAAAGGGTAAGGGTAAGGACAGGGTTAGGGTTAGGGTTAGGTTATGGTTTAGGGTTAGGCTTAGGGTTAGGGTAGGCGATAGGTTAAGGGTAAGTGTTAGGGTTAGGGTTAGGGTTAGGATAATGGTAAGGGTTAGGGTTAGGGATAGAGTTAGGTAAGGGGTTAGGATTAGGGTTAAGGTTAGGGTTAGGGTTAGGGTTAGGTTTTGGGTTAGGTTTAGGATTAGGGTAAGGTAAGGTTTAGGGTTAGGATTAGGGTTAGGGTTAGGGTAAGGTTAGGGTTAGGGTTAGGGATAGGGTTAAGTTTAGGATTAGGGTTAGGTTAAGGGTAAGGGTTAAGTTTAGGGTTAGGGTTAGGGTTAGGGTTAGAGTTAGGGTAAGGGTTAGGATTAGGTTTAGGTTAAGGGTAAGGTTTAGGGTTAGGGTTAGGGTTAGGGTTGGGGTTAGGGTTAGGGTTAGGGTTAGGGTTAGGGTTGGGGTTAAGTTTAGGGTTAGGGTTAGGGTTAGGGTTAGTGTTAGGGTTAGGGTTAGGGTAAGGGTTAGGTTTAGGGTTAGGGTTAGTGTTAGGGTTACGATTAGGGTAATGTTAAGGCTTGGGGTAAGGTTAGGGTCAGGGTTTGGATTAGGGTTAGGGTTTGGTTAAGGGTTAGGGTTAGGTTTATGGTTAGGTTTAGGGTAAGGGTAAGGGTTAGGTTTAGGGTTAGGGTTCGGTTTAGTTTTAGGGTTAGGTTTGGGTAAGGATAACGGTTAGGGTAAGATTAGGGTTAGGGTTAGGGTTATGGTTAAGATTAGATTTAGGTTGAGGGTAAGGGTAAGGGTTAGGTTTAAGTTTAGGTTTAGGGTTAGGTTAAGGGTAAGGGTAAGTGTTTGGGTTAAGTTTAGTTTTAGGGTTAGGTTAGGGTTAGGGTTAGGGTTAGGGTAATAGTAAGGGTTAAGGTTACGGTTAGGGTTAGAGTTAAGGGTTAGGGTTAGGGTTAGGGTTCGGTTTATGGTTAGGGTTAGGGTAAGGGTAAGGGTTAGTGTTAGTGTTAGGGTTAGGGTGAGTGATAGGATTAGGGTTAAGTTTAGGGTAAGGGTAAGTGTAAGGGTTAGGGTTAGGGTTTGGGTTAGGATTAGGTTTATGGTTAGGTTTAAAGTAAGGGTAAGGGTTAGGGTTAATGTTAGGGTTAGGGTTAGTGATTGGTTTACGGTTAGGGTTAGGGTAAGATCAAAGGTTAGGTTAGAGTTAGGGTTAGGGTTAGTGTTAGGGTAAGGGTTAGGGTTAGGATTAGGGTTAGGTTTAGGGTTAGGGTAGCGGTTAGGGTAAGGGTAACTGTTACCTTTAGTGCTAGGGTAAGGGTAAGGGTTAGGGTTAGTGTGAGGGTTAGGGTTAGGTTAAGGTTTAGGGTTAGGTGTTGGGGTTAGGGTTAGGGTTAGAGTTAGGATAAGGGTTAGGGTTAGGGTTAGGGTTAGGGTAAGGTTTAGGGTTTGGGATAGGGTTAGGGTAAGTGTTAGGGTTAAGTTTAGGGTTAGATTTAGGGTTAGAGTTAGGGTAAGGGTTTAGATTAGGTTTAGGGTTAGGGTTAGGTAAGGGTAAGTGTTAGGGTTAGGGTTAGGGTTAGGGTTAGGGTAAGTGTTAGGATAATGGTTAGGGTTAGGGTTAGGTTTAGGGTTGGGGTTAAGTTTAGGGTTAGGGTTAGGGTAAGGTTAAGGTTTAGGGTTAGGGTTAGGGTTAGGGTAAGCGTAAGGGTTAGGGTTAGGATTAGGGTTAGTGTTAGGTTTAGGGGTTAGGGTAAGGGTAAGGGTTAGGTTTAGGATTAGGGTTAGGTTTAGGGTTAGGGGTAGGTTTAGGGTTAGTTTTAGGGTTAGGGTAAGGGTTAGGTTAAGGATTAGGGTTAGCGTTTCGGTAAGGGTTAGGGTTAGGGTTAGGGTAAGGGTAAGGTTACTGGTAAGGATTAGGTTTAGGGTTAGGTTTAGGGAAAGGGTAATAGTTAGGGTTAGGGTTACGGTTAGTGCAAGTGTAAGAGTTAGGTTTAGGGTTATGGTTAGGGTAAGGGTTAGGGTTAGGTTTTGGGTTAAGGTAATGGTAAGGGTTAGGTTTAGGTTTAGGGTTAGGGTACGGGTAAGGGTTAGGGTTAGGTTTAGGGTTAGTGTTAGGTTTAGGGTAAGGGTTAGGGTTAGAGTTAGTGTAAGGGTAAGGGTTACGTTTAGGGTTAGGGTTAGGGTTAGGGTAAGGATAAGGGTTAGGGTTAAGGTTAGCGTTAGGGTTAGGATTAGGGATAGGGTTAGGGTTAAGTTTAGGATTAGGTTTAGGGTAAGGGTAAGGTTTAGGGTTAGGATTAGTGTTAGGGTTAGGGTTAGGGTAAGGTAACGTTTAGGGTTAAGTTTAGGTTTAGGGTTAGGGTTAGTGTAAGTGTAAGGGTTAGGTTAAGGATTAGGGTTAGGGTTTCGGTAAGGGTTAGGGTTAGGGTTAGGTTAGGTTTAGGGTTAGGGTTAGGGTAAGGGTAAGGGTTAGGGTAAGTGTTAGGGTTAGGTTTAGTGTTGAGGTTAAGTTTAGTGTTAGGGTTAGGGTAAGGGTAAGGGTTAGGGTTAGGGTTAGGGTTAGGGTAAGGGTGAGGGTTAGGGTTAGGGTTAGGGTTATGTTTAGGTTTACGGTTAGGGTTAGTGTTAAGTTTAGGGTAACGGTATGTGTTAGGGTTTGGGTTAGGGTTAAGGTTAGGTTTAGGGTTAGCCTTAGGGTTAGGGCTAGGTTTAGGGTTAAGGTAAGGGTAAGGGTTAGGGCTAGGGTTAGGGTTATGGTTAGGGTAAGGTTTAGGGTTAGATTTAGGGTAAGGGTAAGGTTTAGGGTTAGGGTTAGGGTTAGGGTAAGGGTTAGGGTTAGGGTTAAGGTTAGGGTTAGGATTAGGATAAGGGTAAGGGTTAGGGTTAGGGTTAGTGTTAGAGTTAGGGTAAGGGGTTAGGGTTAGGGATAAGGTTAGGGTTAGTGTTAGGGTAAGGTTTAGGTTTAGGGTTAAGATTAGGGTTAGGGTGGTTGTAAGGTAAAGTGTTCGGTTTAGGTTTAGGGTTAGGTTTAGGTTTAGGGTAAGGGTAAGGGTTTGGGTTAGGATTAGGTTTAGAGTTGGGGTTAAGGTTAGGGTTAGGGTTAGGGCAAGGGTAAGGGTGAGGGTTAGGGTTAGGGTAAGGGTTAGGGTTAGGGTTGGGGTTACGGTCAGGGTTATGGTTAGGGTATGGGTATGTGTTAGGGTTAGGGTTAGTGTTAGGATTAGGGTTAGGGTTATGGATAGGGTTAAGTTTAGGTTTAGGGTTAGGTTAAGGGTAAGGGTTAAGTTTAGGGTTAGGGTTAGGGTTAGGGTTAGGTTTAGGGTAAGGGTTAGGATTAGGTTTAGGTTAAGGGTAAGGTTTAGGGTTAGGGTTAGGGTTAGGGTTGGGGTTAGGGTTAGGTTTAGGGTTAGGGTTAGGGTTGGGGTTAAGTTTAGGTTTAGGGTTAGGTTTAGGGTTACGATTAGGGTAAGGTTAACGGTTGGGTTAAGGTTAGGGTCAAGGTTTGGGTTAGGGTTAGGTTTTGGTTAAGGGTTAGGGTTTGATTTATGGTTAGGGTTAGGGTAAGGGTAAGGTTTAGGGTTAGGGTTAGGGTTCGGTTTAGTTTTAGGGTTAGGGTTTGGGTAAGGATAACGGTTAGGGTAAGGGTTAGGTTTATGGTTAGGGTTAGGGTAAGGGTAAGGGTTAGTGTTAGTGAAAGGGTTAGGGTGAGTGATAGGATTAGGGTTAAGTTTAGGGTAAGGGTAAGTGTAAGGGTTAGGGTTAGGGTTAGGGTTAGGATTAGGTTTATGGTTAGGTTTAAAGTAAGGGTAAGGGTTAGGGTTAATGTTAGGGTTAGGGTTAGTGATTGGTTTAGGGTTAGGGTTAGGGTAAGGTCAAGGGTTAAGTTAGAGTTAGGGTTAGGGTTAGGGTTAGGGTAAGGGTTAGGGTTATGATTAGGGTTAGGTTTAGGGTTAGGGTACCAGTTAGGGTAAGGATAACTGTTACCTTTAGTGCTAGGGTAAGGGTAGGGGTTAGGGTTAGTGTGAGGGTTAGGGTTAGGTTAAGGTTTAGGGTAGGTGTTAGGGTTAGGGTTAGGGTTAGAGTTAGGATAAGGGTTAGGGTTAGGGTTAGGGTTAGGGTTAGGGTAAGATTTAGGGTTTGGGTTAGGGTTAGGGTAAGTGTTAGGGTTAAGGTTAGGGTTAGATTTAGGGTTAGGGTTAGGGTAAGAGTTTGGGTTAGGTTTAGGGTTAGGGTTAGGATAAGGGTAAGTGTTAGGGTTAGGGTTAGGGTTAGGGTTAGGGTAAGTGTTAGGATAATGGTTAGGGTTAGGGTTAGGTTTAGGGTTGGGGTTAAGTTTAGGGTTAGGGTTAGGGTAAGGTTAAGGGTTAGGGTTAGGTTTAGGGTTAGGGTAAGGGTAAGGGTTAGGGTTAGGGTTAGGGTTATGGTTAGGGAAAGGTTTAGGGTTAGATTTAGGGTAAGGGTAAGGTTTAGGGTTAGGGTTAGGGTTAGGGTAAGGGTAAGGTTTAGGGTTAGGGTTAGAGTTAGGTTTAGGTTTAGGATTTATGTAAGGGTAAGGGTTATGGTTAGGGTTATGGTTAGGGTAAGGGTTAAGGTTAGTGTTAGGTTTAGGGTTAGGTTTAGGGTAGGGGTTAGGTTTAGGTTTAGAGTTAGAGTTACTGTTAGGTTTAGGGTTAGGGTCAGGGTAAGGGTAAGGGTTATGGATAGGGTTAGGGTTAGGGTTAGGGGTAGGTTTAGGTTTAGGTTTAGGGTAAGGGTCAGGGTTAGGGTTAGGGTTAGTTTTAGGGTAAGGGTAAGGGTGACGGTTAGGGTTAAGGTTAGTTTTAGGGTTAGCTTTTGGGTCAGGGTTAGTGTTAGGGTTAGGGTTAAGGTAATGGTAAGAGTTAGGGTTAGTGTTAGGGTTATGGTTAGGGTAAGGGTTAGGGTTAGGTTTAGTGTAAGGGTAAGGTTCAGGGTTAGGGTTGGGGTTAGGGTTCGGTTTAGGGTTAGGTTAAGGGTAAGGTTTAGGGTTAGGGTTAGGGTTATGTTTAGTATTAGGGTAAGGGTAAGGGTTAGGGTTAGAGTTAGGGTTAGGGTAAGTGAAAGTGTTAGGGTTAGGGTTAGGTTTAGGGTTAGGATAAGCGTAAGGGTTAGGGTTAGGGTTAAGTTTAGGGTAAGGTTTAGGGTTAGGTTTAGGGTAAGGGTAAGTTTTAGGGTTAGGGTTAGCGTTAGGTTTAGGGTAAGGGAAAAGGTTAGGGTTAGGGTTAGGGTTAGGTTTAGGTTCAGGGTAAGTGTAAGGGTTAGAGTTAGGGTTAGGGTTAGGGTAAGGTTTAAGGTTAGGGTTAGGGTAAGAGTAAGTGTTAGGGTTAGGCTTAGGGTTAGGATTAGTGTAATGGTTAGGGTTAGGGTTAGGCTTAGGGTTAGAGGTTACTGTTAGGGTTCGGGTTAGGGTTAGGTTTAGGGTAAGGGTAAGGTTTAGGGTTAGGGTTAGGTTTAGGGTTAGTGTTAGTTTTAGGGTTAGGGTTAGGGTTAGGTTTAGAGTGAGGGTTAGGCTAAGGGTAAGGTTTAGGGTTAGGGTTAGGTTTTGGTTTAGGGTTAGGGTGAGGGTAAGGGTAAGGGTTAGGGTTAGTGTTAGGGTTAAGGTTTGGGTTAGGGTTAGGGTTAGGTTGTGGGTTAGTGTTAGGGTAGGTTAGGGTTAGGGTAAGGGTAAGTGTTAGGGTTAGGATTAGGGATAGCGAAAGGGTAAGGGTTAGGGTTAGGTTTAGGGTTAGGGTTAGGGTTAGGGTTACGGTAAGGGTAAGTGTTAGGGTTAGGGTTAGGGTTAGGGTAAGGGTTGGGTTTATGGTTAGGTTAAGGGTAAGTGTAAGGGTAAGGGTTAGGGTTAGGGTTAGGGTTAGGGTAAGGGTAAGGGTAAGGGTTCGGTTTAGGGTTAAGGTTAGGGTAAGGGTTAGGGTTAGGTTAGGGTTAGGGTTAGGGTTATGTTTGGGGTTACAGTTTGGGTTAGGGTTTGGGTTATGGTAAGGGTATGTGTTAGGGTTAGGGTTAGGGTTAAGGTTAGGGTTAGGGTTAGCGTTAGGGTAAGGGTAAGGGTTACAGTTAGGGTTAGGGTTAAGATAAGTGTAATGGTTAGGTTTAGGGTTAGGGTAAGGGTAAGGTTTAGGGTTAGGGTTAGGGTTAGGGTTAGGGTAATGGTAAGGGTTAGGTTTATGGTTAGGGTTAGGGTTAGGTTTAGGTTTAGGGTAAGGGTAAGGGTTAGGATTAGGGTTAGGGTCAGGGTTAGGGTAAGGGTTAGGGTTAGGGTTAGGTTTAGGGTTATGGTAAGGGTAAGTGTTAGGCTTAGGGTTAGCGTTAGGGTTAGTGTTAGGATAAGGGTAAGTGTTAGGATTAGGGTTAGGGTTAGGGTTAGGTGTCGGCGTTAGGGTTAGGTTTAGGGTTAGTGTTAGGTTTAGTGTTAGGGTTATGGTAAGGGTAAGGTTTAGGTATAGGGTTAGATTTAGGGTTAATCTTAGGGTTAGGGTTAGGGTTAGGGTAAGTGTAAGGGTGAGAGTTAGGGTGACGGTAGGGTTTAGGGTAAGGGTAAGTGTTAGGGTTAGGGTTAGGGTTAGGATAATTGTAAGGGTTACTGTTAGGGTTAGGGTTATTGTTAGGGGTTAGTGCTAGGGTCAGGTTTAGGGTTAGGTTTGGGGTTAGGGTTACGTAAGTATAAGGGTTAGGGTTAGGGTTAGGGTTAGTGTTAGGTTTAGGGTTGGGGTTAGGGTTAGGGTTAGGTTTAGTTTTAGGGTTAGGGTAATGGTAAGGTTTAGGGTTAGGGTTAGGGTAAGGTTTAGGGTTAGGGTTAGGGTAAGGGTAAGGGTTGCGGTTAGGGTTAGTGTTAGGATAAAGGTTAGGATTAGGGTTAGGGTTAGGATTAAAGTTAGCTAAGGTTTAGGGTAAGGGTAAGCGTAAGGGTAAGGGTTAGGGTTAAGATTAGGTTTAGGGTTAGGGTTAGGGTTAAGGTTAGGGTAAGGGTTAGGGTTAGGATTAGGGTAAGGGTTAGGGTTAGGGTTAGGGTTAGGGTTATGTTTAGAGTTACGGTTAGGGTTAGGGTTAGGGTTAGGGTAAGTGTATGTGTTAGGGTTAGGGTTTGGTTTAAGGTTAGGGTTCGGGGTTAGGGTTAGGTTTAGGGTTAGAGTTAAGTTTAGGGTTAGGGTTAGGGTAAGGGTAAGGGTTAGGGTTTGAGTTAGGGTTAATGTTAGGTTTAGGGTTAGGGTTACGGTTATGGTTACGGTTAGGTTTAGGGTTAGGGTTACAGTAAGTTTAAGGGTTAGGGTTAGGCTTAGCCTTAGGGTTAAGTTTAGGGTTAGGGTTAGGGTAAGGGTTAGGGTTAGGGTTAGGGTAAGGTTCAGGGTTAGGGGTAGGCTTAGGGTTAGAGTTAGGGTTAGGTTTAGGGTAAGGGTAAGGGGTAGGGTTAGTGTTAGGGTTAAGGTTAGGGTTAGGGTTAGGGTTAGCGTTAGGATAAGGGTAAGGGTTAGGGTTAGGGTTAAGGTAAGGGTTAGGGTTAGTGTTAGGGTTATGGATAACGTGAGGATTAGGGTTAGGTTTACTGTAAGGGTAAGGTTTAGGGTTAGGGTTGGGGTTAGGGTTAGGGTTAGGGTTAGGGTAAGGGTTAGGGTTAGAGTTAGGGTTAGGTTAAGGTTTAGGGTTATGGTGAGGGATAGGGTTAGGGTAAGTGTAAGTATTAGGGTTAGGGTTACGGTTAGGGTTAGGGTTAGGATAAGGGGAAGGTTTAGGGTTAGGCTTAGGGTTAGGGTTACGGGATAGGGTTAGGGTTAGGGTTAGGGTTATGTTTAGGGTTAGGGTAAAGGTAATGGTTAGGGTTAGGTTTATGGTTAGTGTTAGTTTTAGGGTTAGGTTAGGCTAATGGTAAGAGTTAGGGATAGGGTTAGGGTTAGGGTTAAGGTTAGGGTTACAGTTAGGGTTAGGGTTAGGTTTACGGTTATGGTTAGGGTAAGGGTCAGGGTTATGGTTAGGGTTCGGGTTAGGATTATGTTTAGGTTTAGGTTTAAGGGTAAGGGTAAGGGTTAGGGTTAGGGTTAGGGTAAGGGTTAGGGTTAGGGTTAGGTTTAGAGTTAGGGTAATGGTAACTGTTAGGGTTGGGATAAGGGTAAGTGATACGGTTAGGGTTAGGGTTAGGGGTTAGGGTTAGGGTTAGGTTTAGTGTTAGGGTTGGGGGTTAGGGTTAGTGTTAGGGTTAGGGTAAGGGTTAGGGTTAGGGTTTATGGTTAGTGTTAGGGTTAGTTTAAGGGTTAGGGACAGGGTTAGGTTTAGGGTTAGGATAAGTGTTAGGGTTAGGGTTATTGTTAGAGTTAGGGTAAGGGTAAGTTTTAGGGTTAGGTTTGGGGTTACGGTTAGGGTAAGTATTAGTGTTAGGGTTAGTTTTAGGGTAAGGTTAAGGGTTAGGGTTAGGGTTTGGGTAAGTGTTAGGATAGGGTTAGGGTTAGCGTTAGGTTTAGGGTAAGGGTAAGGTTTAGGGTTACGGTTAGGGTTAGGTGTTAGGGTTAGGGTTAAGGTTAGGGTTAGCTTTAGGGTTAGGTTTAGGGTAAGGGTAAGGGTTAGGGCTAGGGTTAGTGTTCGAGTTAGGTTTAGAGTTTCGGTTAGGGTAAGGGTAAGGGTTAGGATTAGGTTTAGGTTAGGTTTAGGGTAAGGGTTAGGGTTAGGTTTGGGTTGGGGTTAAGGTTAGGGTTAGGGTTAGGATAAGGTAAGGATTAGGGTTAGGGTTAGGTTTAGGTTAAGGGTTAGGATTAGGTTTCGGGTAATGTTAAGTTTGAGGGTTAGCGTTAGGGTTAGGGTAAGGGAAAGGGTTAGGGTTAGGTTTATGTTTAGGTTTAGGTTTAGGGAAAGGTTTAGGGTTAGGGTTAGGGTTAGGTTAGGGGTTAGGGTAAGGGTAAGTGTTAGGGTTAGGTTTAGGGTTAGGATAAGTGTAAGGGTTAGAGTTAGGGTTACAGTTAGGGCTTAGGATTAGGGTAAGGGTTAGGGTTAGGTTTAGGTTTGGGCTAGGGTTATGTAAGGGTAAGGGTTACGTTTAGGGTTAGGGTTATGGTTAGTGTTAGGTTTAGGGTTGAGGTTAGAGTTAGGTTTAGGGTTAGAGTTAGGGTAAGGGTTAGGGTTAGGGTAAGGGTTAGGGTTAGGGTTAGGGTTAGGGTAGGGGTTAGGGTAAGATTAAGGGATAGGGTTAGGTTTAGTGTTAGAGTTAAGGTTAGGGTTAGGGTAAGGGTAAGAGTTTGGGTTAGATTTTGGGTTTGGGTAAGGGTTAGGGTTAGGGTTAGGGCCAGCGTTATTGTTAGGGTAAGGGTTATGGTTAGTGTTAGGGTTAGTTTTAGGGTTAGGGTTAGGGTTAGGGTAAGGGTAAGGGTTAGGGTTAAGGTTAGGGTTAGAGTTAGGATTATGGTTAGGGGTAGGCTCAGGGTAAGGGTTACGGTTAGGTTTAGGTTTAGGGTTAGGGTAAGGGTAAGGGTTATGTTTAGGGTTAGTGTTAGGTTTAGGTTTAGGGTTAGGATTAGGGTAAGGGTAAGGGTTAGGGTTAAGTTTAGGTTTAGGGTTAGGGTTAGTGTTAGGGGTAGGGTTAGGGTAAAGTTTAGGGTTAGGGTTACGATTAGGTTAAGGGTTAATGTTAGGGTTAGGGTTAGGGTTATGGTTATGTTTAGGGTTAGGGTTAGGGTTAGGGTAAGGGTAAGTGTAAGGGTTAGGGTTAAGGTTAGGTTTAGGGTTAGGGTTAGTTTTAGGTTAGGGTTAGGGTAAGGGTTAGGGTTATGGTTAGGGTTAGGGTAAGGGTAAGTGTTAGGGTTAGGGTTAGGGTTACGGTTAGGATAAGGGTAAGGGTTAGGGTTAGGGTTAGGTTTAGGGTAAGGGTTAGGGTTAGGTGTAGGGAAAGTGTAAGTTTTAGTGTTAGGTTTAGGGTTAGGGTTAGGTTTAGCGTACGGGAAAGGGTTAGGTTTAAGTTTAGGTTTAGGTTTAGGGTAAGTGTAAGGGTTAGGGTTAGGGTTAGGGTTAGGGTAAGTGTTAGGTTTAGGTTTAGGGTACGAGTTAGGGTAAGAATAAGTGTTAGGGTTAGGGTTAGGGTTAGGGTTAGTGGTAGTGTTAATTTTAGGGTTATGGTTAGGGTAAGGGTAAGCGTTAGGGTTAGGTTTACGTTTAGTGTTAGTGTTAGGTTTAAGGTTAGTGTTAGGGTTAGGTTAAGGATTAGGGTTAGGGTTAGGGTTAGGGTTAGGCTAAAGGTAAGGTTTAGGGTTAGGGTTAGATTTAGGGTTAGGGTTAGGATAAGGGTAAGTGTTAGGGTTAGGGTTAGGGTTACCGAAAGGGTAAGGGTTAGGGTTAGGTTTAGTGTTAGGGTAAGTATTAGGGTTAGGGTTCGGGTAAGGTTAGGGTTAAGGTTAGCATTAACCTTAGGGTTAGGGTTAGGATAAGTGTAATAGTTTGGGTTAGAGTTTGGTTTTGGGTAAGGGTTAGGGTTAGTTTTAGGGGTAAGGTTAGGGTTAGGGTTAGGGTAAGGGTAAGGGTTAGGCTTAGGGTTAGGGTCAGGGTTATTGTTAGGGTAAGGGTTAGGGTTAGTGTTAGGGTTAAGTTGAGGGTTAGGGTTGGAGTTAGGGTTAGGGTAAGGGTAAGGGTTAGGGTTATGTTTAGGGTTAGGGTTAGGGTAAGGGTAAGGGTTAGGGTTAAGGTTAGGTTTAGGGTTAGGGTTAGGCTTAGGCTTAGGGTTAAGGTTAGGTTTAGGGTTAGGGTTAGGCTTAGGCTTAGAGTTAGGGTTAGGGTTAGGGTTAGGGTTAGGTTTAGGGTAAGGATTAGGGTTAGGGTTAGTGTTAGGTTTAGGGTTAGGTTTAGGGTGAGGGTAAGGGTTAGTGTTAGTGTTAGGGTTAGGTTTAGGGTTGGGGTTAAGGTTAAGGTTAGGGTTAGGGTAAGGGCAAGGGTTAGGGTAAGGGTTAGGGTTAGGGGAAGGGTTATGTTTAGGGTTACGGTTAGGGTTAGGGTTTGGGTTAGGGTAAAATTATGTGTTAGGGTTAGGGTTAGGTTTAATGTTAGGGGTAGGGTTAGCGTTAGGGTAAGGGTAAGGATTACGGTTAGGGTTAGGGTTAAGATAAGGGTATGGGTTAGGGCTAGGGTTATGGATAGGGTAAGGTTTAGGTTTGGGTTTAGGGTTAGGGTAAGGTTTAGGGTTAGGTTTCCATTTAGGATTAGGGTTAGGGTAAGGGTAAGGGTTAGGTTTAAGGTTAGGTTTATGGTTAGGGTTAGGGTTAGAGTTTGGGTTAGGGTAAGGCTAAGTGTTAGGGTTAGGGTTAGGGTTATGTTTAGGGTTACGGTTAGGGTTAGGGTTAGGGTTAGGGTAAGTGTATGTGGTAGGGTTAGGGTTAGGGTTAAGTTAGGGGTAGGGTTAGGGTTAGGGTAAGGGTAAAGGTTAGGGTTAGGGTTAGGGTTGGGGTTAAGATAAGGGTAATGGTTAGGGTTAGGGTTAGGGTTCTGGTTAGGGTAAGGTTAAGGGTTAAGTTTAGTGTAAGCATAAGGTTTAGGGTTAGGGTTTGGGTTAGGGTAAGGGTAAGGGTGAGGGTTAGGTTTAGTGTTAGGGTTAGGTTTAGGATTAGGTTAAGGGTAAGGGTTAGGGTTATGGTTAGGGTTAGGGTTAGGGTAAGGGTTAGGGTTAGATTAAGGTTAAGGGTTAGGGTTAAAGTTAGGGTTAGGGTTAGGGTTAGGGTAAGGGTTAGGGTTAGGGTTAAGGGTTAGAGTTAGGGTTAGGGTTAGGGTTAGGATAAGGGTTAGGGTTAGATTAAGGTTAAGGGTTAGGGTTAAAGTTAGGGTTAGGGTTAGGGTTAGGGTTAGGGTAAGGGTTAGGGTTAGGGTTAAGGGTTAGGGTTAGGGTTAGTGTTAGAGTTAGAGTTAGAGTTAGGGTTAGGTTTAGGTTTGGGGTTAGGGTTAGGGTAAGGTTTAATGTTAGGGTAAGGTTTAGGGTTAGGGTTAGGGTTAGGGTTAGTGTAAGGGTTAGGGTTAGGGTTAGTGTTAGTGTTACGGTTAGGGTTAAGGTTAGGGTAAGGATAAGGGTTAGGGTTAGGGTTAGGGTTAGGGTAAGTGTAAGGGTTAGGGTTACGATTAGGGTAAAGGATAGAGTTAGGGTTAGGGTTAGGGTTAGGGTTGTGGGTTACGGTTAAGGTTAGGGTTAGGGTTAGGGTTAGGGTTAGAGTTACGGTAAGGGGTTAGGGTTAGGGTTAAGGTTAGGGTTAGGGTTAGGTTTAGGCTTAGGGCTAGGATTAGGGTAAGGGTAAGGGTTAGCGTTAGGATTAGGGTTAGTGTTAGTTTTAGGGTTACGGTAAGGGTTAGAGTTAGGGTATGGGTATGTGTTAGGGTTAGGTTTGGGGTTAGGTTAAGGGTTAGGGTTAGCGTTAGGGTAAGGGTAAGGGTTAGGTTTAGGTTTAGGGTTATGGTAAGGGTAAGGGTTAGGGTTTGGGTTAGCATAAGTTTTAGGGTAAGGGTTAGGGTTATGTTTAGGGTAAGGGTAAGTTTAATGTTACGGTTAGGTTTAGGGTTAGGGTTAGAGTAAGGGTAAGGGTTAGGGTTACAGTTAGGGTTAGGGTTAGTGTTAGGGTAAGAGTAAGGGTAAGGGTAGGTTTAGGGCTAGGGCTAGGTTATGGTTTAGGGTTAGGCTTAGGGTTAGGGTAGGGGTTAGGATAAGGGTAAGTGTTAGGGTTAGCGTTAGGATAAGGGTAAGGGTTAGGGTTAGGGTTAGGGTTAGAGTTAGGGTAAGGGGTTAGGGTTAGGGTTAAGTTTAGGGTTAGGGTTAGGTTTAGGGTTAGGGTTAGGATTAGGGTTAGGTTTAGGGTAAGGGTTATGGTTAGGGTTAGGGTTAGGGATAGGGTTAGGTTTAGGGTTAGGGGTAGGGTAAAGATAAGGGTTAAGTTTAGGGTTAGGGTTAGGGTTAGGGTTAGGGTTCTGGTAAGGGTCAGGGTTAGGGTTAGGGTTAGGTTTAGGTTTAGGGTAAGTGTTAGGGTTAGATTTAGGTTAAAAGGAAGGTTTAGGTTTAGAGTAAGGTTTAGGGTTAGGGTAAGGGTAAGGTTTAGACATAGGGTTAGGGTTATGGTTAGATTTAGGGTTAGGGTTAGGGTTAGGTTTAGGGTAAGTTTTCGGTTTAGTATTAGTGTCAGGGTTCGGGTTAGGTTTAGCGTTAGGGTAAGGGTAAGGGTTAGGGTTAGGGTTAGAGTTAAGGTAAGGGAAAAGTTTTGGGTTAAGGTTAGGGTTAGGTTTAGGGTAAGGGTTAGGGTTAGGTTTACGGTAAGTGTAAGGTTTAGGGTTACGGATGGGATAAGGGTAAGGTTAGGGTTAGGGTTCGAGTTAGGGTTAAATTTAGGGTTAGGTTTAGGGTTAGGTTTAGGGTTAGGGTTAGCGTAAGGGTAAGTATTAGGGTTAGGGTTAGGGTTATGGAAAGGGTAAGGGTTAGGGTTAGAGTTAGAGTTAGGGTAAGTATTAGGGTTAGGGTAAGGGTTAGGGTTAGGGTTAGCATTAAGTTTAGGGTTAGGGTAAGGGTAAGTGTTAGGGTTAGGGTTAGGGTTACGGTCAGATTTAGTGGTTAATGTTAGGGTTAGGTTTAGGGTCGGTTTAGGGTAAGGATAAGAGTTAGGGTTAGGGATAGTGTTAGAGTTCGGGTTAGGTGTAGCGTTAGGGTTAGGGTAAGGGTAAGGGTTAGGTTTACGGTTAGGGTTAGGATTAAGGTTAGGGTTAGGGTAAGGGTAAGGGTTAGGGTTAGAATTAGGGTTAGGGTAAGGTTTAGGGTTAGGGTTAGGGTTACGATTAGGGTAAGGTTAAGGGTTAGGGTTAAGGTTAGGTTCAGGTTTAGGGTTAGAGTTATGGTTTGGTTAAGGGTTAGGTTTAGTTTAGGGTTAGGGTTAGGGTAAGGGTAAGGGTTAGGTTTAAGGTTAGGGTTAGGGTTAGGGATAGGGTTAGGGTTAGGATTAGGTTTAGGGTGAGGGTAAGGATAAGGGTTAGAGTTAGGTTTAAGGTTAGGGTTAGGGTAAGGTTAAGGGTTAGGGTTAGGGTTAGGTTTAGGTTTAGGATTAGGGTTAGGGAAAGTGTAAGGGTTTGGCTTAAGGTTAGGGTTAGGGTTAGGTTAGGTTTAGGGTTAGGGTAAGGGTAAGGGTTAGGATTAGTGTTAGGGTTAAGGGTTATGGTTAGGGATAGGTTTATGGTTAGGTTTAGGGTAAGGGTAAAGGTTAGGGTTAGGGTTAGGGTTGGGGTTAGGTTTAGGGTTAGGGTTAAGGTTAGGATTCGTGTTAGTGTTAGGGTTAGGGTTAGGGGAAGGGTTAGGGTTGGGGTTAGGGATAGGTTTAGGTTTAGGGTTACGGTTAGGGGTAGGGTTAGTGTTAGGGTAAGGGTTAGGGTTAGGGTTAGAGAAAGGGTAAGGGTTAGGGTTAGGGTTAGGGTAAGGTTAAGGGTTAGGGTTAGTGTGAGGGTTAGGGTTAGGTTAAGTTTTAGGTTTAGGGGTTAGGGTTAGGGTTAAGGTTAGAGTTAGGGTAAGGGTTAGGGTTAGGGTTAGGGTTAGGGTAAGATTTAGGGTTAGGGTTAGGGCTAGGGTAAGTGTTAGGGTTAGGGTTAGGGTTAGGTTTAGGGTTAGGGTGAGGGTAAGGGTTAGGGTTAGGGTTAGGGTTAGGGAAAGGGTAAGTGTAAGGGTTAGGGTTAGGGTTAGGTTTAGGATAAGTGTTAGGGTAAGGGGAAGGGTTAGGGTTAGGTTTAGGGTTAGGGTTATGGTTAGGGTTAGGGTTAGGGAAAGTGTTAGGGTTAGGGTCAGGGTTAGGGTTAGGTTTAGGGTTAGGGAGAGGGTAAGGGTTAGGGTTAGGGTTAGGGTTAGGGTTAGGGAAAGGGTAAGTGTTAGGGTTAGGGTTAGGGTTAGGTTTAGGATAAATGTTAGGGTAAGGGGAAGGGTTAGGGTTAGGTTTAGGGTTAGGGTTATGGTTATGGTTAGGGTTAGGGTTAGGGAAAGTGTTAGGGTTAGGGTCAGGGTTAGGGTTAGTGTAAGGGTAAGGGTTAGGTTTAGGTTTAGGGTTAGGGTTAGGGTTAGGGTAAGTGTTAGGGTTAGGTTTAGGGTTAGGTTTAGGGAATGGGTAATAGTTAGGGTTAGGGTTAGTGTAAGGGTAAGTGTTAGGGTTAGGGTTAGGGTTAGGGTAAGGGTTAGGGTTAGGTTTAGGGTTAGGGTACGTGTAAGGGTTAGAGTTAGGTTTAGGGTTAGGATTAGTGTTAGGTTTAGGGTAAGGGTTAGGGTTAGGTTTAGGGTTAGGGTTAGGGTAAAGGTAAGGTTTAGGGTTACGGTTAGGGTTAGGTTTATGGTTAGGGTTAAGGTAAGGGTAAGGGTTAGGGTTAGGGTTAGGTTTAGGGTTAGAGTAAGGGTTAGGGTTAGGGTTAGGGTAAGGGTTAAAGTAAGGGTAAGTGTTAGGGTTAGGGTTAAGGTAAGGGTTAAGGTAAGGGTAAGGGATAGGGTTAGGAATAGGGTAAGGGTTAGGGTTAGGTGTAGGGTAAGGGTTAAGGTAAGGGTAAGGGTTAGGGTTAGGGTTAGGGTAAGGTAAGTGTAAGGTTTAGGGTTAGGGTTAACGAAAGGGTAAGGTATAGGGTTAGGGTTAGGTTAATGTTTAGGGTTAGGTTAAGGGTAAGGGTGAGCGTTAGCATTAAGGTTAGGGTTAGTGTTAGGGTAAGGGTAAGTGTTTGGGTTAAAATATGGGTTAGGGTAAGGGTAATAGTTAACGTTAAGGTTAGGGGTAAGGTTAGGGTTAGGGTTAGGGTAAGGGTAAGGGTTAGGGTTAAGGTTAGGTCCAGGGTTATTGTTAGGTTAAGGGTTAGGGTTAGGGTTAGGGTTAGGTTTAGGTTTTGGGTTTCGGTTAGGGTTAGGGTAAGGGTAAGGGTTAGGGTTATGGTTAGGGTTAGAGTTAGGATTATGGTTAGGGTTAGGTCAGGTTAAGGTTCACGGATAGGTTTAGGGTTAGGGTTATGGTAAGGGTAAGAGTTACGTTTAGTGTTAGGGTTAGGTTTGGGGTTAGGGTTATGTTTAGTGTTATGGTTAGGGTAAGGGGTAAGGGTTAGGTTTAGGATTAGGGTTAGGGTTACGGTAAGGGTTATGGTTAGGTTTAGGGTTAGGTTTAGCGTTAGTGTTAGGGTAAGTGTAAGGTTTAGGGTTAGGATTAAGGTTAGGGTTAGGGTTAGGGGTAGGTTTAGGGTTAGGGTAAGCATAAGGGTTAGGGTTAGGGTTAGTGTTAGGTTTAAGATTAGGGTTAGGGTTAGGGTAAGGTAAGGGTAAGGGTTAGGGTTAGTGTTAGGGGTAGGTTTAGTGTTGGGGTTAATGTTAGTGTTAGGGTTCGGTTTGGGTTAGGATAAGCTTTTGGTTAGGGTTAGGGTAAGGGTATGTGTTAGGGTTAGGATTAGGGTTAGGGTAAGTGTTACGTTTAGGGTTAGGGTAAAGGTAAGGGTAAGGGTTAGGGTTAGAGTTAGGTTTAGGTTTAGGGTTAGGGTTAGGGTGAGGGTAAGGGTTAGGGTTAGGGTTAAGGTAAGGGTAAGGGTAAGGGTTAGATTTAGTGTTAGGGTTATGGTTAGGGTAAGGTTAAGGGTTAGGGTTAGGTAAGGGTAAGTTTTAGGGTTAGGGTTAGGGTTATGTTTAGGAATAGGGTAAGGGTAAGGGTTAGGGTTAGGGTTAGTGTTAGGGTAAGGGTGAGGGTTAGGTTTAGGTTTAGGGTTAGGGTAAGTGTAAGTGTTAGGGTTAGGGTTAGGGTTAGTGTTAGGATAAGGGGAAAGTTTAGGGTTAGGGTTAGGGTAGGGTTAGAGTTCGGGGTTAGGGTTAGGGTTAGGGTTAGTGTTAGGTTTAGGGTTAGGGTTAGGGTAAGGGTAAGGGTTAGGGAGAGGGTTAGGGTTAGGGTTAGGGTTAAGTTTAGGGTTAGGATTAGGGTAAGGGTAAAGGCTAGGGTTAGGGTTAGAGTTAGGGTTAGGGTAATGGTAAGGGTTAGGGTTAGGGTTAGTGTTAGGGTTAAGGTTAGGGCTAGGGTAAGGGTAAGAGTTTGGGTTAGAGTTTGGGTTTGGGTAAGGGTTATTATTAGGGTTAAGGGTAAGGTTAAGGTTATGCTTAGCCTAAGGGTAAGGGTTAGGGTTAAGGTTAGGGTTAGAGTTAGGATTATGGTTAGGGATAGGGTCAGGGTAAGTGTTACGGTTAGGTTTAGGTTTAGGGTTAGGGTAAGGGTAAGGGTTAGGTTTAGGGTTAGGGTTAGGTTTAGGGTTAGGGTTATGGTTAGGGTTAGGGTAAGCATAAGGGTTAGGGTTAAGGTTAGGGTTACTGTTAGGGTTAAGTTTAGGGTTAGGGTAAGGGTAAAGGTTAGGTTTAGGGTTAGGGTTTTGGTTAGGCTTAGGGTTAGGGTAAGGATAAGGGTAACAGTAAGGGTTAAGGTTAGGTTTAGGGTTAGGGTTACGGTTAGGGTTAGCGTTAGGGTAAGGGTAAGTGTTAGGGTTAGGATTAGGGTTAAGATAAAGGTAAGGGTTATGGTTAGGGTTAGGTTTAGGGTAAGGGTAAGCTTTAAGGTTACGGTTAGGGTTATGGTTATGGTTAGGGTTAGGGTTAGGATAAGGTTAGGGGTTAGGGTTAGGGTTAGGGTTAGGGTTAGGTTTAGGGTAAGGGTTAGGGTTAGGTTTAGGGTAAGGGTAAGTTTTAGGGTTATGGTTAGGGTTGGTTTAGGTTTAGGGTATGAGAAAGGGTTAGGCTTAGGGTTAGGGTTAGGTTTAGGTTTAGGGTAAGGGTAATGGTTAGGGTTAGGTTTAGGGTTAAGGTAAGGGTTATGGTTAGGCTGAGGGTTAAGGTAGGGTTTAGGGTAAGGTTAAGTGTTAGGGTTAGGGTTAGGATTAGGATAAGTGTAAGGGTTAGGGTTAGGGTTAGGGTTAGGGGTTAGGGTTAGGGTTAGGGTTAGGTTTGTGGTTAGGGTTATGTAAGGGTAAGGATTAGGGTTAGGGTTAGGGTTAGTGTTAGGTTTAGGGTTGGGGTTATGTTTAGGTTTAGGGTTAGGGTTAGGGTAATGGTAAGGTTTAGGGTTAGGGTTAGGGTTAGTGTAAGGGTAAGGGTTAGGGATAGGGTTAGGGTTAGGGTTTAGGTTAGGGTTGGGGTTAGGGTTTGGTGTTAGGGTTAGGGTTAGGGTTAGTGTTAGGTTTAGGGTTAGAGTTAGGTAAGGGTAAGGGTTAGGCATAGGGTTAGGGTTAGGGTAAGGGTAAGGGTAAGGGTAAGTGTTAGGGTTAGAGTTAGGGTTAAGTTTAGGGTTAGGGTTAGCGTTAGGGTAAGGGTAAGGGTTAGGGTTAGGGTTAAGGTAAAGGTAAGGGTTAGCGTTAGTGTTAGGTTTATGGTTAGGGTTAGGTTTAGGGTTAAGTTTAGTGTAAGGTTAAGGTTTAGGGTTAGGATTGGGGTTAGGGTTAGGGTTAGGGTTAGGGTAAGGGTAAGGGTAAGGGTAAGGTTTAGGGTTAAGGTTACCATTAAGTTTAGGATTAGGGTAAGGGTTAGGGTTAGAGATAGGGTTAGGGGTAGGGATAGGGTTAGGGTTATGGTTAAGGTTAGGGTAGGGTAAGGGTAAGTGTTAGGGTTAGGGTTAGGATAAGGTTAAAGTTTAGGTTTAGGGTTAGGGTTAGGTTTAGGTTAAGGGTTAGGGTTAGTTTTAGGGTAAGGGTAAGTTTTAGGGTTGGGGTTAGGGTTAGGGTTAGGTTTAGGGTAAGGGAAAGGGTTAGGGTTAGGGTTAGGGTTAGGTTTAGGGTAAGGGTAAGGGTTAGGGTTAGAGTTAGTGTTAGGTTTAGTTTAAGGGTTAGGGTTAGGGTTAGGTTTAGGTTAGGGGTTAGGGAAAGGTAAGTGTTAGGGTTAGGGTTAGGGTTAGGATAAGTGCAAAGGTTAGGGTTAGGGTTAGGGTTAGTGGTTAGGGTTAGGGTTAGGATTAAGGTTAGAGTTAGGTTTGGGTTTAGGGTTACGTAAGCGTAAGGTAAGCGTTAGGGTTAGGGTTAGGGTTACTGTTAGATTTATGGTTGGAGTTAGGGTTGCGTTTAAGGTTAGGTTAGTGTAAGGGTAAGTTTTAGGGTTAGGGTTAGGGTTAGGTTTAGGTTTAGGGTTAGGTTAAGGGTAAGGGTTACGTTTAGGGTTAGTGTGAGGTTTAAGTTTATGGTTAGGGTAAGGGTAAGAGTTTGGGTTAGGTTTAGGGTTAGGGTCCAGGTAAGGGTAAGGGTAAGGGTTAGGGTTAAGGTTAGGTTTAGGGTTAGGGTTAGGGTTAGGGTAAGGGTTAGGGTTAGGGTTAGGATTAGGGTAAGGGTTAGGGTTAGGGTTAGGTTAGGGTTAGGGTTATGTTTAGGGGTAGGGTTAGGGTTAAGTTTAGTGTTAGGTTTAGCGTTAGGGTAAGCGTAAGTTTTAGGGTTAGGGTTAGGGTTAAGATAAGGGGAAGAATTAGGGTTAGGGTTAGGTTTATGTTTAGGGTAAGGTTTAGGGTTAGGTTTAGGGTAAGGGTAAGGTTTAGGGGTAGAGTTAGGTTTTGGGTTAGGGTTAGGTTTAGGATTAGGTTAAGGGTAAAGGATAGGGTTAGGGTTAGGGTTAGGGTTAGGGTTAGGGTAAGGATTAGGTTTAGGTTTAGGGTTAGGGTAAGGGTAAAACTTAGGGTTAAGTTTAGGTTTAGGGTTAGTGTTAGGATAATGCTAAGGGTTAGGGTTAGGGTTGGGGTTAGGATTAGGGTTCGGGCTTAGGGTTAGGGTTAGGGTTAGAGTTAGGTTTATGGTTAGGGTTAGGGTAAGGGTAAGGGTTAGGGTTAGGGTTAGGGTTAGTGTTACTGATAGGGTTAGTGTTAAGGT
>JANJXV010000048.1:5732500-5895000 GCA_024803745.1 Megascapheus bottae
AGGGTTAGTGTTAGAGTTAGGGTTAGTGTTAGAGTAAGGGTAAGGGTAAGGGTTATGGTTACGGTTAGGGTTAAGGTAAGGGTTAGGGTTAGGGGTTAGGGTTAGGTTAAGGGTTAGGGTTAAGGTTAGGGTTAGGGTTAGGATAAGTGTTAGGGTTAGGGTAAGGGTAAGTGTTAGGATTAGGGTTAGGGTTAGGGTTAGGGTAAGTGTTACGGTTAGGGTTAGGGTTAGGTTTAGGGTTGGGGTTACGTTTAGGTTTAGGGTTAGGGTAAGGGTAAGTGTTAGGGTTAGGGTTAGTGTAAGGGTTAGGGTTAGGGTTAGGGTTAGGGATATTGTAATGGTAAGGGTTAGGGTCAAGTTTAAGGTTAGGGTTAGGGTTAGGGTAAGGGAAAGTGTTAGGGTTAGGTATAGGCTTAGGGTTAGTGTTAGGGTTAGGGTTAGGGTTAGGGTTAGGTTTGGTTTAGGGTTAGGGTTAGGGTAAGGATAAGGGTTAGAGTTAAGGTTAGGGTTAGGGTTAGGGTTAGGGTTATGGTTCAGGTTAGGGTTAGAGTTAGAGGAAGGGTTAGGTTTAGGGTTAGGGTAAGGGTTGGAGTTAGGGTTAGTGTTAGAGTTAGGGTTAGTGTTAGAGTAAGGGTAAGGGTAAGGGTTAGGGTTAGGGTTAGGGTTAATGTTAGGGTTAGGGTTAGGGTTAGGATAAGGGTTAGGGTTAGGGTAAGGGTAAGTGTTAGGGTTAGGGTTAGGGTTAGGGTTAGGGTAAGTGTTAGGGTTAGGGTTAGGGTTAGGTTTCGGGTTGGGGTTACGTTTAGGGTTTGGGTTAGGTTAAGGGTAAGTGTTAGGGTTAGGGTTAGTGTAAGGGTTAGTGTTAGGGTTAGGGTTAGTTTTAGGGTTAGGGTTAGGGTAAGGGTAAGTTTAGGGTAAGGGTTATGGTTAGGCTTTGGGTTAAGTTTGAGGTTAGGGTTAGGGTTAGGGTTAGGGTAAGGGTTAGGGTTGGGGTTAGGGTAAGGGTTAGGGTTAGGGTTAGGGTAAGGGTAAGTGCTAGGGTTAGGGTTAGGGTTAGGGTTAGGTTAAGGGTTAGGGTTAGGGTTAGGGTGGGGTTAGGGTTAGGGTTAGGATAAGGGTTAGGGTTAGGGTTAGGGTAAGGGTTAGGGTTAGGTTTAGGGTTAGGGTAGGGTTAAGGATAGGGTTAGGGTTCGGGATAAGTTTAGGCTTAGGGTTAGGATAAGGTTTAGGTTTAGGGTTTTGGTTAGGGTAAGGGTTAGGGTTAGAATTAGGGTAAGGGTAAGGGTTAGTGTTAGGTTTAGGTTTAGGGTTAGGGTAAGCATAAGAGTTAGGGTTTGGGATAGGGTTAGGGTTAGTGTTAGTTTAGGGTTAGGGTTAGGGTAAGGGGTCGGGTTAGGGTTATGGTTATGGTTAAGTTTAGGGTTAGAGTTAGGGTAAGGCTAAGGTTTAGGGTTAGGGTTAGGGTAAGGGTAACGGTTAGGGTTAAGGTTAGGTTTAGGTTTAGGGTTAGGGTTAGGGTAAGGGTAAGGTTTAGGGCTAAGTTTAGGGTTAGGGTTAATCTAAGGGTAAGGTTTAGGTTTAGGATTAGGGTTAGGTTTAGGTTTATTGTTAGGGTAAAGATAAGGGTTAGAGTTCAGGTTAGGGTTAGGGTTAGGGTTAGGGTTAGGGTAAGGGTAAGGGTTAGGTTTAGGGTTAGGTTTAGGATTAGGGTTAGGGTAAGGAGTAGGGTTAGAGTTCAGGTTAGTGTTAGGGTTAGGGTTAATGTTAGAGTGAGGGTAAGGGCAAGGGTTAGGGTTAGGTTTAGGGTTAGGGTTTGGGTAAGGGTAATGGTAAGGGTAAGGATTAGGGTTAGAGTTAGCGTTAGGGTTAAGGTTAGGGTAAGCGTTAGGTATAGGGTTAGGATTAGGGTTAGGGTTAGGGTTCGGGTCAGGGTTAGGCTTAGTGTTAGGGTAAGGGTAAGGGTTAGGGTTAGGGTTAGGTTTAGTGTTAGGATTAAGGTTGAGGTTAGGCTTAGGGTTAGGGTTACGGTAAAGGTTAGGGTTAGGGTTAGGGTAAGGGTTAGGGTTAGGGTTTGGGTTAGATTAAGCGTAAGGTTTAGGGTTAGGGTTAGGGTTAGGATTGAGGTTAGGGTTAGAGTTAGAGGAAGGGTTAGGTTTAGGGTTAGCGGAAGGGTTGGGGTTAGGGTTAGTGATAGAGTTAGGGTTAGTGTTAGAGTAAGGGTAAGGGTAAGGGTTAGGGTTAGGGTTAGGGTTAAGGTAAGGGTTAGGGTTACGGGTTAGGGTTAGGTTAAGGGTTAGGGTTAGGGTTAGGGTTAGGGTTAGGATAAGGGTTAGGGTTAGGGTTAGGGTTCGGTTTAGGGTTGGGGTTACGTTTAGGGTTAGGGTTAGGGTAAGGGTAAGTGTTATGGTTCGGGTTAGTGTAAGGGTTAGGGTTAGGGTTAGGGTTAGTTTTAGGGTTAGGGCTAGGGTAAGGGTAAGGGTTAGGGTAACGGTTAGGTTAGGCTTTGGGTTAAGGTTGAGGTTAGAGTTAGGTTTAGGGTTAGGGTTAGGGTAAGGGTTAGGGTTGGGGTTAGGGTAAGGGTTAGGGTAAGGGTGAGGGTGAGGGTTAGTGTTAGGCTTAGGTTAAGGGTAAGGGTTAGGGTTAGGGTTAGGGTTAAGATTGAGGTTAGGGTTAGGGTTTGAGTAAGAGTTAGGGTTAGGGTTAGGGTTAGGCTTAAGATTGAGGTTAGGGTTAGGGTTTGAGTAAGAGTTAGGGTTAGGGTTAGGATAAGGGTTAGGGTTAGGGTAAGGGTAAGTGTTAGGGTTAGGGTTAGGGTTAGGGTAAGGGTTAAGGTTAGGGTTAAGTTTAGGTGTTAGGGTTAGGGTGAGGGTTAGGGTTAGGTTTAGGGTTAGGGTTAGGGTAAGGGTAAGAGTTAAGGTTAGGGTTAGGGTTAGTTTTATGGTTAGGGTTAGGGTAATGGTAAGGTTTAGGGTAAGGTTTAGGGTTAAAGTTAAGGTTAGGGTTAGGGTTAGGGTTAGGGTTAAATTTAGGGTTAGGGTTAGGGTTAGGGGTTGGGTTAGGGTTAGGGTAAGGGTTAGGATTAGGGGTTTGGGTTAGTTTTAGGGTTAGGTGAAGGGTTTGGTTTAGGGTTAGGGTTAGGGTTGGGTTTAGGTTAAGTGTTAGGGTTACGGTTAGGGTTAGGGATATTGTAAGTGTAACGGTTAGGGTTAAGTTTATGGTTAGGGTTAGGGTTAGGGTTAGGGTAAGGGAAAGGTTTAGGGTTAGGTATAGGCTTAGGGTAAGGGTTAGGTTTGGTTTAGGGTTAGGGTTAGGGTAAGGATAAGGGTTAGAGTTAAGGTTCGGGTTAGGGTTAGGGTTAGCGTTAAGGATAGGGTGAGGGTAAGGGTGAGGTTTAGGGTTAGGATTGGGGTTAGGCTTAGGGTAAGGGTTACGGTTAGGGTTAGGGTTAGGGTTAGGGTAAGAGTTAGGGTTAGGTTTGGGGTTAGGGTTAGGGTAAGTGTTAGGGTTAGGCTTAGGGTTAGGGTTAGGGATAAGGTTAGGGTTAGGGTTAGGTTTAATGTTAGGATTAGGGTTAGGGTTAGGATAAGGGTTAGGGTTAGGTTTAGGGTTAGGCTTAGTTTTAGGGTTAGGGTAAGGGTTAGGTTTAGGGTTAGGGTTATGGTTAGGGTTAGGGTATGGGTTAGGGTTAGGGTTAGGATTAAGGTTATGGTTAGGTTTAGGGTTAGGGTAAGGGTAAGGGTTAGGGTTAGGGTTAGGTTAAGGGCTAGGGTTAGGGTTAGGGTAGGGGTCAGGGTAAGGGTAAGTGTTAGTGTTATGGTTAGGTTTACGATAAGGGTAGGATTAGGGTTAGGTTTAGGGTTAGGGTTAGGGTTAGGGTTAGGGTTAGGATGAGGTTTAGGTTTAGGGTTAGGGTTAGGGTAAGGGTAAGGGTGATTGTTAGGTTAGTGTTAGGTTTAGGGTTAGGGTTACGGTAAGGGCAAGGGTTAGGGTTAGGGTTAGGGTTAGGGTTAAATTTAGGGTTAGGGTTAGGGTTAGGGGTTGGGTTAGGGTTAGGGTAAGGGTTAGGATTAGGGGTTTGGGTTAGTTTTAGGGTTAGGTGAAGGGTTTGGTTTAGGGTTAGGGTTAGGGTTGGGTTTAGGTTAAGTGTTAGGGTTACGGTTAGGGTTAGGGATATTGTAAGTGTAACGGTTAGGGTTAAGTTTATGGTTAGGGTTAGGGTTAGGGTTAGGGTAAGGGAAAGGTTTAGGGTTAGGTATAGGCTTAGGGTAAGGGTTAGGTTTGGTTTAGGGTTAGGGTTAGGGTAAGGATAAGGGTTAGAGTTAAGGTTCGGGTTAGGGTTAGGGTTAGCGTTAAGGATAGGGTGAGGGTAAGGGTGAGGTTTAGGGTTAGGATTGGGGTTAGGCTTAGGGTAAGGGTTACGGTTAGGGTTAGGGTTAGGGTTAGGGTGAGAGTTAGGGTTAGGGTTGGGGTTAGGGTTAGGGTTAGTGTTAGGGTTAGGCTTAGGGTTAGGGTTAGGGATAAGGTTAGGGTTAGGGTTAGGTTTAATGTTAGGATTAGGGTTAGGGTTAGGATAAGGGTTAGGGTTAGGTTTAGGGTTAGGCTTAGTTTTAGGGTTAGGGTAAGGGTTAGGTTTAGGGTTAGGGTTATGGTTAGGGTTAGGGTATGGGTTAGGGTTAGGGTTAGGATTAAGGTTATGGTTAGGTTTAGGGTTAGGGTAAGGGTAAGGGTTAGGGTTAGGGTTAGGGTAAGGGCTAGGGTTAGGGTTAGGGTAGGGGTCAGGGTAAGTGTAAGTGTTAGTGTTATGGTTAGGTTTAGGATAAGGGTAGGATTAGGGTTAGGTTTAGGGTTAGGGTTAGGGTTAGGGTTAGGGTTAGGATGAGGTTTAGGTTTAGGGTTAGGGTTAGGGTAAGGGTAAGGGTGATTGTTAGGTTAGTGTTAGGTTTAGGGTTAGGGTTAGGGTAAGGGCAAGGGTTAGGGTTAGGGTTAATGTTAAAGTTAGGTTTAGGGTTAGGGTTAGTGTTAGGTTAGGGTTAGGGTTATGTTAAGGGTTAGAGTTAGGTTTAGGGGAGGGTTAGGGGTTAGGCTTAGGGTTAGGGTTAGGGTAAGGGTTAGGGTAAGGTTTAGGGTTAGGGTTTTGGTTAGGGTAAGGGTTAGGGTTAGAATTAGGGTAAGGGTAAGGGTTAGTGTTAGGGTTCGGGATAGGTTTAGGCTTAGGGTTAGGGTAAGGTTTATGGTTAGGGTTTTGGTTAGGGTAAGGGTTAGGGTTAGAATTAGGGTAAGGGTAAGGGTTAGTGTTAGGTTTAGGTTTAGGGTTAGGGTAAGGATAAGAGTTAGGGTTTGGGATAGGGTTAGGGTTCGGTTTAGGTTTAGGGTTAGGGTTAGGGTAAGGGGTATGGTTACGGTTATGGTTATGGTTATGGTTAAGTTTAGGGTTAGAGTTAGGGTAAGGCTAAGCGTTAGGTTTAGGGTTAGTGTAAGGGTAAGGGTTAGGGTTAAGGTTAGGGTTAGGTTTAGGGTTAGGGTTAGGGTTAGGGTAAGGGTAAGGTTTAGGGTTAAGTTTAGGGTTAGGGTTAATCTAAAGGTAAGTTTTAGGTTTAGGATTATGGTTACGTTTAGGTTTAGGGTTAGGGTAAGGATAAGGGTTAGAGTTCAGGTTAGGGTTAGGGTTAGGGTTAGGGTAAGGGTAAGGGTTAGGTTTAGGGTTAGGTTTAGGGTTAGGGTTAGGGTAAGGTTTAGGGTTAGAGTTCAGGTTAGTGTTAGGGTTAGGGTTACAGTTAACATTAGAGTGAGGGCAAGGGCAAGGGTTAGGGTTAGGTTTAGGGTTAGGGTTAGGGTAAGGGTAAAAGTTATTGTTAGATTTAGCGTTAGGGTTAAGGTTAGGGTAAGGGTTAGGTATAGGGTTAGGATTAGGGTTAGAGTTAGGGTTTGGGTCAGGGTTAGGATTAGTGTTAGGGTAAGTGTAAGGGTTAGGGTTATGGTTAGGGTTAGGATTAAGGTTGAGGTTAGGATTAGGGTTAGGGTTAGGGTAAAGGTTAGGGTTAGGGTTAGGGTAAGGGTTAGGGTTAGGGTTTGGGTTAGATTAAGGGTAAGGGTTAGGGTTAGGCTTAGGGTTACGGTTGAGGTTAGGTTTAGAGTTAGAAGAAGGGTTAGGGTTAGGATTAGGGTAAGTGTTAGGGTTAGGGTTAGTGTTAGAGTTGGGGTTAGTGTTAGAGTAAGCGTAAGGATTAGGGTTAGTGTTAGGGTTAGGGTAAGGGTTAGGGTTGGGGTTAGGATAAGGGTCAGGGTAAGGGTAAGTGTTAGGGTTAGGGTTAGGGTTAGGGTTGAGGTTAGGTTTAGAGTTAGAAGAAGGGTTAGGGTTAGGATTAGGGTAAGGTTTAGGGTTAGGGTTAGGGTTAGAGTTAGGGTTAGTGTTAGAGTAAGAGTAAGGGTTAGGGTAAGAGTTAGGGTTAGGGTTTGGGTTAGATAAAGGGTAAGGGTTACGTTTAGGGTTAGGTTTAGGGCAAGGGTAAGGGTAAGTGTTAGGGTTAGGCTTAATGTAAGGGTTAGGGTTAGGGTTAGGGTTAGTTTTAGAGTTAGGGTTAGGGTAGGGTAAGGGTTAGGGTAAAGGTTAGGGTTAAGCTTTGGGTTAAGGTTGAGGTTAGGGTTAGGGTTAGGGTTAGGGTTAGGTTAAGGGTTAGGGTTGGGGTTAGGGTAAGGGTTAGGGTAAGGGTGAGGGTTAGGGTTACGGTTAGTGTAAGGGTAAGTGTTAGGGTTAGGCTTAGGGTTAGGGTTAGGGTTAGGGTAAGGGTTAGGGTTAGGGTTAGGGTTAGGTTTTGGGTTGCGGTTAGCATAAGGATAAGAGTTAGGATTTGGGATAGGGTTAGGGTTCGGTTTAGGTTTAGGTTTAGGGTTAGGGTAAGGGTTAGGGTTACGGTTGAGGTTAGGGTTAGAGTTAGAAGAAGGGTTAGGGTTAGAATTACGGTAAGGGTTAGGGTTAGGGTTAGTGTTAGAGTTAGGGTTAGTGTTAGAGTAAGAGTAAGGGTTAGGGTTAGGGTTAGGGTTAGGGTAAGGGTTAGGGTTTCTGTTAGGGTAAGGGTCAGGGTAAGGGTGAGGGTTAGGTTTAGGGTTAGGGCAAGGGTAAGCGTTAGGGTTAGGGTTAGGGTTAGGGTTAGGGTAAGGGTTAGGGTTAGGGTTAGGGTTAGGGTTAGGTTTAGGGTTGCGGTTACGTTTAGGGTTAGGTTTAGGGTAAGGGTAAGGGTAAGTGTTAGGGTTCGGGTTAGAGTAAGGGTTAGGGTTAGGGTTAGGGTTAGTTTTAGATTTAGGGTTAGGGTAGGGTAAGGGTTAGGGTAAAGGTTAGGGTTAGGCTTTGGGTTAAGGTTGAGGTTAGGGTTAGGGTTAGGGTTAGGGTAAGGGTTAGGGTTGGGGTTAGGGTAAGGGTTAGGGTAAGGGTGAGGGTTAGGGTTAGGGTTAGGGTTAGGTTTCGGGTTGGGGTTAGGGTTAGGGTTAGGCTTAGGGTAAGGGTTAGGGTTAGGGTTAGGGTTAGGGTTAGGTTTCGGGTTGGGGTTACGTTTAGGGTTAGGGTTAGGGTAAGGGTAAGTGTTAGGGTAACGGTTAGTGTAAGGGTTAGGGTTAGGGTTAGGGTTAGGTTTAGGGTTAGGGTTCAGGTAAGGGTAAGGGTTAGGGTAAGGGTTAGTGTTAGGCTGTTGGTTAAGGTAGAGTTTAGGGTTATTGTTAGGGTAAGGGTTAAGTTTGGGGTTAGGGTAAGGGTTAGGTTAAGGGTGAGGGTTAGGGTTAGGGTTAGGGTAAGGGTAAGGGTTAGGGTTAGGGTTAGGGATATTGTAAGGGTAAGGTCTAGGGTTAAGGTTAGGGTTAGGGTTACGGTTAGGGTATGGGTAAGGGTTAGTGTTAGGTTTAGGGTTAGGGTTAGTGTAAGGATAAGAGTTAGGATTTGGGATAGGGTTAGGGTACGGGTTAGGTTTAGGGTTAGGGTTAGGGTAAGGGTTAGGGTTAGGGTTATGGTTATGTTTAAGGTTAGGGTTAGAGTTAGGGTAAGGGTAAGGGTTAGGGTTAGGGTTAGGGTAAGGGTAAGGGTTAGTGTTAAGGTTAGGGTTAGCTTTAGGATTAGGGTTAGGGTAAGGGTAAGGATTTATGGTTAAGTTTAGTGTTAGGGTTAGTCTAAGGGTAAGGTTTAGGTTGAGGCTTAGGGTTAGGTTTAGTTTTGGGGTTAGGGTAAGGATAAGGGTTAGAGGTCAGGTTAAGGTTAGGGTTAGGGTTAGGGTAAGGGTAAGGGTTAGGTTTAGGGTTAGGTTTAGGGTTAGGGTTACGGTAAGGATTAGGGTTAGAGTTCAGGTTAGTGTTAGGCTTAGGGTTAAGGTTAGAGTGAGGGTAAGGGCAAGGTTTAGGGTTAGTTTTAGGGTTAGGATTAGGGTAAGAGTAAGGGTTAGGTTTAGGGTTAGGGTTAGGGTTAGGGTTAAGGTTAGGTTTAGGGTTTGGTGTAGGTTTAGGATTAGGGTTAGGGTTAAGGTTCGGGTCAGGGTTAGGCTTAGTGTTAGGGTAAGGGTAAGGGTTAGGTTTAGGGTCAGGTTTATGGTTAGGGTTAAGGTTGAGGTTAGGATTAGTGTTAGGGTTAGGGTAAAGGTTAGGGTATGGGTTAGGGTAAGTGTTAGGGTAAGGTTTTGGGTTAGATTAAGGGTAAGGGTTATGGTTAGGGTTAGGGTTAGGGTTATGGTTGAGGTTAGGGTTAGAGTTAGAGGAAGGGTTAGGTTTAGGGTTAGAGTAAGGGTTGGGGTTAGGGTTAGTGTTAGAGTTAGGGTTAGTGTTAGAGTAAGGGTAAGGGTAAGGGTTAGGGTTAGGGTTAGGGTTAAGGTAAGGGTTAGGGTTATGGTTAGGGTTAATGTTAGCTTTAGGTTAAGGGTTAGGGTTAGGGTTAGGGTTAGGTTTAGGGTTGGGGTTACGTTTAGGGTTAGGGTTAGGGTAATGGTAAGTGTTAGGGTTAGGGTTAGTGTAAGGGTTAGGGTTGGGGTTAGGGTTAGTTTTAGGGTTAGGGTTAGGGTAAGGGTAAGGGTTAGGGTTGGGGTTAGGGTAAGGGTTAGGGTAAGGGTGAGGGTGAGGGTTCGTGTTAGGCTTAGGGTAAGGGTAAGGGTTAGGGTTAGGGTTAGGGTTAAGATTGTGGTTAGGGTTAGGGTTAGGGTTAGGGTTAGGGTTAGGTTAAGGGTTAGGGTTAGGTTTAGGATAAGGGTTAGGGTTAGGGTAAGGGTAAGTTTTAGGGTTAGGGTTAGGGTAAGGCTTTGGGTTAAGGTTGAGGTTAGGGTTAGGGTTAGGGTTAGGGTAAGGGTTAGGGTTGGGGTTAGGGTAAGGGTTAGGGTAAGGGTGAGGGTGAGGGTTCGTGTTAGGCTTAGGGTAAGGGTAAGTTTTAGGGTTAGGGTTAGGGTTAGGGTAAGTGTTAAGGTTAGGGTTAGGTTTAGGTGTTTGGGTTAGGGTGAGGGTTAAGTTTAGGTTTAGGGTTAGGGTTAGGGTAAGGGTAAGAGTTAGGATTAGGGTTAGGGTTAGTTTTGTGGTTAGGGTTAGGGTAATGGTAAGGGTTAGGGTAAGGGTAAGGGTTAGGGTTAAGTTTAGGGTTAGGGTTAGGGTTAAGTTTAGGGTTAGGGTTAGTCTAAGGGTAAGGTTTAGGTGTAGGGTTAGGGTTAGGTTTAGGGTTAGGGTTAGGCTTAGTTTTAGGGTAAGGGTAAGGGTTAGGGTTAGGGTTAGGGTTAGGGTTAAGTTTGAGGTTAGGGTTAGGGTTAGGGTTAGGGTTAGGGTTAGGGTGAGGGTAAGGGTAAGGTTTAGGGTTAGGATTGGGGTTAGGTTTAGGGTAAGGGTTACGGTTAGGGTTAGGGTTAGGGTTAGGGTAATTGTTAGGGTTAGGCTTAGGGTTAGGTTAAGGGTTAAGGTTAGGGTTAGGGTTAGGTTTACGGTTAGGATTAGGGTTAGGGTTAGGATAAGGGTTAGGGTTAGGTTTAGGGTTAGGGTTAGGCTTAGTTTTAGGGTAAGGGTTAGGGTTAGGGTTAGGGTTATGGTTAAGTTTGAGGTTAGGGTTAGGGTTAGGGTTAGGGTTAGGATTAAGGTTATGGTTAGGTTTAGGGTTAGGGTAAGGGTAAGGATTAGGGTTGGGGTTAGGGTTAGGGTAAGGGTTAGGGTAGGGGTCAGGGTAAGTTTAAGTGTTAGTGTTAGGGTTAGGTTTAGGATAAGGGTAGGATTAGGGTTAGATTTAGGGTTAGGGTTAGGGTTAGGGTTAGGGTTAGGGTGAGGTTTAGGTTTAGGGTTAGGGTAAGGGTTAGAGTAAGGGTTTGGGTTAGGATTAGCTTTAGGGTTGGGGTTAAGGTAAGGGTTAGGGTGAGGGTAAGGGTAAGGTTTAGGGTTAGGTTTAGGGTAAGGGTTAGGGTTAGGGTTAGGGTTAGGGCTACTGTTAGGGTTAGGGTTAGGGTAAGGGTAATGGTTAGGGTTAGGGTTAGAAGTTAGGGTTAGGGTTAGGGTGAGGGTTAGGTTTAGGTTTAGGGTTAGGGTAAGGGTTAGGGTTAGGGTTAGGGTTAAGGTTAGGGTTAGGGTTAGGGTTAGGGTAAGGGTTAGTGTTAGGTTTACGGCAAGGGTTAGGTTAGGGTTAGGGTTATGGTAAGGGTTAGATTTAGGTTTAAGGTTAGGGTTAGGGGTTAGGCTTAGGGTAAGGGTTAGGGTTAGGGTAAGGGTTAGGATTAGGGTAAGGATTAGGGTTAGGGTTAGGGTAAGGGTAGGGGTTAGTGTTAGGTTTAGGGTTAGGATTAGGTTTAGGGTTGGGGTTAAGGTTAGGGTTAGGGTTAGAGTAAGGGTAAGGGTTAGGGTTAGGGTTAGGGTTAGGGTTAGGGTTAGGTTTAGGGTTAGGGTAAGGGTAAGGGTTAGGTTTAGGGTTCGTGTAAGGGTTTGTGTTAAGGTTAGGGTTAGGGTAGGGGTTAGGGTATGGGTAAGTGTTAGCGTTAGGGTTAGGTTTAGGATAAGGGTAGGATTAGGGTTAGGATTAGGGTTAGGTTTAGGGTTACGGTTAGGTTTAGGGTAAGTGTTAGGGTAAGGTTATGTGTTAGGGTTAGGGTTAGGGTTAGGGTTAGGGTAAGTGTTAGGGTTAAGTTTAGGGTTATGGTTAGGTTAAGGGTAAGGGTAAAGGTTAGGGTTAGGGATAATGTTATGGTTAGACTTAGGGTAAGAGTTAGGGTTAAGGTTAGGGTTAGGGTTAGGGATAGGGTTAGGGTTAGGGTTTGGGTAAGGATAAGGGTTAGGGTTAGGGTTAGGGTTAGGGTTAAGGTTAGGGTTAGGGTGAGGGTAAGGGTAAGTGTTAGGGTTAGGTTTAGGGTAAGGGTTAGGGTTAGGATTAGTTTTTGGGTTGGGGTTAAGGTTAGGGTTAGGGTTATAGTAAGGGTAAGGGTTAGAGTTAGGGTTAGGGTTAGGGTAAGGGTTAGTGTTAGGGTTAGGTTTAGGGTTAGGGTAAGGGTAAGGGTTAGGTTTAGGGTTAGGGTAAGGGTTAGGTTTAGTGTTAGGGTTAAAGTTAGGGTTAGGGTTAGGGTTAGGGGCAGGCATAGGGTTAGGATTAGGGTGAGGGTTATGGTAGGGTTAGGGTAATGGTTAGGGTAAGGGTTAGGGTTAGGGTTAGGTTTAGTGTTGGGGTTAAGGTAAGGGTTAGTGTTAGGTTAAGGGTAACGGTTAGGGTTATGGTTAGGGTTAGGGTAAGGGTTAGGGTTAGGGTTAGGGCTACGGTTAGGGTTAAGGTTAGGGTAAGGGTAAGGGTTAGGGTTAGGGTTAGGGTTAGGGTTAGGGTGAGGGTTAGGTTTAGGGTTAGGGTTAGGGTAAGGGTTAGGGTTAGGGTTAGGGTTAGGGTTAGGGTTAAGGTTAGGGTTAGGGTTAGGGTTAGGGTATGGGTTAGGCCTAGGGTTAGGGTAAGGGTTAGGTTAGGGTTAGTGTTATGGTAAGGGTTAGATTTAGGTTTAGGTTTAGGGTTAGGGGTTAGGCTTACGGTTAGGGTTAGGGTAAGGGTTAGGGTTAGGGTTAGGGTTAGGGTTAGGTTTAGGTTTATTGTTAGGGTTAGGGTTACGGTTAGGTTTAGGGTTAGGGTTACTGTTAGGTTTATGGTTGGGGTTAAGGTTAGGATTAGGTTTAGGGTAAGGGTAAGGGTTAGGTTAGGGTTAGGGTTAGGGCTAGGGTTAAGGTTAGGGTTAGGGTGAGGTTTACGGTTAGGATTAGGGTTAGGGTTAGGGTAAGGGTTAGGGTTAGGGTTAGGGTTAGGCTTAGTGTTAGGTTAAGGGTAAGGGTTAGGGTTAGGGTTAGGTATAGGGTTAGGGTTAGGGTTAGGTTTAGTGTTAGGGTAAGGGTAAGGGTTAGGGTTAGGGTTAGGGTTAGGTTTAGTGTTAGGGTTAGGGTAAACGTAAGGGTTAGGGTTAGGGTTGGTTAAGGGTTAGGGTTACGGTAAGGGTAAGCATTAGGATTAGGGTTAGGGATAGTGTAAGAGTAAGGGTTAGGGTTAGGTTAGGGTTATGGTTAGGTTTTCGGTTAAAGTTGAGGTTAGGATTAGGTTTAGAGTAAGGGTTAGGGTAAGGTTTAGGGTTAGAGTTAGGGTTAGGGTTAGGGTTAACGTTGAGGTTAAGGTTAGGGTTAGGTTTAGGTTTAGGGTTAGGATTAGGCTTAGGGTTAGGTTAAGGGTTAGGGTTAGGGTTAGGTTTAGCGTTAGGCTTAGTGTAGAGTAAGGGTAAGGGTTAGGGTTAGGGTTAGGGTTAAGTTTAGGGTTAAGTTTGAGGTTAGGGTTAGGGTTAGGGTAAGGGTAAGGGTCAGTGTTAGGGTTAGGGTTACAGTTAAGGTTAGGGTTAGGGTTAGGGTTAGGATTTGGGTTTGGGTTAGGTTTAGGGTTAGGTTTAGTGTTAGGGTTAGGGTAAGGGTAAGGGTAAGGGTTAGGGTTAGCGTTAGGTTTGGGGTTAAGGTTGAGTTTAGGGTTAGGTTTAGGTTTAGGTTTAGGGTTAGGATTAGGGTTAGGGTTAGGGTAAGGATAAGGGTTAGGGTTAGGGTTAGGTTTGGGGTTAAGGTTGAGTTTAGGGTTAGGTTTAGGTTTAGGTTTAGGGTTAGGATTAGGGTTAGGGTTAGGGTAAGGGTTAGGGTTAGGGTTAGGTTTAGGGTTAGGGTTAGAGTAAGGGTAAGGGTTAGGGTTAGGGTTAGGGTTAGGGTTAAGGTTAGGGTTAAAGTTGAGGTTAGGGTTAGGGTTAGGGTAAGAGTAAGGGTCAGGGTTGGGGTTAGGGTTACGGTTAAATTTAGGGTTAGGGTTAGGGTTAGGGTAAGAGTAAGGGTAAGGGTAAGGGTTAGGGTGAGGGTTTGGATTAGGGTTAGGAAACGGGTTAGGGTAAGGGTTAGGGTTAGGATTAGGTTTAGGCTTTGTGTTAAGGTTAGTGTTAGGGTTAGGTTTAGGTTTAGGGTTATAATTAGGGTTAGGGTTAGGGTAAGGGTTAGCGTTAGGGTTAGGTTTAGGGTTAGGCTTAGTGTTAGAGTAAGGGTAAATGTTAGGGTTAGGGTTAAGTTTAGGGTTAAGTTTGAGGTTAGGGTTAGCATTAGGTTAAGGTTAAGGATTAGGGTTAGGGTTAGGGTTTCGCTTAAGGATAGGGTTAGGGTTAGGGTAAGGGTAAGAGGAAGCTAGAGGGTTATTGTTAGGGTTGGGATTATGTTTAGGGTTAGGGTTAGATTTAGTGTTAGGGTTAGTGTAAGTGTAAGGGTTAGGTTTAGGGTTACGGTTAGGTTTAGGGTTAGGGTTAGGGTTAGGGAAAGGATAAGGTTTAGGGTTAAGGTTAGGTTTATGGTTAGGGTTAGGGTAAGGTAAGGGTTAGGGTTAGGTTTAGGGTTAGGGTTAGTGTAAGGTTATGGGTTAAGGTTAAGGTTAGCGTTAGGTTTAGGGTTAGGATTAGGGTTAGGGTTAGGGTAAGGGTAAGGGTTAGGGTTAAGGTTAGGTTAGGGTTACGTTTAGGGTTAGGGTTAGGGTGAGGGTTAGGGTAAGGTTTAGGGTTAGGGTTAGGATTAGGGTTAGCGTTAGCGTTAGGGTTAGGGTTAGGGTTAAGGTTAGGGTTAGGGTTTGGGTTAGGGTTAGGTTAAGCGTTTGGGTTAGGGTTAGGGTTAGGTTTAGGGTAAGGGTTAGGGTTAGGGTTAATGTTAGGGTTAGACATAGGGTAAGAGTTAGGGTTAGGGTTAGGGTTAGGGTTAGGCATACTGTTAGGTTTAGGGTTTGGGTAAGGATAAGGGTTAGGTTTAGGGTTAGGGTTAGGGTAAAGGTTAGGGTTAGGGTGAGGGTAAGGGTAAGTGTTAGGGTTAGGTTTAGGGTTAGGGTTAGGGTGAGGTTTAGGGTTAGGATTAGGTTTAGGGTTGGGGTTAACGTTAGGGTTAGGGTAATGGTTAGTGTTAAAGTTAGGGTTAGGGTTAGGGTTAGGGTTAGGGTTAGCGTTAGGGTAAGGGTAAGGGTTAGGGTTAGGTTTAGGGTTAGGTTGTGGGTAAGGGTTAGGTTTACTGTTAGGGTTAGGTTTAGGGTTAGGGTTAGGGTAAGGATAAATGTCAGAGTTAAGGTTAGGGTTACGGTTAGGGTAAGGGTTAGGGTTAAGATTAGGGTGAGGCTTAGGGTAAGGGTTAGGGTTAGGATTACGGTTAGGGTAAGGTTTAAGGTTAGGGTTAAGTTTAGGGTTGGGTTTAAGGTTAGGATTAGGGTTAGGGCAAGGGTAAGGGTTAGGTTAGGGTTAGGGTTAGGTTTAGGGTTAGGATTAGAGTTAGGGTTAGGGTAAGTTTTAGGGTTAGGGTTAGGGTTAGTGTTAGGTTTAGGCTTAGTGTTAGGGTAAGGGTAAGGGTTAGGGGTAGGGTTAGGGTTAGTGTTAAGGTTGAGGTTAGGGTTAGGGTTAGGTTTAGGGTTAGGATTAGGGTTAGGGTTAGGGTAAGGGTTAGGGTTAGGGTTAGGGTGAGGGTTAATGTTAGGGTTAAGGTTGAGGTTAGGGTTAGGGTTAGGGTAAGGGTAAGAGTTAGGCTTAGGGTTAGGGTTGCCCTTAAGGATAGGGTTAGGGTTAGGGTAAGGGTAAGAGTAAGGGTAAGGGTTAGGGTTAGGGTTGGGATTAGGGTTAGGGTTAGGGTTAGGTTTAGGGATAGGGTTAGGGTAAGGGTAAGGGTTAGGTTTAGGGTAAGGGTTAGGTTTAGAGTTAGGGTTAGGGTTAGGGAAAGCATAAGGTTTAGGGTTAAGGTTAGGTTTAGGGTTAGGGTTAGGGTTAGGGTAAGGTAAGGGTTACGGTTAGGTTTAGGGTTAGGGTTAGTGAAAGGTTAAGGGTTAAGGTTAAGGTTAGGGTTAGGTTTAGGGTTAGGATTAGGCTTAGAGTTAGGGTAAGGATAAGGGTTACGGTTAAGGTTAGGTTAGGGTTAGTTTTATGGTTACGGTTTGGGTGAGGGTTAGGGTAAGGGTTAGGGTTAGGATTAGGGTTAGGGTTAGGGTTAGGGTAACGGTAAGGGTTAGGTTTAGGGTCAGGGTTAGGTTTAGGGTAAGGGTGAGGGTTTGGGTTAGGGTTAGGGTTAGGTTTAGGGTAAGGGTTTGGGTTAGAGTTAATGTTAGCGTTAGACTTAGGGTAAGAGTTAGGGTTAGGGTTAGGGTTAGGGATAGCGTTAGGGTTAGGGTTTGGGTAAAGATAAGGGTTAGGGTTAGGGTTAAGGTTAGGGTTAGGGTGAGGGTAAGGGTAAGTGTTAGGGTTAGGGTTAGGGTAGGGTATGGGTTAGGGTTAGGTTTAGGGTTAGGGTAAGGGTAAGGGTTAGGGTTAGGGTTAGGGTAAGGGTTACTGTTAAAGTTAGGGTTAGGGTAGGGGTTAGGGTAAGGGTAAGTGTTAGTGTTAGGGTTAGCTTTAGGATAAGGGTAGGATTAGGTTTAGGTTTAGGGTTAGGGTTAGAGGTTAGGGTAAGTCTTGACGGTTAGGGTTAGGGTAAGGGTTAGGGTTAGGGTTAGGGTTAGGGTTAAGGTTAGGGTTAGGGTTAGGGTTAGGGTTAGCGTAAGGGTTAATGTTAGGGTTAGGGTTAGGGTAAGGGTTAGGTTAGGGTTAGGTTTATGGTAAGGGTTAGAGTTAGGTTTAGGGTTAGGGTTAGGGTAAGGATAAATGTCAGAGTTAAGGTTAGGGTTACGGTTAGGGTAAGGGTTAGGGTTAAGATTAGGGTGAGGCTTAGGGTAAGGATTAGGGTTAGGATTACGGTTAGGGTAAGAGTTAAGGTTAGGGTTAAGTTTAGGGTTTGGGATAAGGTTAGGATTAGGGTTAGGGCAAGGGTAAGTGTTAGGTTAGGGTTAGGGTTAGGTTTAGGGTTAGGATTAGAGTTAGGTTTAGGGTAAGGTTTAGGGTTAGGGTTAGGGTTAGGGTTAGGCTTAGTGTTAGGGTTAGTGTTAAGGTTAAGGTTAGCATTAATGTTAGGGTTAAGGTTGAGGTTAGGGTTAGGGTTAGGGTAAGGGTAAGGGTTAGGTTTAGTGTTAGGGTTGCCCTTAAGGATAGGGTTAGGGTTAGGGTAAGGGTAAGAGTAAGGGTAAGGGTTAGGGTTAGGGTTGGGATTAGGGTTAGGGTTAGGGTTAGGTTTAGGGATAGGGTTAGGGTAAGGGTAAGGGTTAGGTTTAGGGTAAGGGTTAGGTTTAGAGTTAGGGTTAGTGTTAGGGAAAGCATAAGGTTTAGGGTTAAGTTTAGGTTTAGGGTTAGGTTTAGGGTTAGGGTAAGGTAAGGATTAGGGTTAGGTTTAGGGTTAGGGTTAGTGTAAGGTTAAGGGTTAAGGTTAAGGTTAGGGTTAGGTTTAGGGTTAGGATTAGGCTTAGGGTTAGGGTAAGGATAAGGGTTAGGGTTAAGGTTACGTTAGGGTTAGGTTTATGGTTACGGTTTGGGTGAGGGTTAGGGAAAGGGTTAGGGTTAGGATTAGGGTTAGGGTTAGGGTTGGGTAACGGTAAGGGTTAGGTTTAGGGTCAGGGTTAGGTTTAGGGTAAGGGTGAGGGTTTGGGTTAGGGTTAGGGTTAGGTATAGGGTAAGGGTTAGGGTTAGGGTTAATGTTAGGGTTAGACTTAGGGTAAGAGTTAGGGTTAGGTTTAGGGTTAGGGATAGGGTTAGGGTTAGGGTTTGGGTAAGGATAAGGGTTAGGGTTAGGGTTAGGGTTAAGGTTAGGGTTAGGGTGAGGGTAAGGGTAAGTGTTAGGGTTAGGGTTAGGGTAGGGTATGGGTTAGGGTTAGGTTTAGGGTTAGGGTAAGGGTAAGGGTTAGGCTTAGGGTTAGGGTAAGGGTTACTGTTAAAGTTAGGGTTAGGGTAGGGGTTAGGGTAAGGGTAAGTGTTAGTGTTAGGGTTAGGTTTAGGATAAGGGTAGGATTAGGGTTAGGTTTAGGGTTAGGGTTAGAGGTTAGGGTTAGCGTATGTGTTAGGGTGAGGGTTAGGTTGAGGGTTAGGGTTAGGGTAAGGGTTAGGGTTAGGGTTAGGGTTAGGGTTAAGGTTAGGGTTAGGGTTAGGGTTAGGTTTAGCGTAAGTGTTAATGTTAGGGTTAGGGTTAGGGTAAGGGTGAGGTTAGGGTTAGGTTTATGGTAAGGGTTAGAGTTAGGTTTTGGGTTAGGGTTAGGGGTTAGGCTTAGGGTTAGGGTTAGGGTGAGGATTAGGGTTAGGGTTAGGGTAAGGGTTCGGTTAAGGTTTAGGGTTAGGATTAGCTTTAGTGTTGGGGTTAAGTTAAGGGTTAGGGTTAAGGTAAGGGTAAGAGTTAGGGTTAGGGTTAGGGTTAGAGTAATTGTTAGGGTTAGGGTTAGGTTTAGGGCTACGGTTAGGGTTAGGGTTAGGGTAAGGGTAAGGGTTAGGTTTAGGGTTGGGGTTAGAGGTTAGGGTTAGGGTTAGAGTGAGGGTTAGGTTTAGGGTTAGGTTTAGGGTAAGGGTTAGGGTTAGGGTTAGGGTTAAGGTTAGGTTTAGGGTAAGGGTTAGGGTTAGGGTTAGGGTAAGGTTTAAGTTAGGGTTAGGGTTATGGTAAGGGTTAGATTTAGGTTTAGGGTTAGGGTTAGGGGTTAGGCTTAGGGTTAGGGATAGGGTAAGGGTTAGGGTTAGGGTTAGGGTAAGGGGTAGGGGTAGGGTTAGGTTAAGGGTCAGGGTTAGGGTTAGGTTTAGGGTTAGGGTTAGGTTTAGGTATGGGTAAGAGTTAGGGTTAGGATTAGGGTTAGGGTTACGGTAATGGTTAGGGTTAGGGTGAGGGTTAGGTTTAGATTAGGGATAGGGTAAGGGTAAGGGTTAGGGTTAGGGTTAGGGTTAGGTTTAGGGTTGGGGTTAAGTTTAGGTTTAGGGTTAGGGTAGGTTTAATTATTAGGGTGAGGGTTAGGGTTAAACTTAATGTTAGGGTTAGGGTTAGGGTTAGGATTAGGGTTAGGTTTACGGTTACAGTTAGGTTTAGGGTTAGAGTTAGGCTAAGGTTATGGGTTAGGGTTAGGGTTAAGGTTAGGGTTAGGATTAGGGTATGTGTTAGGGTTAGGTTTAGTGTTACGGTTTGGGTAAGGGTAAGGGTAATGGTTAGTGTTAAAGTTAGGGTTAGGGTTAAGGTTAGGGTTAGCGTTAGGGTAAGGGTAAGGGTAGGGTTATGTTTATGGTTAGGGTAAGGGTAAGGGTTAGGTTTAGGGTTAGGGTTAGGTTTAGGATTAGGGTTAGGGTAAGGATAAATGTCAGAGTTAAGGTTAGGGTTACGGCTAGGGTAAGGGTTAGGGTTAAGGTTAGGGTGAGGGTAAGGGTAAGGGTTAGGGTTAAGATTAGGGTCGGGTTAGCGTAAGTGTTGGGGTTAGGGTTACGGTTAGGGTAAGGGTTAAGTTTAGGGTTAGGTTTAGGGTTGGGGTTAAGGTTAATATTAGGGTTAGGGCAAGGGTAAGGGTTAGGTTATAGTTAGGGTTAGGTTAGGTTAGGGTTATGGTTAGGGTTAGGGTTAGGCTTAGTGTTAGGGTAAGGGTAAAGGTTAGGGTTAGGTTTAGGTTTAGGGTTAAGGTTGAGCTTAGGGTTAGGGTTAGGGTAAGGGTAAGGGTTAGGTTTAGGGTTAGGATTACGCTTAAGGATAGGGTTAGGGTTAGGGTAAGGGTAACTGTAAGGGTAAGGGTTAGGGTTAGGTTTGGGATTAGGGTTAGGGTTAGGGTTAGGTTTATTGTTAGGGTTAGGGTTACGGTTAGGTTTAGGGTTAGGGTTACTGTTAGGTTTAGGGTTGGGGTCAAGGTTAGGATTAGGTTTAGGGTAAGGGTAAGGGTTAGGTGAGGGTTAGGGTTAGGGCTAGGGTTAAGGTTAGGGTTAGGGTGAGGTTTACGGTTAGGATTAGGGTTAGGGTTATGGTAAGGTTTAGGGTTAGGGTTAGGCTTAGTGTTAGGGTAAGGGTAAGGTTTAGGGTTAGGGTTAGGTATAGGGTTAGGGTTAGGGTTAGGTTTAGTGTTAGGGTAAGGGTAAGGGTTAGGGTGAGGGTTAGGGTTAGGTTTAGTGTTAGGGTTAGGGTAAACGTAAGGGTTAGGTTTACGGTTGGTTAAGGGTTAGGGTTACGGTAAGGGTAACCGTTAGGATTAGGGTTAGGGTTAGGGTAAGAGTAAGGGTTAGGGTTAGGATTAGGGTTATGGTTAGGTTTGCGGTTAAAGTTGAGGTTAGGATTAGGGTTAGAGTAAGGGTTAGGGTAAGGTTTAGGGTTAGAGTTAGGGTTAGGGTTAGAGTTAGGTTTAGGGTTAGGGTAAGGGAAAGGTTTAGGGGTAGGGTTAGGGTTAGGGTAAGGGTTAAAGTTAGGGGTTAAGGTTAGATTTAGGGTTAGGTGAAGGGGTAGGTTTAGGGTTAGGGTTAGGGTTAGGATAAGCGTTAGGATTAGGGGAAGGGTAAGTGTTAGGGTTAGGGTTCGGGTTAGGGTTAGGGTAAGGGTTAGGGTTAGGGTTAAGGTTAGGTTTAAGTTTGGCGTTAACGTTAGCATTATGGTTAGGGTAAGGGTAAGGGTTAGGGTTAGGGTAGGGTTAGGGTAAGCGTTAGGGTTAGGGTTAGGGTTAGGGTTAAGGTTAGAGTTAGTGTTAGGGTTAGGGTTAGGGTAAGGGTTAGGGTTAGGGTTAGGGTAAGGGTTAGGTTAGGGTTAGGTTTATGGTAAGGGTTAGAGTTAGGTTTAGGGTTAGGGTTAGGGGTTAGGCTTAGGTTTAGGTTTCGGGTTAGGGTTAGGGTAAGGTTTAGGGTTAGGGTAATGGTTAGGGTTAGGTTTAGGGTTAGGGATAGGTTTAGGTAAGGGTAAGAGTTAGGGTTAGGATTAGGGTTAGGGTTAGGGTAAATTTTAGGGTTAGGGTTAGGGTTAGGGTTAGGATTAGATTAGGGATACGGTTAGGGTAAGGGTTAGGGTTAGGGTAAGGGTTAGGCTTAGGTTTAAGGTTAGGGTTAGGTTTAGGTAAGGGTAAGAGTTAGGGTTAGGATTAGGGTTAGGGTTAGGGTAATGGTTAGGGTTAGGTTTATGTTTAGATTAGGGATAGTGTACGGGTAACGGTTAGGGTTAGGGTTAGGGATAGGGGATTAGGGTTAGGGTTAGGTTTAGGGTTAGGGTTAGGGTTTGGGTTATGGTTATGTTTAGGGTTAGGGTTAGGTTTATGGTAAGGGTAAGGATTAGGGTTAGCGTAAGGGTTAGGGTTTAGGGTTAGTGTTGGGGTAAGGTTTAGGATTAGGGTTAGGGTAAGGGTTAAAGTTAGGGCTAGTGTTAGGTTTATAGTTAGAGTTAAGGTTGAGTTTAGGGTTAGGGTTAGGGTTATGGTAATGGATAGTGTTAGGTTAGGGTTAGGGTTAGGGTTAGGTTTAGGGTAAGGGTTAGGGTTAGGTTTAGTTTAAGGGTTAGGGTTAGGGTTAGGTTTAGGGTTAGGGTTAGGTTAAGGGTTCGGGTTAGGGTTAGGGTTAGGATAAGGGTTAGGGTTAGGGTAAAGGATAGGGTTAGGGTTAGGGTTAGGGTAAGGTTTAGGTTTAGGGTAAGGGTTACGGTTAGGGTAAAGGTTAGGGTTAGGGTTAGGTTTAGGGTTGGGGTTAAGGTTAGGATTAGGATTAGGGTAAGGGTAAGGGTTAGGTTAGGGTTAGGGTTAGGGTTAGGGTTAGGGTAAGGGTTAGGCTTAGGTTTAAGGTTAGGGTTAGGTTTAGGTAAGGGTAAGGGTTAGGGTTAGGGTTAGGGTTAGGGTTAGGGTTAGGGTAGTTTTAATTATTAGGATTAGGGCTTTGGTTAGGGTTATGATTAGGGTAAGGGTTAGTGTTAGGATTAGGGTTAGGTTTAGGGTTACGGTTACGGTTAGGTGTAGGGTTAGGGTTAGGGTAATGTTATGTGTTAGGGTTAGGGTTTGAGTTAGGGGTAGTTTTAGATTAAGTGTTAGGGTTAGGTTTAGTGTTACGGTTAGGGTAAGGGTAAGGGTAAGGGTTAGGGTTAAAGTTAGGTGTAGGGTTAGGGTTAAGGTTAGGGTTAGCGTTAGGGTAATTGTAAGGGTTAGGGTTAGGTTTAGGGTTAGGGTAATCATAAGAGTTAGGTTTAGGGTTAGTGTTAGGTTTAGGGTTAGGGTTAGGGTAAGGATAAATGTCAGAGTTAAGGTTAGGGTTACGGTTAGGGTTAGGGTTAGGGTTAAGGTTACGGTGAGGGTAAGGGTTAGGGTTAAGATTAGGATTAGGGTTACGGTAAGGGTTAGGGTTAGGGTTACGGTTAGAGTAAGGTTTAGGGTTAATGTTAGGTTTAGGTTTGGGGTTAAGGTTAGGATTAGAGTTTTTGTAAGGGTAAGAGTTAGGTAAGAGTTAGGGTTAGGGCTAGGGTTAAGGTTAGGGTTAGGTTTAGGTTTAGGGTTAGGATAGAGTTAGGGTTAGGGTAAGGGTTAGGGTTAGGGTTAGGGTTAGTCTTAGGCTTAGGCTTAGTGTTAGGGTAAGGGTAAAGGTTAGGGTTAGGGTTAGGGTTAAGGTTGAGGTTAAGGTTAGGGTTAGGTTTAGGTTTAGGGTTAGGATTAGGCTTAGGGTTAGGTTAAGGGTTAGGGTTAGGGTTAGGTTTAGCGTTAGGCTTAGTGTTAGAGTAAGGGTAAGGGTTAGGGTTAGGGTTAGGGTTAAGTTTAGGGTTAAGTTTGAGGTTAGGGTTAGGGTTAGGCTAAGGGTAAGGGTCAGTGTTAGGGTTAGGGTTACAGTTAAGGTTAGGGTTAGGGTTAGGGTTAGGATTAGGTTTTGGGTTAGGGTTAGGTTTAGTGTTAGGGTTAGGGTAAGGGTAAGGGTAAGGGTTAGGGTTAGGGTTAGGGTTAGGTTTGGGGTTAAGGTTGAGTTTAGGGTTAGGTTTAGGTTTAGGTTTAGGGTTAGGATTAGGGTTAGGGTTAGGGTAAGGGTTAGGGTTAGGGTTAGGTTTAGGGTTAGGCTTAGTGTTAGAGTAAGGGTAAGGGTTAGGGTTAGGTTTAGGGTTGGGCTTAGTGTTAGAGTAAGGGTAAAGTTTAGGGTTAGGTTTAGGGTTAAGGTTAGGGTTAAAGTTGAGGTTAGGTTTAGGGTTAGGGTAAGAGTAAGGGTCAGGGTTAGGGTTAGGGTTACGGTTAAATTTAGGGTTAGGGTTAGGGTAAGAGTAAGGGTAAGGTTAAGGGTTAGGGTGAGGGTTAGGATTAGGGTTAGGATAAGGGTTAGGGTAAGGGTTAGGGTTAGGATTAGGTTTAGGCTTTGTGTTAAGGTTAGGGTTAGGGTTAGGGTAAGGGTAAGGGTTAGGGTTAGGCTTAGGGTAAGGGATAGGGTTAGGTTTAGGGTAAGGGTTATGGTAAGGGTTAGGGTTAGTATTAGGTTTAGGGTTGGTGTTAAGGTTAGGGTTAGGATTAGGGTAAGGGTTAGGGTTAGGTTGAGGGTTAGGGTAAGGGTAAGGGTTAGGTTTACTGTTAGGGTTAGGTTTAGGGTTAGGGTTAGGGTAAGGATAAATGTCAGAGTTAAGGTTAGGGTTACGGTTAGGGTAAGGGTTAGGGTTAAGGTTAGGATGAGGGTAAGGGTAAGGGTTAGGGTTAAGATTAGGGTGAGGGTTAGGGTAAGTGTTAGGGTTAGGGTTACGGTTAGGGTAAGGGTTAAGGTTAGGGTTAGGTTTAGGGTTGGGGTTAAGGTTAGGATTAGGGTTAGGGCAAGGGTAAGGGTTAGGTTAGGGTTAGGGTTAGGTTTAGGGTTAGGATTAGAGTTAGGGTTAGGGTAAGGTTTAGGGTTAGGGTTAGGGTTAGGGTTAGGGTTAGGCTTAGTGTTAGGGTAAGGGTAAGGGTTAGGGGTAGGGTTAGGTTAGGGATAAGGTTGAGGTTAGGGTTAGGGTTAGGTTTAGGGTTAGGATTAGGGTTAGGGTTAGGGCAAGGGTAAGGGTTAGGGATAGGGTTAGGTTTAGGGTTAGGCTTAGTGTTAGAGTAAGGGTAAGGGTTAGGGTTAGGGTTAATGTTAGGGTTAAGATTGAGGTTAGGGTTAGGGTTAGGGTAAGGGTAAGGGTTAGGTTTAGGGTTAGGGTTGCCCTTAAGGATAGGGTTAGGGTTAGGGTAAGGGTAAGATTAAGGGTAAGGGTTAGGATTAGGGTTGGGATTAGGGTTAGGGTTAGGGTTAGGTTTAGGGTTAGGGTTAGGGTAAGGGTAAGGGTTAGGTTTAGGGTAAGGGTTAGGTTTAGAGTTAGGGTTAGGGTTAGGGAAAGCATAAGGTTTAGGGTTAAGGTTAGGTTTAGGGTTAGGGTTAGGGTTAGGGTAAGGCAAGGATTAGGGTTAGGTTTAGGTTTAGGGTTAGTGTAAGGTTAAGGGTTAAGGTTAAGGGTTAAGGTTAAGGTTAGCGTTAGGTTTAGGGTTAGGATTAGGGTTAGGGTTAGGGTAAGGGTAAGTGTTAGGGTTAAGGTTAGGTTAGGGTTAGGTTTATGGTTACGGTTAGGGTGAGGGTTAGGGTTAGGTTTAGGGTTACGGTTACGGTAAGGGTTAAGGTTAATGTTAGCTTTAGGGTTGGAGTTAAGGTTAGGATTAGGGTTAGGGTAAGGGTAAGGGTTAGGTTAGGGTTAGAATTAGGGCTAGGGTTAAGGTTAGGGTTAGGTTTAGGTTTAGGGTTCTGGTTAGAGTTAGGGTTAGGGTAAGGGTTAGGGTTAGGGTTAGGGTAGGGGTTAGGGTAAGGGTTAGTGTTAGTGTTAGTGTTACGTTTAGGATAAGGGTAGGATTAGAGTTAGGTTTAGGGTTAGGGTTAGAGGTTAGGGTTAAGGTTAGGGTGCGGGTAAGGGTGAGGTTTAGGGTTAGGGTTAGGGTAAGGTTTAGGGTTAGGGTTAGGGTTAGGGGTAAGGTTAGGGTTAGGGTTAGGGTTAGAGTTAGGGTTAAGGTTAGGGTTAGGGTAGGGGTTAGGGTAAGGGTAAGTGTTAGTGTTAGGGTTAGGTTTAGGATAAGGGTAGGATTAGGGTTAGGTTTAGGGTTAGGGTTAGAGGTTAGGGTTAGGGTAAGGGTTAGGGTGAGGGTTAGGTTGAGGGTTAGGTTAAGGTAAGGGTTAGGGTTAGGGTTAGGGTTAGGGTTAATGTTAGGGTTAGGGTTAGGTTTAGGGTTAGCCTAAGGGTGAGGGTTAGGGTTAGGGTTAGGGTAAGCGTTAGGTTAGGGTTAGGTTTATGGTAAGGGTTAGAGTTAGGTTTAGGGTTAGGGTTAGGGGTTAGGCTTTGGGTTAGGGTTAGGGTGACGGTTAGGGTTAGGGTTAGGGTAAGGGTTAGGGTAAGGGTTAGGGTTAGGATTAGCTTTAGGGTTGGGGTTAAGTTAAGGGTTAGGGTTAAGGTAAGGGTAAGGGTTAGGGTTAGGGTTATGGTTAGAGTAATTGTTAGGGTTAGGGTTAGGTTAGGGCTATGGTTAGGGTTAGGGTTAGGGTAAGGGTAAGGGTTAGGGTTAGGGTTAGAGGTTAGGGTTAGGGTTAGGGTTAGGGTGAGGGTTAGGTTTAGGATTAGGGTTAGGGTAAGGGTTAGGGTTTGGGTTAGGGTTAGGGTTAGGGTAAGTGTTAGGGTTAGGTTTAGTGTTACGGTTAGGGTAAAGGTAAGGGTAAGGGTTAGGGTTAAATTTAGGGGTAGGGTTAGAGTTAGGGTTAGGGTTAGTATTAGGGTAAGGGTAAGGGTTAGAGTTAGGTTTAGAGTAAGGGTAAGGGCAAGAGTTAGGTTTAGGGTTAGTGTTAGGTTTAGGGTTAGGCGTAGGGTAAGGATAAATGTCAGAGTTAAGGTTAGGGTTACGGTTAGGGTTAGGGTTAGGGTTAAGGTTAGGGTGAGGGTAAGGGTAAGGGTTAGGGTTAGGGTTAGGGTTAGGTTTAGGTTTAGGGTAAGGCTTAGAGTTAGAGTAAGGGTAAGGGTTAGGGTTAGAGTTAGGTTTAGGGTTAGGCTTAGTGTTAGAGTAAGAATAAGGGTTAGGGTTAGGGTTAGGGTTAGCTTTAGTGTTGGAGTTAAGGTTAGGATTACGGTTAGGGTAAGGGTAAGGGTTAGGTTAGGGTTAGAATTAGGGCTAGGGTTAAGGTTAGGGTTAGGTTTAGGTTTAGGGTTAGGATTAGAGTTAGGGTTAGGGTAAGGGTTAGGGTTAGGGATAGGTTTAGGGTAAGGCTTAGAGTTAGAGTAAGGGTAAGGGTTAGGGTTAGAGTTAGGTTTAGGGTTAGGCTTAGTGTTAGAGTAAGAATAAGGGTTAGGGTTAGGGTTAGGGTTAAGGTTAGGGTTAAGGTTGAGGTTAGGGTTAGGGTTAGGGTAAGGGTAAGGGTCAGGGTTAGGGTTAGGGTTACGGTTAAGTTTAGGGTTAGGGTTAGGGTTAGGGTAAGTGTAAGGGTAAGGGTAAGGGTTAGGGTTAGGGTTAGGGTTAGTGTAAGGTTAAGTGTTAAGGTAAAGGTTAGGGTTAGGTTTAGGTTTAGGGTTAGGGTGAGGGTTAGAGTAAGGGTTAGGGTTAGAGTTAGTGTTAGGGTTAGGGTTAGGGTAAGGGTTAGGTTTAGGGTTAGGGTTAGGGTTAGGCTTAGGGTTAGAGTAAGGTTTAGTGTTAGGGTTAATCTTAGGGTTAGACTTAGGGAAAGGGTTAGGGTTATTGTTAGGGTTGGGGTTAAGTTTGAGGTTAGGGTTAGGGTTAGAGTAAGGGTTAGGGTAAGGTTTAGGGTTGGGGTTAGGGTTTGGGTTACAGTTAGAGTTAGGGTTAGGGTAAAGGTTAGTGTTAGGTTTAGGGTTAGGGTTAGGGATAAGGTGAGGGTTAGGGTAAGGGTTAGGGTTACGGTTATGTTTAGGGTTAGGGTTACTGTTAGGTTTAGGGTTGGGGTTAAGGTTAGGATTAGGTTTAGGGTAAGGGTAAGGATTAGGTGAGGGTTAGGGCTAGGGTTAAGGTTAGGGTTAGGGTGAGGTTTATGGTTAGGGTTAGGGTAAGGGTTAGGGTTAGGGTTAGGGTTAGCCTTACTGTTAGGGTAAGGGTAAGGGTTAGGGTTAGGTATAGGGTTAGGGTTAGGGTTAGGTTTAGTGTTAAGGTAAGGGTAAGGGTTAGGGTTAGGGTTAGGGTTAGGGTAAGTGTTAGGGTTAGGGTTAGGGTTAGGGTTAGGGTTAAGGTTAGAGTTAGGGGAAGGGTTAGGGTTAGGGTAAGGGTTAGGGTTAGGGTTAGGGTTAGGGTAAGGGTTAGGTTAGGGTTAGGTTCATGGTAGGGGTTAGAGTTAGGTTTAGGGTTAGGGTTAGGGGTTAGGCTTAGGTTTAGGGTTAGGGTTAGGGTTAGGGTAAGGTTTAGGGTTAGGGTAATGGTTAGGGTTAGGTTTAGGGTTAGGGATAGGTTTAGGTAAGGGTAAGAGTTAGGGTTAGGATTAGGGTTAGGGTTAGGGTAAATTTTAGGGTTAGGGTTAGGTTTAGATTAGGGATAGGGTAAGGGTAACGGTTAGGGTTAGGATTAGGGTTAGGGTTAGGGGATTAGGGTTAGGGTTAGGTTTAGGGTTAGGGTTAGGGTTAGGGTTTGGGTTAGGGTTATGTTTAGGGTTAGGGTTAGGGTTAGGGTTGGGGTTAGGTTTATGGTAAGGGTAAGGATTAGGGTTAGCGTAAGGGTTAGGGGTTAGGGTTAGGGTTGGGGTAAGGTTTAGGGTTAGGGTTAGGGTAAGGGTTAAAGTTAGGGCTAGTGTTAGGTTTATAGTTAAAGTTAAGGTTGAGTTTAGGGTTAGGGTTAGGGTTACGGTAAGGGATAGTGTTAGGTTAGGGTTAGGGTTAGGGTTAGGTTTAGGGTAAGGGTTAGGGTTAGGGTTAGGTTTAGTTTAAGGGTTAGAGTTAGGTTAAAGTTTGTGGTTCTGGTTAGGATTAGGATTAGGGTAAGGGTAAGCGTAAGGGTTAGGGTTAGGGTAGGGTTAGGGTAAGTGTTTTGGTTAGGGTTATGTTTACGGTTAGGGTTAGGGTAAGGGTTAGGTTTAGGTTTAAGTTTAGGGTTAGGGTTAGGGTTAGGTAAGGGTAAGAGTTAGGGTTAGGAGTAAGGTTAGGGTTAGGGTAATGGTTAGGATTAGGGTTAGGGTTAGGTTTAGATTAGGGATAGGGTTAGGGTAAGGGTTAGTGTTAGGGTTAGGGTTAGATTTAGGGTTGTGGTTAAGGTTATGTTTAGGGTTAGGGTAGGTTTAATTATTAGGTTTAAGTTTAGGGTTAGGGTTATGCTTAGGGTTAGGGTTAGGGTTAGGGATAGGGTTAGGGTTAAGATTGAGTTTAGGTTTCGGGTTAGAGTAAGGGTTAGGGTGAGGGTTAGGGTAAGGGTTAAGGTTAGGGTTAGAGTTAGGGTAAGGGTTAGGGTTAGGGGTTAGGCTTAGTGTTACGGTAAGATTAAGGCTTTGGGTTAGGGTTAGGGTTAGGATAAGTGTTAGGGTTAGGGTAAGGGTAAGTGTTAGGGTTAGGGTTAGGGATAGGGTAAGGGTTAGGTTTAGGGTTAGGTTTAGGTGTTAGAGTTAGGGTAACGGTTAGGGTTAGTTTTAGAGTTAGGGTTATGGTAAGGGTAAGGGTTAGGGTTAGGGTTAGGTTTAGGGTTAAGGTTAGGGTTAGGGTTAGGGTTAGGGTTAGGGTAAGGGTCAGGGTTAGGGTTAGGGTTAGGTTTAGGGTTAGGGTTAGGGGTAGGTTTATGGTTAGGGTTAGGGTAAGGGCAAGGATTAGGTTTAGGGTTAAGGTTAGGGTTAGGGTTAGGTTTTTGTTTAGGGTTATGTAAGGGTAAGGGTTAGGGTTAGGGTTAGGTTTAGGATTAAGGTTATGGTTAGGGTTAGGGTTAGGTTTAGGGTTAGGGTTAGGGTTAGATTTAGGTTTAGAATTATGTTAATGGTAAGGGTTAGGGTTAGGGTTCGGGTTAGGTTAAGGGTTACGGTTAGGTTTAGAGTTAGAATTAGGTTTAGGTTTGGTTATGTGTAAGGGTTAGGTTTAGGGTTAGGTTTAGGGTTAGGGTTAGGGTAAGGGTTAGGGTTAGGGTTAGGGTTAGGGTAAGTGTTAGGGTTAGGGTTAGGGTTCGGGTTAGGGTAAGGTTTAGGGTTAGAGTTAGTGTTAGTGTAAGGGTAAGTGTTAAGGTTAGGGTTTCAGTTAGGGTTAGGGTGAGCGTTAGGGTTAGGGTTAGGGTAAGAGTTAGGTTTAGGTGTTAGGGTTAGGGTTAGGGTTAGGTTTAGGGTTAGGGTTAGGATAAGGGTTAGGATTAGGGTAAGGGTAAGTGTTAGGGTTTGGGTTAGGATTAGGGTAAGGGTTAGGGTTAGGGATAGGTTTAGGTGTTAGGGTTAGGGTTAGATTTAGGGTTATGTTAGGTTTAGGTTTAGGGGTAGGGTAAGGGTAAGGGTTAGGGTTAGGGTTTGGTTTAGGGTTAGTTTTAGGGTTAGGGTTATGGTAAGGGTAACGGTTAGGGTTAGGGTTAGGGTTAAGGTTAGGGTTAGGGTTAGGGTTAGGGTAAGGATTAGGGTTAGGTTAGGGTAAGGGTTAGGGTTAGGGTTAGTGTTAGGGTTAAATTTAGGGTTAGGTTTAGGTTAGGGTTAGGGTAAGGGTAAGGGTAAGGGTTAGGGTTAGGGTTAGGGTTAAGGTTGAGGTTAAGGTTAGGGTTAGGCTTAAATTTAGGGCAGGGTTAAGGTTAGGGTTAGGGTTAGGGTTAGGGTTAGAGTTAGTTTTAGGGTTAGGGTTATGGTAAGGGTAAGGGTTAGGGTTAGAGTTAGGGGTAAATTTAGGGTTAGGTTTAGGTTAGGGTTAGGTTAAGGGTAAGGGTTAGGGTTAGGGTTAGGTTTAGGGTTAAGGTTAGGGTTAGGGTTAGGGTTAGGGTAAGGGTTAAGGTTAGGGTTAGGGTAAGGGTTAGGGTTAGGGTTAGGGTTAGAGTTAGGTTTAGGGTTAGGTTAAGGATAATGGATAGGGTTAGGCTTAGGGTTAGGTTTAGGGTTAGGTTAAGGTTTAGGGTTAGGGTTAGGGTTAGGATTAGGATAAGGGTTAGGGTTAGGGTAAGGGTAAGGGTTTGGGTTAGGGGTAGGGTTAGGGTTAGGGGTAGGGTTTGGGTTAGGGTTAGTTTTAGGGTTAGGGTTATGGTAAGGGTAAGGGTTTGGGTTAGGGGTAGGGTTAGGGTTAAATTTAGGGTTAGGGTTAGGGTTAGGGTTAGGTTTAGGTTTAGGGTTAGGGTAAGGGTAAGAGTTAGGGTTAGGGTTAGAGTTAGGGGTAGGGGTAGGTTTAGGGTTAGGGTTATGGTAAGGGCAAGGATTAGGGTTAGGGTTAAGGTTAGGGTTAGGGTTACAGTTAGGGTTAGGTTTTGGTTAGGGTTAGGGTAAGGGTAAGGGTAAGGGTTAGGGTTAGGGTTATTGTTAGGGTTAGGTTAAGGGTTAGAGTTAGGGTTAGGGTTAGGATAAGGGTTAGGGGTAGGGTAAAGGATAGGGTTAGGGTTAGGGTTAGGGTAAGGGTTAGGTTTAGGGTAAGGGTTAGGGTTAGGGTTAGGGTAAAGTGTAGGGTTAGGGTTAGGGTTAGGTTTAGGGTTGGGGTTAAGGTTAGGATTAGGATTAGGGTAAGGGTAAGGGTAAGGGTTAGGTTAGGGTTAGGGTTAGGGCTAGTGTTAAGGTTATGGTTACGTGAGGTTTTGGGTTAGGATTAGGGTTAGGGTTAGGGTAAGGGTTAGGTTTACGGTAAGTGAATGCGTTAGGTTTAGGGTTACGGTTAGGGTTAGGGTAAGGGTAAGGGTTAGGGTTAGGATTAGGGTTATGGTTAGGGTTGGGGTTAAAGTTGAGGTTAGGTTTAGGGTTAGAGTAACGGTTAGGGTAAGGTTTAGGGTTAGAGTTAGGGTTAGGGTTAGAGTTAGGGTTAGGGTTAGGGTAAGGGAAAGGTTTAGGGGTAGGGTTAGGGTTAGGGTAAAGGTTAGTGTTAGGGGTTAGGGTTAGTTTTAGGGTTAGGTGAATTGTTAGGTTTAGGTTTAGGGTTAGGGTTAGGATAAACGTTAGGGTTAGGGGAAGGGTAAGTGTTAGGGTTAGGGTTAGGTTTAAGTTTGTGGTTCAGGTTAGGATTAGGATTAGGGTAAGTGTAAGGGTAAGGGTAAGGATTAGGGTTAGGGTAGGGTTAGGGTAAGTGTTTTGGTTAGGGTTATGGTTACGGTTAGGGTTAGGGTAAGGGTTAGATTTAGGTTTAAGTTTAGGGTTAGGGTTAGGGTTAGGTAAGGAAAAGAGTTAGGGTTAGGATTAGGGTTAGGGTTAGGGTAATGGTTAGGGTTAGGGTTAGGGTTAGGTTTAGATTAGGGATAGGGTTAGGGTAAAGGTTAGGGTTAGGGTTAGGGTTAGATTTAGGGTTGTGGTTAAGGTTATGTTTAGGGTTAGGGTAGGTTTAATTATTAGGTTTAAGTTTAGGGTTAGGGTTATGCTTAGGGTTAGGGTTAGGGTTAGGATTAGGTTTAGGTTTAGGGTTACAGTTAGGTTTAGGTTTAGGGTTAGGATAAGGTTATGTGTTAGGGTTAGGGTTAGGGTAAGTGTTAGGGTTAGGTTTAGGGTTACGGTTAGGGTAAGGGTAAGGGTTAGGGTTAGGGTTAGGTTTAATCTTAGGGTTAGGGTTAGGTTTAGGGTTTGGATTAGGGTTAGGGTTAGTGTAAGGTTAGGGTTAGGGTTAGGGTCAGGGTTAGGCTTAGTGTTATGGTAAGGGTAAGGGTTAGGGTTAGGGTTAGGGTAAGGGTCAAGGTCGAGTTTAGGATTAGGTTTAGTGTTAGGGTAAGGGTTAGGTTTAGGGTTAGGGTAAGTGTTAGGGTTAGGGTTAGAGTTAGGGTAAGGTTAAGGGTTAGGGTTAGGGTTAGGGTTAGGGTTATGGTTAGGGTAAGATTTAGGGTAAGGTTGAGGGTAAGGGTTAGGGTTAGGCTAAGGGTAAGGGTTAGGGTTAGGGTTAGGGTTAGGGTTACGATTGAGTTTAGGTTTCGGGTTAGAGTAAGGCTTAGGGTGAGGGTTAGGGTAAGGGTTAGGGTTAGGGTTAGGGTTAGGGTAAGGGTTAGGGTTAGGGGTTAGGCTTAGTGTTAGGGTAAGATTAAGGCCTTGGGTTAGGGTTAGGATAAGTGTTAGGGTTATGGTAAGGGTAAGTGTTAGGGTTGGGGTTAGGGATAGGGAAAGGTTTAGGTTTAGGGTTAGGTTTAGGTGTTAGGGTTAGGGTAAAGTTTAGGGTTAGTTTTGGAGTTAGGGTTATGGTAAGGGTAAGGGTTAGGGTTAGGGTTAGGTTTAGGGTTAAGGTTAGGATTAGGGTTAGGGTTAGGTTTAGGGTTAGGGTTAGGGTAAGGGTCAGGGTTAGGGTTAGGTTTAGGTTTAGGGTTAGGGGTAGGTTTAGGGTTACGGTTAGGGTAAGGGCAAGGATTAGGGTTAGGGTTAGGGTTAAGGTTAGGGTTAGGGTTAGGGTTAGGGTTAAGTTTGAGGTTAGGATTAGGGTTAATGTTAGGGTAATGGTTAGGCTTAGGATTAGGGTAAGGGTTAGGGTTAGGGTTAGGGTTAGGGTAAGGGAAGGTTTAGGGTCAGGTTTAGGATTAGGGTTATGGTTGAGGTTAGGGTTAGAGTTAGAGGAAGGATTAGGGTTAGGGTTAGGGTAAGGGTTAGGTTTATCGTTAGGGTTAGGGTTAGAGTAAGGGTAAGGGTTAGGTTTAGGGTTAGGGTTAAGTTTATGGTTAGGGTAAGGGTTAGGGTTAGGGGTTAGGGTTAATGTTATCGTTAGGTTAAGGTTTAGGGTTAGGTTTAGGGTTAGGTTTAGGATAAGGTTTAGGGTTATGGTAAGGGTAAGTGTGAGGTTAGGGTTAGTGTTAGTGTTAGGGTTAGGGTTAGGGTTAGGGTAAGTGTAAGGGTAAGGGTTAGGATTAGGATTAGGCTTTGGGTCAAGGTTGAGGTTAGGGTTAGGGTTAGGGTAAGGGTTAGGGTTAGGGTTAGGTTAAGGTTTAGTGTAAGGGTGAGGGTTAGGGTTAGGGTTAGGTTAACGGTAAGGGTTAGGGTTAGGGTTAGGGTTAAGATTGAGGTTAGGGTTAGGGTTAGAGTAAGGATTAGGTTTAGGGTTAGTGTAAGGGTTAGGGTTAGGGTTAGAGTTAGGGTTAAGGTTAGGGTAAGGTTAAGGTTTAGGGTTAGGGTTAGGGTAAGGGTTAGGGTAAGGTTGAGGGTTAGGTGTTAGGTTTATTGTTAGGGTTAGGGTAAGGGTTAGGGTTAGGGTTAGGGTTAGGATAAATGTTAGGTTTAGGGTAAGGGTAAGTGTTAGGGTTAGGGTTAGGGTTAGGGTACGGGTTAGGGTTAGGGTTAGGTTTAGGTGTTAGGGTTAGGGTTAGGGTTAGGGTTAGGGTAAGGGTAAGGGTTAGGGTTAGGGTTAGGGTTAGTTTTAGGCTTAGGGTTAGGGTAAGGGTAAGGGTTAGGATTAGGGTTAGGGATAGGGTGAGGTTTAAGGTTAGGGTTATGGTTAGGGTTAGGGTTAGGTTAAGGGTTAGATTTAGGGTAAGGGTAAGGTTTAGGGTTAGGTTTAGGGTTAGGGTTAGGTTTAGGGTTAGAGTTAGGGTAAGGGCAAGGGTTAGGGTTAGGGTAAAAGTTAGGTTTAGGGTTAGGGTTAGGGTTAGGATCAGGGTAAGGGTAAGGGTTAGGGTTAGGGTTAGGGTTAGGGTTAAGTTTAGGGTTAGGGTTAGGTTTAGAGTAAGGATTAGGGTTTGGTTAGGGTAAGGGTTAGGGTTAGGGTTTGGGTTAGAGTTAGGTTTAGGTTAGATTAAGGGTAAGGGTTAGGGTTAGGGTTAGGGTAAGGGTTAGGGTTAAGGTTAGGGTTAGGGTTAGGGTTAGGGTTAGGGTAAGGGTAAGGTTTAGGATTAAGGGTTTAGGGTTAGGGTTAGTCTAAGGTAAAGTTTAGGTTTAGGGTTAGGTGTAGGTTTAGGATTAGGGTTAGGGTAAGGATAAGGCTTAGATTTCAGGTTAGGGTTAGGGTTAGGGTTAGGGTTAAGGGTAGGGTGAGGGTAAGTGTAAGGGTTATGGTTAGGTTTAGGGTTAGGTTTAGGGTAAGGGTAAGTGTTAGGGTTAGGGTTAGGGTTAGGGTTAGAGTTAGGGTTAGGGTTAGGGTTAGGTTTAGGGTTAGGATTAGTGTTAGGGTTAGGGTTAAGGTTAGGGTTAGGGTTTGGTTAGAGTATGGATTAGGGTTAGGTTAGGGTAATTGTTAGGGTTAGGGTTTGGGTTAGAGTTAGGTTTAGGTTAGGTTAAGGGTAAGGGTTAGGGTTAGGTTTAGGGTTAAGGTAAGGGTAACGGTTAGGGTTAAGGTTAGGGTTAGGGTTAGGGTTAGGGTAAGGGTAAGGTTTAGGATTAAGTTTAGGTTTAGGGTTAGTCTAAGGTAAGGTTTAGGTTTAGCGTTAGGTTTAGGTTTAGGATTAGGGTTAGGGTAAGGATAAGGGTTAGAGTTCAGGTTAGGGTTAGGGTTAAGGTTAGGGTGAGGGTAATTGTAAGGGTTAGAGTTAGGTTTAGGGTTAGGTTTAGGGTAAGGGTAAGTGTTAGGGTTAGGGTTTGGGTTAGGGTTAGGGTTAAGGTTAATTTTAGGGTTAGGTTTAGGGTTAGGATTGGGGTTAGGGTTAGGGTAAAGATTATGGTTAGGGTTAGGGTCAGGGTTAGGCTTAGTGTTAGGGTAAAAGTAAGGGTGAGGGTTAGGGTTAGGGTTAGGTTTAACTTTGTGGTTAGGATTAGGGTTAGGGTTAGGGTAAGGGTTAGGGTTAGGATTAGGGTAAGGGTTAGGGTTAGGGTTAGGGTTAGGGTAATTTAAGGTTTAGGGTTAGGGTAATTTAAGGTTTAGGGTTAGGGTTAGGGTTAGGATTATGTTTGAGGTTAGGGTTAGAGTTAGAGGAAAGGTTAGGTTAGGGTTAGGGTAAGGGTTAGGTTTAGGGTTAGGGTTAGAGTTAGGGTTAGGGTTAGAGTAAGGGTAAGGGTTAGGTTTAGGGATAGGGTTAGGGTTAGGGTTAGGGTAAGGGTAAGGCTAAGGGTTAGGGTTAGGGTTAGGGTTAAGGTTAAGTTTAGGGTTAGGGTTAGGGTTAGGTTTAGGGTAAGGATTAGGGTTAGGTTAGGGTAAGGGTTAGGGTTAGGGTTTGGGTTAGAGTTAGGTTTAGGTTAGGTTAAGGGTAAGTGTTAGGGTTAGGGTCATAGTTAGGTTAACTGTTAGGGTTAGGGTTAGGGTTAGAATTAGGTTTAGGGTTGGTTAAGGGTAAGGGTTAGGGTTAGGGTTAGGGTAAGGGTAAGGATTAGAGTTAGGGTAGGGGTTAGTGTAAGTGTTAGGGTTATTGTTCGGGTTAGGGTTAGTGTAAGTGTTGGGATAAGGGTTAGGGTTAGGGTTAGGTTTAGGTTTCGGGTTAAGTTTAGAGTTAGGGTTAGGGTAAGGGTAAGGGTTAGGGTTACAGTTAGGGTTAAGGTTAGGGAAAGGGTAAGGTTAATGTAAGCTTTAGGGTTATGGTAAAGATTACGTTTAGGGTTAGGGTTAGGGTAAGGGTTAGGGTTAGGGTTAGGGTTAGGTTTAAGCTAAGGATAAGAGTTAGGGTTAGGGATAGGGTTAGGGTTCGTGTTAGTTTTAGGGTTAGGGTTAGGGTAAGGGGTAGGGTTAGGGTTATGGTTAAGGTTAGGGTTAGTGTTAGGATAAGGGAAAGGGTTATGATTAGGGTTAGGGTTAGGGTAAGTGTTAGAGTTAGGGTTAGGATTAGGGTTAGGGTTAGGGTAAGGGTAAGGGTTAGGGTTGAATTTAGGGTTAGTGTTAGGGTTAGGGTTAGGGTAAGGATAAGGGTTAGAGTTCAGGTTAGGGTTAGGGTTAGGGTTAGGGTTAAGGTTAGGGTGAGGGTAAGTGTAAGGGTTAGGGTTAGGTTTAGGGTTAGGGTTAGGGTAAGGGTAAGGGTTAGGGTTAGGGTCAGGGTTAGGCTTAGTGTTAGGGTAAGGGTAAGGTTGAGGGTTAGGATTAGGGTTAGGATTAGGGTTAAGGTTGAGGTTAGGGGTTAGGGTTAGGGTTAGGGTTAGAATTAGGTTAAGGGTTAGGGTTAGGGTAAGGGTAAGGGTTAGGGTTACAGTTAGGGTTAGGGTTAGGGAAAGGGTAAGATTTAGTGTTAGGTTTAGGGTTATGGCAAAGATTACGTTTAGGCTTCGGGTTAGGGTAAGGGTAAGGGTTAAGGTTAAATTTAGGGTTAGTGTTAGGGTTAGGTTTAGGGTAAGGATAAGGGTTAGAGTTCAGGTTAGGGTTAGGGTTAGGGTTAGGGTTAAGGTTAGGGTGAGGGTAAGTGTAAGGGTTAGGGTTAGGTTTAGGTTTAGGGTTAGGGTAAGGGTAAGGGTTAGGGTTAGGGTTAGGGTTAGGGTAAGGGTTAGGGTTAGGGTTAGGGTCAGGGTTAGGCTTAGTGTTAGGGTAAGGGTAAGGGTGAGGGTTAGGGTTAGGGTTAGGGTTAGGGTTAAGGTTGAGGTTAGGATTAGGGTTAATGTTAGGGTAATGGTTAGGCTTAGGATTAGGGTAAGGGTTAGGGTTAGGGTTAGGGTTAGGGTAAGGGAAGGTTTAGGGTCAGGTTTAGGATTAGGGTTATGGTTGAGGTTAGGGTTAGAGTTAGAGGAAGGATTAGGGTTAGGGTTAGGGTAAGGGTTAGGTTTAGCGTTAGGGTTAGGGTTAGAGTAAGGGTAAGGGTTAGGTTTAGGGTTAGGGTTAAGTTTATGGTTAGGGTAAGGGTTAGGGTTAGGGGTTAGGGTTAATGTTATCGTTAGGTTAAGGTTTAGGGTTAGGTTTAGGGTTAGGTTTAGGATAAGGTTTAGGGTTATGGTAAGGGTAAGTGTGAGGGTTAGGGTTAATGTTAGGGTTAGGGTTAGGGTTAGGGTTAGGGTAAGTGTAAGGGTAAGGGTTAGGATTAGGGTTAGGCTTTGGGTCAAGGTTGAGGTTAGGGTTAGGGTTAGGGTAAGGGTTAGGGTTAGGGTTAGGTTAAGGGTTAGTGTAAGGGTGAGGGTTAGGGTTAGGGTTAGGGTAAGGGTAAGGGTTAGTGTTAGGGTTAGGGTTAAGATTGAGGTTAGGCTTAGGGTCAGAGTAAGGATTATGTTTAGGATCAGTGTAAGGGTTAGGGTTAGGGTTAGAGTTAGGGTTAAGTTTAGGGTAAGGTTAAGGGTTAGGGTTAGGGTTAGGGTAAGGGTTAGGGTAAGGTTGAGGGTTAGGGGTTAGGTTTATTGTTAGGGTTAGTGTAAGGGTTAGGGTTAGGGTTAGGCTTAGGGTTAGGATAAATGTTAGGTTTAGTGTAAGGGTAAATGTTATGTTTAGGGTTAGGGTTAGGGTACTGTTTAGGGTTAGGGTTAGGTTTAGGTGTTAGGGTTAGGGTTAGGGTTAGGGTTAGGGTAAGGGTTAGGTTTAGGGTTAGGGTTAGTTTTAGGGTTAGGGTTAGGATATGGGTAAGGGTTAGGATTAGGGTTAGGGATAGGGTGAGGTTTAAGGTTAGGGTTATGGTTAGGGTTAGGGTTAGGTTAAGGGTTAGGTTTAGGGTAAGGTTAATGATTAGGGTTAGGTTTAGGGTTAGGGTTAGGTTTAGGGTTAGGGTTAGGGTAAGGGCAAGGGTTAGGGTTAGGGTTAAAGTTAGGTTTAGGGTAGGGTTAGGGTTAGGGTCAGGGTAAGGGTAAGGGTTAGGGTTAGGGTTAGGGTTAGGGTTAGGGTTAAGGTTAAGGTTAGGGTTAGGGTTAGAGTAAGGATTAGGGTTAGGTTAGGGTAAGGGTTAGGGTTAGGGTTTGGGTTAGAGTTAGGTTTAGGTTAGGTTAAGGGTAAGTGTTTGGGTTAGGGGTAGGGTAAGGGTTAGGGTTAAGGTTAGGGTTAGGGTTAGGGTAAGTGTAAGGTTTAGGATTAAGTTTAGGGTTAGGGGTTGTCTAAGGTAAGGTTTAGGGTTAGGATTAGGTTTAGGATTAGGGTTAGGGTAAGGATAAGGCTTAGATTTCAGGTTAGGGTTAGGGTTAGGGTTAAGGTTAGGGTGAGGGTAAGTGTAAGGGTTAGGGTTAGGTTTAGGGTTAGGTTTAGGGTAAGGGTAAGGGTTAGGGTTAGGGTTAGGGTTAGTGTTAGGGTTAGGGTTAAGGTTAGGGTTAGGGTTAGGTTTAGGGTTAGGATTAGGGTTAGGGTTAGGGTTAGGGTTAGGGTTAGGATTAGTGTTAGGGTTAGGGTTAAGGTTAGGGTTAGGGTTTGGTTAGAGTATGGATTAGGGTTAGGTTAGGGTAATTGTTAGGGTTAGGGTTTGGGTTAGAGTTAGGTTTAGGTTAGGTTAAGGGTAAGGGTTAGTGTTAGGGTTAGGGTTAATGTAAGGGTAACGGTTAGGGTTAAGGTTAGGGTTAGGGTTAGGGTTAGGGTAAGGGTAAGGTTTAGGATTAAGTTTAGGGTTAGGGTTAGTCTAATGTAAGGTTTAGGTTTAGGGTTAGGTTTAGGTTTAGGATTAAGGTTAGGGTAAGGATAAGGGTTAGAGTTCAGGTTAGGGTTAGGGTTAGGGTTAGGGTTAAGGTTAGGGTGAGGGTAAGTGTAAGGGTTAGGTTTAGGTTTAGGGTTAGGTTTGGGGTAAGGGTAAGTGTTAGGGTTAGGGTTTGGGTTAGGGTTAGGGTTAAGGTTAATTTTAGGGTTAGATTTAGGGTTAGGATTAGGGTTAGGGTTAGGGTAAGGATTAGGGTTAGGGTTAGGGTCAGGGTTAGGCTTAGTGTTAGGGTAAGGGTAAGGGTGAGGGTTAGGGTTAGGGTTAGGGTTAAGTTTGAGGTTAGGATTAGGGATAGGGTTAGGGTAAGGGTTAGGGTTAGGATTAGGGTAAGGGTTAGGGTTAGGGTTAGGGTTAGGGTAATTTAAGGTTTAGGGTTAGGGTTAGGGTTAGGGTTATGTTTGAGGTTAGGGTTAGAGTTAAAGGAAGGGTTAGGTTCGGGTTAGGGTAAGGGATAGGTTTAGTGTAAGGGTAAGGGTTAGGTTTATTGTTTGGGTTAGGGTTAGAGTTAGGGTTAGGGTTAGAGCAAGGGTAAGGGTTAGGTTTAGGGATAGGGTTAGGGTTATGGTTAGGGTAAGGGTAAGGGTAAGGGTTAGGGTTAGGGTTAAGGTTAAGTTTAGGGCTAGGGTTAGGGTTAGGTTTAGGGTAAGGATTAGGGTTAGGTTAGGGTAAGGGTTAGGGTTAGGGTTTGGGTTAGAGTTAGGTTTAGGTTAGGTTAAGGGTAAGTGTTAGGGTTAGGGTCATAGTTAGGTTAACTGTTAGGGTTAGGGTTAGGGTTAGAATTAGGTTTAGGGTTGGTTAAGGGTAAGGGTTATGGTTAGGGTTAGGGTAAGGGTAAGGGTTAGAGTTAGGGTTAGGCTTAGGGTAAGTGTTAGGGTTATTGTTCGGGTTAGGGTTAGGGTAAGTGTTAGAGTAAGGGTTATGGTTAGGGTTAGGGTAAGGGTAAGGGTTAGGGTTACAGTTAGGGTTAGGGTTAGGGAAAGGGTAAGGTTTCGTGTAAGCTTTAGGGTTATGGTAAATATTACATTTAGGGTTAGGGTTAGGGTAAGGGTTAGGGTTAGGGTTAGGGTTAGCGTTAAGTTTAGGGTTAGGGTTAGGGTAAGGGTAAGGGTTAGGGTTAGGGTTAGGGTTACGGTTAGGGCTAGGTGTTAGGGTTAGTGTTAGGTTTAGGGTTAGGGTTAAGCTAAGGATAAGAGTTAGGGTTAGGGATAGGGTTAGGGTTCGGGTTAGTTTTAGGGTTAGGGTTAGGGTAAGGGGTAGGGTTAGGGTTATGGTTAAGGTTAGGGTTAGTGTTAGGGTAAGGGAAAGGGTTATGGTTAGGGTTAGCGTTAGGGTAAGTGTTAGAGTTAGGGTTAGGATTAGGGTTAGGGTTAGGGTAAGGGTAAGGGTTAGGGTTAAATTTAGGGTTAGTGTTAGGGTTAGGGTTAGGGTAAGGATCAGGGTTAGAGTTCAGGTTAGGTTTAGGATTAGGGTTAGGGTAAAGGTAAGGGTTAGGGTTAGGGTTACGGTTAGTGTTAGGGTTAGGGTTAAGGTTAGGGTTAGGGTTAGGTTTAGGGTTAGGATTAGGGTTAGGGTTAGGGTAAGGGTTAGGGTTAAGGTTAGGGTTAGGGTTAGGTTTAGGGTTAGGCTTAGTGTTAGGGTAAGGGTAAGGGTGAGGGTTAGGATTAGGGTTAGGGTTAAGGTTGAGGTTATGATTAGGGTTAATGTTAGGGTAATGATTAGGCTTAGGATTAGGGTAAGGGTTAGGGTTAGGTTTAGGGTTAGGGTTAGGGTAAGGGAAGGTTTAGGGTCAGGTTTAGAATTAGGGTTATGGTTGAGGTTAGGGTTAGAGTTAGAGGAAGGGTTAGGGTTAGGCTTAGGGTAAGGGTTAGGTTTAGCGTTAGGGTTAGGGTTAGAGTAAGGGTAAGGGTTAGGTTTAGGGTTAGGTTTAGGTTAAGGTTTAGGGTTAGGGTAAGGGTAAGTGTGAGGGTTAGGGTTAGTGTTAGGGTTAGGGTTAGGGTTAGGGTAAGTGTAAGGGTAAGGGTTAGGATTAGGGTTAGGCTTTGGGACAAGGTTGAGGTTAGGGTTAGGGTTAGGGTAAGGGTTAGGGTTAGGGTTAGGTTAAGGGTTAGTGTAAGGTTGAGGGTTAGGGTTAGAGTTAGGGTAAGGGTAAGGGTTAGTGTTAGGGTAAGGGTTATGGTAAGGGTGAGGGTTAGGGGTTAGGTTTATTGTTAGGGTTAGGGTAAGGGTTAGGGTTAGGGTTAGGATAAATGTTAGGTTTAGGGTAAGGGTAAGTGTTAGGGTTAGGGTTAGGGTTAGGGTTAGGGTACGGGTTAAGCTTAGGGTTAGGTTTAGGTGTTAGGGTTAGGGTTAGGGTTAGTTTTAGGGTTAGGGTTATGGTAAGGGTAAGGGTTAAGATTAGGGTTAGGGATAGGGTGAGGTTTAAGGTTAGGGTTATGGTTAGGGTTAGGGTTAGCTTAAGGGTTAGGGTTAGGGTAAGGGTAAGGTTTAGGGTTAGGTTTAGGGTTAGGTTTAGGTTTAGGGTTAGGGTTAGGGTAAGGGCAAGGGTTAGGGTTAGGGTTAAATTTAGGTTTAGGGTTAGGGTTAGGGTTAGGGTCAGGGTAAGGGTAAGGGTTAGGGTTAGGGTTAGGATTAGGGTTAAGGTTAGGGTTAGGGTTAGAGTTAGAGTAAGGATTAGGGTTAGGTTAGGGTAAGGGTTAGGGTTAGGGTTTGGGTTAGAGTTAGGTTTAGGTTAGGTTAAGGGTAAGGGTTAGGGTTAGGGTTAGGGTAAGGGTTAGGGTTAAGGTTAGGGTTAGGGTTAGGGTTAGGGTTAGGGTAAGGATAAGGTTTAGGATTAAGTTTAGGGTTAGGGTTAGTCTAAGCTAAGGTTTAGGTTTAGGGTTAGGGTTAGGTTTAGGATTAGGGTTAGGGTAAGGATAAGGCTTAGAGTTCAGGTTAGGGTTAGGGTTAGGGTTAAGGTTAGGGTGAGGGTAAGTGTAAGGGTTAGGGTTAGGTTTAGGGTTAGGTTTAGGGTAAGGGCAAGTGTTAGGGTTAGGGTTAGGGTTAGGGTTAGGGTTAAGTTTGAGGTTAGGATTAGGGTTAGGGTTAGGGTAAGGGTTAGGGTTAGAATTAGGGTAAGGGTTAGGGTTAAGGTTAGGGTTAGGGTAATTTAAGGATTAGGGTTAGGGTTAGGGTTAGGGTTGTGGTTGAGGATAGGGTTAGAGTTAGAGGAAGGGTTAGGTTAGGGTTAGGGTAAGGGTTAGGTTTAGGGTTAGGGTTAGGGTTAGGGTAAGGGTTAGGGTTAGGATTAGGGTTAGGCTTTGGGACAAGGTTGAGGTTAGGGTTAGGGTTAGGGTAAGGGTTAGGGTTAGGGTTAGGTTAAGGGTTAGTGTAAGGTTGAGGGTTAGGGTTAGGGTTAGGGTAAGGGTAAGGGTAAGGGTTAGTGTTAGGGTTAGGGTTAAGATTGATGTTAGGGTTAGGGTTAGAGTAAGGATTAGGTTTAGGGTTAGTGTAAGGGTTAGGGTTAGGGTTAGAGTTAGGGATAAGGTTAGGGTAAGGTTAAGGGTTAGGGTTAGTGTTAGGGTAAGGGTTATGGTAAGGGTGAGGGTTAGGGGTTAGGTTTATTGTTAGGGTTAGGGTAAGGGTTAGGGTTAGGGTTAGGATAAATGTTAGGTTTAGGGTAAGGGTAAGTGTTAGGGTAAGTGTTTGGGTTAGGGTTAGGGTACGGGTTAAGCTTAGGGTTAGGTTTAGGTGTTAGGGTTAGGGTTAGGGTTAGTTTTAGGGTTAGGGTTAGGGTAAGGGTAAGGGTTAAGATTAGGGTTAGGGATAGGGTGAGGTTTAAGGTTAGGGTTATGGTTAGGGTTAGGGTTAGCTTAAGGGTTAGGGTTAGGGTAAGGGTAAGGTTTAGGGTTAGGTTTAGGGTTAGGTTTAGGTTTAGGGTTAGGGTTAGGGTAAGGGCAAGGGTTAGGGTTAGGGTTAAATTTAGGTTTAGGGTTAGGGTTAGGGTTAGGGTCAGGGTAAGGGTAAGGGTTAGGGTTAGGGTTAGGATTAGGGTTAAGGTTAGGGTTAGGGTTAGAGTTAGAGTAAGGATTAGGGTTAGGTTAGGGTAAGGGTTAGGGTTAGGGTTTGGGTTAGAGTTAGGTTTAGGTTAGGTTAAGGGTAAGGGTTAGGGTTAGGGTTAGGGTAAGGGTTAGGGTTAAGGTTAGGGTTAGGGTTAGGGTTAGGGTTAGGGTAAGGATAAGGTTTAGGATTAAGTTTAGGGTTAGGGTTAGTCTAAGCTAAGGTTTAGGTTTAGGGTTAGTGTTAGGTTTAGGATTAGGGTTAGGGTAAGGATAAGGCTTAGAGTTCAGGTTAGGGTTAGGGTTAGGGTTAAGGTTAGGGTGAGGGTAAGTGTAAGGGTTAGGGTTAGGTTTAGGGTTAGGTTTAGGGTAAGGGCAAGTGTTAGGGTTAGGGTTAGGGTTAGGGTTAGGGTTAAGTTTGAGGTTAGGATTAGGGTTAGGGTTAGGGTAAGGGTTAGGGTTAGAATTAGGGTAAGGGTTAGGGTTAAGGTTAGGGTTAGGGTAATTTAAGGATTAGGGTTAGGGTTAGGGTTAGGGTTGTGGTTGAGGATAGGGTTAGAGTTAGAGGAAGGGTTAGGTTAGGGTTAGGGTAAGGGTTAGGTTTAGGGTTAGGGTTAGGGTTAGGGTAAGGGTTAGGGTTAGGATTAGGGTTAGGCTTTGGGACAAGGTTGAGGTTAGGGTTAGGGTTAGGGTAAGGGTTAGGGTTAGGGTTAGGTTAAGGGTTAGTGTAAGGTTGAGGGTTAGGGTTAGGGTTAGGGTAAGGGTAAGGGTAAGGGTTAGTGTTAGGGTTAGGGTTAAGATTGATGTTAGGGTTAGGGTTAGAGTAAGGATTAGGTTTAGGGTTAGTGTAAGGGTTAGGGTTAGGGTTAGAGTTAGGGATAAGGTTAGGGTAAGGTTAAGGGTTAGGGTTAGTGTTAGGGTAAGGGTTATGGTAAGGGTGAGGGTTAGGGGTTAGGTTTATTGTTAGGGTTAGGGTAAGGGTTAGGGTTAGGGTTAGGATAAATGTTAGGTTTAGGGTAAGGGTAAGTGTTAGGGTAAGTGTTTGGGTTAGGGTTAGGGTACGGGTTAAGCTTAGGGTTAGGTTTAGGTGTTAGGGTTAGGGTTAGGGTTAGTTTTAGGGTTAGGGTTAGGGTAAGGGTAAGGGTTAAGATTAGGGTTAGGGATAGGGTGAGGTTTAAGGTTAGGGTTATGGTTAGGGTTAGGGTTAGCTTAAGGGTTAGGGTTAGGGTAAGGGTAAGGTTTAGGGTTAGGTTTAGGGTTAGGTTTAGGTTTAGGGTTAGGGTTAGGGTAAGGGCAAGGGTTAGGGTTAGGGTTAAATTTAGGTTTAGGGTTAGGGTTAGGGTTAGGGTCAGGGTAAGGGTAAGGGTTAGGGTTAGGGTTAGGATTAGGGTTAAGGTTAGGGTTAGGGTTAGAGTTAGAGTAAGGATTAGGGTTAGGTTAGGGTAAGGGTTAGGGTTAGGGTTTGGGTTAGAGTTAGGTTTAGGTTAGGTTAAGGGTAAGGGTTAGGGTTAGGGTTAGGGTAAGGGTTAGGGTTAAGGTTAGGGTTAGGGTTAGGGTTAGGGTTAGGGTAAGGATAAGGTTTAGGATTAAGTTTAGGGTTAGGGTTAGTCTAAGCTAAGGTTTAGGTTTAGGGTTAGGGTTAGGTTTAGGATTAGGGTTAGGGTAAGGATAAGGCTTAGAGTTCAGGTTAGGGTTAGGGTTAGGGTTAAGGTTAGGGTGAGGGTAAGTGTAAGGGTTAGGGTTAGGTTTAGGGTTAGGTTTAGGGTAAGGGCAAGTGTTAGGGTTAGGGTTAGGGTTAGGGTTAGGGTTAAGTTTGAGGTTAGAATTAGGGTAAGGGTTAGGGTTAAGGTTAGGGTTAGGGTAATTTAAGGATTAGGGTTAGGGTTAGGGTTAGGGTTGTGGTTGAGGATAGGGTTAGAGTTAGAGGAAGGGTTAGGTTAGGGTTAGGGTAAGGGTTAGGTTTAGGGATAGGGTTAGGGTTAGGGTAAGGGTTAGGGTTAGGGGTTAGGGTTAATATTAACGTGAGGTTAAGGTTTAGGGTTAGGTTTAGTGTTAGGTTTAGCTTTAGTGTAAGAGTTAGGATTAGGGTTAGAATTAGGGTTAAGGTTAGGGTAAGGTTAAGGGTTAGGTTTAGGGTTAGGGTAATGGTTAGGTTTAGGGGTTAGGTTTATTATTAGGGTTAGGGTAAGTGTTAGGGTTAGGGTTAGGGTTAGTATAAGGGTTAGGTTTAGGGTAAGAGTAAGTGTTAGGGTTAGGGTTAGTGTAGTGTTTAGGGGTAGGGTTAGGTTTAGGTGTTAGGGTTAGGGTTAGGGTTATTTTTAGCGTTAGGGTTAGGGTAAGGGTAAGGGTTAGGGTTAGGGTTAGGGTTAGGGTTAGTTTTAGGGTTAGGGTTAGGGTAAGGGTAAGGGTTAGGGTGAGGGTTAGGGTTAGGGTGAGGGTGAGGGTTAAGGTTAGGGTTATGGTTAGTGTTAGGGTTAGGTTAAGGCTTAGGTTTAGGGTAAGGGTAAGATTTAAGGTTAGGTTTAGAGTTAGGGTTAGGTTTAGGGGTAGGGTTAGGATTAGGTTTAGGGTTAGTGTTAGGTTTAGCGTTAGGGTTAGGTTTAGGGTTAGGGTTAAGGTTAGGGTTAGGGTTAGGGTTAGGGTTAGGGGTTAGGCTTAGGGTTAGGGTTTGGGTAAGGTTTAGGTTTAGGGTTAGGGTTAGGGTAAGGGTTAGGGTTAGGGTTAGGTTTAGGGTTAGAGTTAGGGTTAGGGTTAGGGTAAGGGTAAGGGTTAAGGCTAGGATTAGGGTGAGGGTTAAAGTAATGGTTAGGGTTAAGATTAGAGTTAGGTTTAGGGTTAGGGATAGGGTAAGGGTAAGGGTTAGAGTTCGGTTTAGGGATAGGTTTAGGGTTGTGGTTAATGTTAGGTTTAGGGTTAGGGTACGTTTAAGAATTAGATTTAGGGTTAGGGTTAGGGTTATGCTCAGGGTTAGGATTAGGGTTAGGTTAGGGTTACGGTTAGGGTTAGGGTTACGGTAAGGTTATGTGTTAGGGTTAGGTTTAGGGTTAGGGTTAGGGTTATGGTTAGTGTTAGCATTAGGGTTAGGGTTAGGGTCAGGTTTAGGTTTGCGGTAAGTGTAAGGGTTAGGGTATGGGTAAGGGTTAGGGTTAAGGTTAGGGTTAGTGTTAGGGTTAGGGTTAGGGTTAGTGTAAGGGTAAGGGTTATGTTAGATTAGGGTTAGGGTTAGTGCTAGGGTTAAGGTTACAGTTAGGGGTAGGTTTAGGGTTAGAATTAAGGTTAGGGTAAGAGTTAGGGTTAGGGTTAGGGTTAGTGTTAGGGTTAGGGTTAGGGTAAAGGTAAGTGTAAATGTTAGGGTTATGGTTAGGCTTAGGGTTAAGGTTGAGGTTAGGGTTAGGGTTAGGTTTAGGGTAAGGGTTAGGCTTAGGGTTAGGGTAAGGGTTAGGGTTAGGGTTAGTGTTATACTTAGTGTTAGAGTAATGTAAGAGTTAGGGTTGGGGTTAGGGTAAGGCGTATCGTTAGGGTTAGGGTAAGGGTAGGGGTTAGGGTTGGGTTAGGGTAAGGGTAAGGGTAAGGGTTGGGTTAGGTTTTAGGATTAATGTTAGGGTTAGGTTAAGGGTTAGGGTTAGGGTTAGGGTTAGGTTAAGAGTTAGGGTTAGGGTAAGGGTAAGTGTTAGGGTTAGGGTTATGGTTAGGGTTAGGGTTAGGGTTAGGTTTAGGGTTGGGGTTAAGCTTAGGGTTAGGGTTAGGGTTAGGGTAAGTGTTAGGCTTAGGGTCAGGTGTTAGCATAAGTGTTAGGGTAAGGGTTAGGGTTTGGGTTAGGTTTAGGATAAGGGTTAGGTTTAGGGTTAGGGTTAGGGTTAGTGTAAGGATAAGGTTTAGGATTGAGGTTAGGTTTATGGTTAGGTTTCGGATTAGGGTTAGGGTTAGGGTAAGTGTAAGTGTTAGGGTTAGGATTAGAGTTAAGGTTAGGGTAAGGGTTAGGGTTAGGGTAAGGGTAAGGGTTAGGGTTAAGTTTAGGTTTAGGGTTAGGTTTAGGGTTAGGGTTAGGGTTAGGGTAAGGGTTAGGGTGAGGGTAAGGGTTAGGGTTAGGGTTAGGGTAAGGGTAAGGGTTAGGGTTATTGTTAGGTTTAGGGTTAGGGTTTGGGTTAGGTTTAGGGTAAGGGTAAGGGTTAGGGTTGAGGTTAGGTTTAGGGTTAGGTATAGGGTTAGGGTTAGGGTAAGGGTAAGGGTTAGGATTAGGATTAGGGTTAGATTTAGAGTAAGGGTTAGGGTTAGGGTTAAGTTTAGGGTTAGGGTTAGGGTTAGGGTTAGGGTAAGGTTTAGGGTAAGGATTACGGTTGTGTTTAGGGTAAGGGTAAGTTGTAGTTTTAGGGTTAGCGTTAGGGTTAGGGTTAGGGTAGGGGTTAGAGTAAGGGTAAGTGTTAGAGTTAGGGTTAGGGTTAGGATAAGGGAAAGGGTTTTGGTTAGGGTTATGGTTAGGGTTAAGGGTTAGGGTTAGGGTTAGGTTTAGAGTTAGGGTAAGGGGTTAGGGTTATTGTTAGGGTTAGGGTAAGGGTTAGGGGTTAGGGTTAGTGTTAGGGTTAGGTTAAGGGTTAGGGTTAGGGTAAGGGTAAGGGTTAGGGTTAGGGTAAGGGTTAGGGTTAGTTTTACGGTTAGGTTTAGGGTAAGGGTTAGGGTTAGGTTTAGGTTAAGGGTAAGGTTTAGGGTTAGGGTTAGGGTTCGGGTTGTGGTTAGGGTAAGGGTAAGGGTTAGGTTTAGGGTTAGGGTTATTGTTAGGTTTAGGGTTAGGGTTAGGGTAAGGGCAAGGGTTAGGGTTAGGTTTATGGTTAAGTTTAGGGTTAGGGTTAGGGTTAGAGTTAGGGTTAAGGTTAGGTTAGTGTTAGGATTAGGGTTAGGTAAGGGTTAGGGTTAGGGTTAGGGTTAGGGTTAGGGGTTAGGCTTAGGGTGAGTGTTAGGTTTAGGGTTAGGGTGAGGATGAGGGTAAGGGTTAGGGTTAGGGTTAGGGTAAGGGTAAGGGTTAGGTTTAGGGTTAGGTTTAGGGTTAGGGTTTGGTTTAGGGTTAGGGTAAGTGTAAGGGTTAGGGTTAAGGTTAGGTTTAGGATTAGGTTTAGGGTTAGGGTTAGGGTTAGTGTAAGGGTTAGGGTTAGGGTTAGGGGTTAGGCTTAGGGTTAGGGTTAGGGTAATGGTTAGGGTTAGGGTGAGGGTAAGGGTTAGTGTTAGGGTTAGGGTAAGGTTAAGTGTTAGGGCTAGGGTTAGGTTTAGGGTTAGGGTTTGGGTTAGGGTTAGGGAAAGGGTAAGGGTTAGGGTTAAGGTTAGGTTTAGGGTTAGATTTAGGGTTAGGGTTAGGGTTAGGGTTAGGGTAAGTGTAAGGGTTAGGATTAGGATTAGGGTTAGAGTTAGAGTAAGAGTTAGGTTTAGGGTTAGGGTTAGGTTTCGTGTTGGGGTTAAGGTTAGGGTTAGCGTAAGGCTTAGGGTTAGGGTTAGGGTTATGGTAAGGGTAAGGGTTAGGGTTAGGGTTAGTGTTAGGTTTCGGGTTAGGGTAAGGGTAAGGGTTAGTGTTAGGTTTAGGGTTAGGTAATGGTTAGGGGTAGGGTTAGGGTAGGGGTTAGTGTAAGGGTAATTGTTAGGGTTAGGGTTAGGGTTAGGATAATGGTAAGTGTTAGGATTTGGGTTAGGGTTAGGGTTAGGTTTAGGTTTCAGGTTACGGTAAGGGTTAGGGTTAGGGTAAAGGTATGTGTTAGGGTTAGGGTTAGTGTTAGCGTAAGGCTTCGGGTTAGGGTTAGGGTTAGGGTAAGGGTAAGAGTTAGGGTTAGGGTTAGGGTTAGGTTTCGGGTTAGGGTAAGGGTAAGGGTTAGCGTTAGGGATAGGGTTAGGTAATGGTTAGGGTTCGGCTTAGGGTAGGGGTTAGGGTAAGGGTAATTGTTAGTGTTAGGGTTATGGTTAGGATAATGGTAAGTGTTAGGGTTATGGTTAGGGTTAGGGTTAGGTTTAGGGGTTAGTGTTAGGGTTTGAGTTATGGTAAGATGTTAGGGTTAGGGTTAGGATTAGGATAAGAGTCAGGAGTAAGGGTTAGTATTAGGGTTAGGTTAAGGGTTAGGGTTAGGGTTAGGGTTACAGTTAGGGTTAGGATAAGGGTAAGGATTAGAGTTAGTGTTAGGTTTAGGGGTTAGGGTTAGGGTTAGGTTTAGGGTTAGGTATAGGGTAAGGGTAAGGGTAAGGGTTAAGGTTAGGGTTAGGGTTAAGGTTGACGTTAGGGTTTGGGTTAGGGTAAGGGTTAGGGTTAGGGTTAGGGTTCGGGTTAGGATTAGGTTTTGGGTTAGGGTTAGGGTAAGGGTAAGAGTTAGGGTCAGGGTTAGGGTTAGGGTTAAGTTTAGGGTTAGGGTTAGGGTTAGAGTTAAGTTTAGGGTTGGTTACGGGTAAACGTTAGGGTTAGGGTTAGGTTTAGGTTAAAGGTTAGGGTTAGGGGTTAGGTTTAGGGTTAGGGTTAGGGTTAGGGTAAGGGTTAGGGGTCTGGTTAGGGTTAGGGTAATGGTTAGGGTTAGGGTTAGTGTAAGTGTTAGGGTTAGGGTTAAGGATAGGGATAGGTTAGGGTAAGGGTTAGGGTTAGGGTTAGAGTTAGGGTAAGGGTAAGTGTTAGGGTTAGGGTTAGAGTTAGGGTTAGGGTAAGTGTTAGGGTTAGGGTTAGGGTTAGGTTAGGGTTAGGTTTAGGGAAAGGGTAAGGGTTAGGTTTAGGGTTAGGGTTATGGTTATGGTTGAGGTTATGGTTAGGGTTAGGGTAAGGGTTAGGGTTAGGGTAAGGGTTAGGGTTAGGGTAAGGGTAAGGGTTAGGTTTAGGGTTAGGGTAAGGGTAAGTGTAAGGGTTAGGGTTAGGGGTTAGGGTTAATTTTAGGGTTAGGTTAAGGTTTAGGGTTAGGGTTAGGGTTAGGGTTAGGATAAGGGTTAGGTTTAGAGTAAAGGTAAGTGTTAGGGTTAGGGTTAGGGTTAGGTTAGGGTTAGGGAAAGGGTAAGGGTTAGGATTAGGATTAGGGTTAGAGTTCGAGTAAGGGTTAGGGTTAGGTTTAGAGTTAGGGTTAAGTTTAGGGTTAGGGTTAGGGTTAGGGTAAGGTTTAGGGTAAGGGTTAGGGTTATGTTTAGGGTAAGGGTAAGTTGTAGTTTTAGGGTTAGGTTTAGGGGTAGGGTTAGGGTAGGGGGTAGGGGTTAGGGTAAGGGTAAGTGTTAGAGTTAGGGTTAGGGTTAGGATTAGGGTAAGGGTTTTGGTTAGAGTTAGGGTTAGGGTTAGGGGTTATGGTTTGGGTTAGGGTTAGAGTCAGGGTAAGTGGTTATTGTTATTGTTAGGGTTAGGGTAAGGGTTAGGGGTTAGGTTTAGTGTTAGGGTTAGGTTAAGGTTTAGGGTTAGGGTTAGGGTAAGGGTAAGGGTTAGGGTTAGGATTAGTGTTAGGGTTAGGGTAAAGGTTAGGGTTAGGGTTAGGGTTAGGGTTAGGGATAGGGTTAGGTTTAGGGTTTGGGTTAGGGTAAGGATAAGGGTTAGGGTTAGGGTTAGGGTTAGGTTTATGGTAAGGGTTAGGGTTAGGTTTAGGTTAAGGGTAAGGTTTAGGGTTAGGTTTAGGGTTGTGGTTAAGGTTAGGGTTAGGGTAAGGGTATGTGTTTGGGTTAGGTTTAGGGTTAGGGTTAGGGTTAGGTTTACTATTAAGGTTAGGGTTAGGGTTAGGGTTAGGGTTAGGTTTAGGGTAAGGGTTAGGGTTAAGTTTAGGTTAAGTGTAAGGTTTAGAATTAGGGTTAGAGTTAGCGTTGGGTTTAGGATTAGGATTAGGGTAAGGGTATATGTAAGGGTTAGGTTTAGGGTTAGGGTTAGGGTTAGGGTTATCGTTAGGGTAAGAGTAAGGGTTATGGTTATGGTTAGGTTAAGGTGAGGGTCAGGGTTAGGGTTAGGGTTAGGGTTGGGTTAGGGTTAGGGTTAGGGTAAGAGTTAGTGTTAGAGTTAGGTTAAGGGTAAGGTTTATGATTAGGGTTAGGGTTAGGGTAAGGGAAAGGGTAAGGGTTAGGCTTAGGGTTAGATTTAGGGTAAGGGTAAGGGTTATTGTTAGGATTAGGGTTAGGGTTAGGGTAAGGGTGAGGGTTAGGGTTAGGGTTAGTGTAAGGGTTATTGTTAGGGTTAGGGTAAGGGTTAGGGTTAGGGTTAGGTTTAGGGTTAGGCTTAGTGTTAGAGTAAGGGTAGGGTTAGGGTTAGGGTTAAGTTTGAGGTTAGGGTTAGGGTTGGGGTTAGGGTAAGGGTTAGGGTTAGGGTTAGGTTTGGGTAAGGGTAAGGGTTAGGGTAAGGGATAGGGTTACAGTTAGGGTTAGGTTTAGTGTTGGGGTTAAGGTTAGGGTAAGGGTAAGGGTTATTGTTAGGATTAGGGTTAGGTTTAGGTTTAGGTTTCGGATTACGGCAAGGGTTAGGGTTAGGGTTAGGGTTAGCGTAAGGGTTAGGGTTAGGGTTAGGGTTATGGTAAGGGTAAGGGTTAGGGTTAGGGTTAGGGTTTGGATTAGGGTTAGGGTAAGGGTAAGGGTAAGGTTTAGGTTTAGGTTTAGGGTTAGGTTTCGGGTTATGGTAAGGGTAAGGGTTAGGGTTAGGTAATGGTTAGGGTTAGCGTTAGGGTTAGGGTAGGGGTTAGGGTAAGAGTAATAGTTAGGGTTAGGATTAGTGTTAGGATAATGGTAAGGGTTAGGGTTAGGGTTAGGGTTAGGGTTAGGAGTTAGGGTTAGGGTTAGGTTTAGAGTTAGGGTAAGGTGTTAGGGTTAGGGAAGCGTTACGGGTTAGGGTTAGTGTTAGGGTTAGGTTAAGGGTTAGGGTTAGGGTTAGGGTAAGGGTAAGGGTTAGGGTTAAGGTTACGGTTAGGGTTAGGTTTAGGTTTAGGGTTAGGATTAGGGTAAGGGTAATGGTTAGGTTTAGGATTAGGGTTAGGCTTAGGGTAAGGGTTAGGGTTAGGCTTAGGGTTAGGGATAGGTTTAGGTTTAGGGTTAGGGTTAGGGTAAGGGTAAGGGTAAGGGTTACCGTTAGGGTTAGGGTTAGGGGTAGGGTTAGGTTTAGGGTAAGGGTTAGGGTTAGGTTCAGGTTAAGTGTAAGGTTTAGGGTTAGGGTTAGAGTTAGGGTTGGGGTTAGGATTAGGATTAGGGTAAGGGTATTTGTAAGGGTTAGGTTTAGGGTTAGGGTTAGGGTTAGGGTTATTGTTAGGTTAAGAGTAAGGGTTACGGTTATGGTTAGGTTAAGGTGAGGGTCAGGGTTAGGGTTAGGGTTAGGGTTGGGTTAGGGTTACGGTTAGGGTAAGGGTTAGTGTTAGGGTTAGGTTAAGGGTAAGGTTTATGATTAGGGTTAGGGTTAGGGTAAGGGAAAGGGTTAGATTTAGGGTTAGGGTTAGGTTTAGGGTTAGGGTTAGGGTTAGGTTTAGGGTAAGGATAAGGGTTAGGGTTAGGGTAAGGATAAGGTTAAGTTTAGGGTTAGGGTTAGGGTTAGCTTTAGGGTGAGGGTTAGAGTTAATGTTAGGGTAAGGATAAGGGTTTGGTTTAGGGTTAGGGTTAGGATTAAGGTTGGGGTTAGGGTTAGGGTAATTGTAAGGTTTAGGGTTAGGTTTAGGGTTAGGGTTATGGTAAGGGTTAGGTTTAGGGTTAGGGTTAGGGTTAGGGTTAGTGTAAGGGTAAGGGTTAGGGTTAGGATTAGCTTTAGGGTTGGGGTTAAGGTTAGTGTTAGGGTTAGGGTAAGGGTAAGGGTTAGGGTTATGGTTAGGTTTAGGGTAAGGGATAGAGTTAGGGTTAGGGCAAGGATAAGGGTTAGGGTTAGGATTAAGGTTAGGGTTACGGTTAGGGTAATTGTAAGGGTTAGGTTTAGGGTTTGGGTTAGGGTAAAGGTTAGGGTTAGGGTTAGGGTTATGGTTAGGGTTAGGGTTAATGTAAGGGTAATGGTTAGGGTTAGGATTAGGTTTAGGGTTGGGGTTAAGGTTAGGGTTATGGTTAGGGTAAGGGTAAGTGTTAGGGTTAGGGTTAGGTTTAGGGTAAGGGTTAGGGTTAGGGTTAGGGTTAGGGTTACGGTTAGTGTTAGTGTTAGGGTAAGGTTATGTGTTAAGGATTGGGTTAGGGTTAGGGTTAGGGTAAGTGTTAGGGTTAGGGTTAGTTTTACGGTTAGGGTTAGGGTAAGGTTAAGGGTTAGGGTTAAAGTTGGGGTTACGGTTAGGGTTAGGGTTAGGGTTAGGGTAAGGTTATGTGTTAGGGATAGGGTTAGGGTTAGGGTAAGTGTTAGGGTTAGGTTAGGTTTACGGTTAGGGTTAGGGTAAGGGTAAGGGTTAGGTTTAGGGTTAGGGTTATGATTAGGGTTAGGGTTATGGTAAGGATAAATGTTAGAGTTAAGTTTAGGGTTAGGGTTAGGTTTAAGGTTATGGTGTGGGTAAGGGTAAGGGTTATTGTTAGGATTAGGGTTAGGGTTAGGGTAAGGGTTAGGGTTAGGGTTAGGGTTAGTGTAAGGGTTATTGTTAGGGTTAGGGTAAGGGTTAGGGTTAGGATTAAGTTTGAGGTTAGGGTTAGGGTTGGGGTTAGGGTAAGGGTTAGGGTAGGTTTGGGTAAGGGTAAGGGTTAGAGTAAGGGTTAGGGTTACAGTTAGGTTAAGGTTAAGGTTTATGATTAGGGTTAGGGTTAGGGTAAGGGAAAGGGTAAGGGTTAGGCTTAGGGTAAGATTTAGGGTAAGGGTAAGGGTTATTGTTAGGATTAGGGTTAGGGTTAGGGTAAGGGTTAGGGTTAGGGTTAGGGTTAGGGTAAGGGTTATTGTTAGGGTTAGGGTAAGGGTTAGGGTTAGGGTTAGGTTTAGGGTTAGGCTTAGTGTTAGAGTAAGGGTAAGGGTTAGGGTTAGGTTTAGGGTTAGGGTTAAGTTTGAGGTTAGGGTTAGGGTTGGGGTTAGCGTAAGGGTTAGGGTAGGTTTGGGTAAGGGTAAGGGTTAGGGTAAGGGTTAGGGTTACAGTTAGGGTTAGGTTTAGTGTTGGGGTTAAGGTTAGGGTAAGGGTAAGGGTTATTTTTAGGATTAGGGTTAGGTTTAGGTTTAGGTTTCGGGTTACAGCAAGGGTTAGGGTTAGGGTAATGGTATGTGTTAGGGTTAGGGTTAGGGTTAGCGTAAGGGTTAGGGTTAGGGTTAGGGTTATGGTAAGGTTAAGGGTTAGGGTTAGGGTTAGGGTTAGAATTAGGATTATTTTAAGGGTAAGAGTTAGGGTTAGGTAATGGTTAGGTTTAGTGTTAGGGTTAGGGTAGAGGTTAGGGTAAGAGTAATTGTTAGGGTTAGGATTAGGGTTAGGATAATGGTAAGGGTTAGGGTTAGGGTTAGGGTTAGGTTTAGGGGTTAGGGTTAGGGTTAGGGTTAGAGTTAGGGTAAGGTGTTAGGGTTAGGGTAAGGGTTACGGGTTAGGGTTAGTGTTAGGGTTAGGTTAAGGGTTAGGGTTAGAGTTAGGGTAAGGGTAAGGGTTAGGGTTAAGGTTACGGTTAGGGTTAGGTTTAGGTTTAGGGTTAGGATTAGGGTAAGGGTAAGGGTTAGGGTTAGGATTAGGGTTAGGGTTAGGGTAAGGGTTGGGGTTAGGCTTAGGGTTAGTGATAGGGTTAGGTTTAGGGTTAGGGTTAGGGTAAGGTTAAGGGTTAGGGTTAGCGTTAGGGTTCGGGTTAGGGTTAGGGTTAGGTTTAGGGTAAGGGTTAGGGTTAGGTTTAGGTTAAGTGTAAGGTTTAGGATTAGGGTTTGAGTTAGCGTTGGGTTTAGGATTAGGATTAGGGTAAGGGTATATGTAAGGGTTAGGTTTAGGGTTAGGGTTAGGGTTAGGGTTATCGTTAGGGTAAGATTAAGGTTTATGGTTATGGTTAGGTTAAGGTGAGGGTCAGGGTTAGGGTTAGGGTTAGGGTTGGGTTAGGGTTAGGGTTAGGGTAAGAGTTAGTGTTAGAGTTAGGTTAAGGGTAAGGTTTATGATTAGGGTTAGGGTTAGGGTAAGGGAAAGGGTAAGGGTTAGGCTTAGGGTTAGATTTAGGGTAATGGTAAGGGTTATTGTTAGGATTAGGGTTAGGGTTAGGGTAAGGGTTAGGGTTAGGGTTAGGGTTAGGGTAAGGTTTATTGTTAGGGTTAGGGTAAGGGTTAGGGTTAGGGTTAGGTTTAGGGTTAGGCTTAGTGTTAGAGTAAGGGTAGGGTTAGGGTTAGGTTTAGGGTTAGGCTTAGTGTTAGAGTAAGGGTAGGGTTAGGGTTAGGTTTAGGGTTAGGGTTAAGTTTGAGATTAGGGTTAGGGTTGGGGTTAGGGTAAGGGTTAGGGTTAGGTTTGGGTAAGGGTAAGGGTTAGGGTAAGGGATAGGGTTACAGTTAGGGTTAGGTTTAGTGTTGGGGTTAAGGTTAGGGTAAGGGTAAGGGTTATTGTTAGGATTAGGGTTAGGTTTAGGTTTAGGTTTCGGATTACGGCAAGGGTTAGGGTTAGGGTTAGGGTTAGCGTAAGTGTTAGGGTTAGGGTTAGGGTTATGGTAAGGGTAAGGGTTAGGGTTAGGGTTAGGGTTAGGATTAGGGTTAGGGTAAGGGTAAGGGTAAGGGTTAGGTTTAGGTTTAGGGTTAGGTTTCGGGTTATGGTAAGGGTAAGGGTTAGGGTTAGGTAATGGTTAGGGTTAGCGTTAGGGTTAGGGTAGGGGTTAGGGTAAGAGTAATAGTTAGGGTTAGGATTAGGGTTAGGATAATGGTAAGGGTTAGGGTTAGGGTTAGGGTTAGGAGTTAGGGTTAGGGTTAGGTTTAGAGTTAGGGTAAGGTGTTAGGGTTAGGGAAGGGTTACGGGTTAGGGTTAGTGTTAGGGTTAGGTTAAGGGTTAGGGTTAGGGTTAGGGTAAGGGTAAGGTTTAGGGTTAAGGTTACGGTTAGGGTTAGGGTTAGGTTTAGGTTTAGGGTTAGGATTAGGGTAAGGGTAATGGTTAGGTTTAGGATTAGGGTTAGGGTTAGGGTAAGGGTTAGGGTTAGGCTTAGGGTTAGGGATAGGGTTAGGTTTAGGGTTAGGGTTAGGGTAAGGGTAAGGGTAAGGGTTAGCGTTAGGGTTAGGGTTAGGGGTAGGGTTAGGTTTAGGGTAAGGGTTAGGGTTAGGTTCAGGTTAAGTGTAAGGTTTAGGGTTAGGGTTAGAGTTAGGGTTGGGGTTAGGATTAGGATTAGGGTAAGGGTATATGTAAGGGTTAGGTTTAGGTTTAGGGATAGGGTTAGGGTTATCGTTAGGTTAAGAGTAAGGGTTACGGTTATGGTTAGGTTAAGGTGAGGGTCAGGGTTAGGGTTAGGGTTAGGGTTGGGTTAGGGTTACGGTTAGGGTAAGGGTTAGTGTTAGGGTTAGGTTAAGGGTAAGGTTTATGATTAGGGTTAGGGTTAGGGTAAGGGAAAGGGTTAGATTTAGGTTTAGGGTTAGGTTTAGGGTTAGGGTTAGGGTTAGGTTTAGGGTAAGGATAAGGGTTAGGGTTAGGGTAAGGATAAGGTTAAGTTTAGGGTTAGGGTTAGGGTTAGCTTTAGGGTGAGGGTTAGAGTTAATGTTAGGGTAAGGATAAGGGTTTGTTTTAGGGTTAGGGTTAGGATTAAGGTTGGGGTTAGGGTTAGGGTAATTGTAAGGTTTAGGGTTAGGTTTAGGGTAAGGGTTATGGTAAGGGTTAGGTTTAGGGTTAGGGTTAGGGTTAGGGTTAGTGTAAGGGTAAGGGTTAGGGTTAGGATTAGCTTTAGGGTTGGGGTTAAGGTTAGTGTTAGGGTTAGGGTAAGGGTAAGGGTTAGGGTTATGGTTAGGTTTAGGGTAAGGGATAGAGTTAGGGTTAGGGCAAGGATAAGGGTTAGGGTTAGGATTAAGGTTAGGGTTACGGTTAGGGTAATTGTAAGGGTTAGGTTTAGGGTTTGGGTTAGGGTAAAGGTTAGGGTTAGGGTTAGGGTTATGGTTAGGGTTAGGGTTAATGTAAGGGTAATGGTTAGGGTTAGGATTAGGTTTAGGGTTGGGGTTAAGGTTAGGGTTATGGTTAGGGTAAGGGTAAGTGTTAGGGTTAGGGTTAGGTTTAGGGTAAGGGTTAGGGTTAGGGTTAGGGTTAGGGTTACGGTTAGTGTTAGTGTTAGGGTAAGGTTATGTGTTAAGGATTGGGTTAGGGTTAGGGTTAGGGTAAGTGTTAGGGTTAGGGTTAGTTTTACGGTTAGGGTTAGGGTAAGGTTAAGGGTTAGGGTTAAAGTTGGGGTTACGGTTAGGGTTAGGGTTAGGGTTAGGGTAAGGTTATGTGTTAGGGATAGGGTTAGGGTTAGGGTAAGTGTTAGGGTTAGGTTAGGTTTACGGTTAGGGTTAGGGTAAGGGTAAGGGTTAGGTTTAGGGTTAGGGTTATGATTAGGGTTAGGGTTATGGTAAGGATAAATGTTAGAGTTAAGTTTAGGGTTAGGGTTAGGTTTAAGGTTATGGTGTGGGTAAGGGTAAGGGTTATTGTTAGGATTAGGGTTAGGGTTAGGGTAAGGGTTAGGGTTAGGGTTAGGGTTAGTGTAAGGGTTATTGTTAGGGTTAGGGTAAGGGTTAGGGTTAGGATTAAGTTTGAGGTTAGGGTTAGGGTTGGGGTTAGGGTAAGGGTTAGGGTAGGTTTGGGTAAGGGTAAGGGTTAGAGTAAGGGTTAGGGTTACAGTTAGGTTAAGGTTAAGGTTTATGATTAGGGTTAGGGTTAGGGTAAGGGAAAGGGTAAGGGTTAGGCTTAGGGTAAGATTTAGGGTAAGGGTAAGGGTTATTGTTAGGATTAGGGTTAGGGTTAGGGTAAGGGTTAGGGTTAGGGTTAGGGTTAGGGTTAGGGTTATTGTTAGGGTTAGGGTAAGGGTTAGGGTTAGGGTTAGGTTTAGGGTTAGGCTTAGTGTTAGAGTAAGGGTAAGGGTTAGGGTTAGGTTTAGGGTTAGGGTTAAGTTTGAGGTTAGGGTTAGGGTTGGGGTTAGCGTAAGGGTTAGGGTAGGTTTGGGTAAGGGTAAGGGTTAGGGTAAGGGTTAGGGTTACAGTTAGGGTTAGGTTTAGTGTTGGGGTTAAGGTTAGGGTAAGGGTAAGGGTTATTTTTAGGATTAGGGTTAGGTTTAGGTTTAGGTTTCGGGTTACAGCAAGGGTTAGGGTTAGGGTAATGGTATGTGTTAGGGTTAGGGTTAGGGTTAGCGTAAGGGTTAGGGTTAGGGTTAGGGTTATGGTAAGGTTAAGGGTTAGGGTTAGGGTTAGGGTTAGAATTAGGATTATTTTAAGGGTAAGAGTTAGGGTTAGGTAATGGTTAGGTTTAGTGTTAGGGTTAGGGTAGAGGTTAGGGTAAGAGTAATTGTTAGGGTTAGGATTAGGGTTAGGATAATGGTAAGGGTTAGGGTTAGGGTTAGGGTTAGGTTTAGGGGTTAGGGTTAGGGTTAGGGTTAGAGTTAGGGTAAGGTGTTAGGGTTAGGGTAAGGGTTACGGGTTAGGGTTAGTGTTAGGGTTAGGTTAAGGGTTAGGGTTAGAGTTAGGGTAAGGGTAAGGGTTAGGGTTAAGGTTACGGTTAGGGTTAGGTTTAGGTTTAGGGTTAGGATTAGGGTAAGGGTAAGGGTTAGGGTTAGGATTAGGGTTAGGGTTAGGGTAAGGGTTGGGGTTAGGCTTAGGGTTAGTGATAGGGTTAGGTTTAGGGTTAGGGTTAGGGTAAGGTTAAGGGTTAGGGTTAGCGTTAGGGTTCGGGTTAGGGTTAGGGTTAGGTTTAGGGTAAGGGTTAGGGTTAGGTTTAGGTTAAGTGTAAGGTTTAGGATTAGGGTTTGAGTTAGCGTTGGGTTTAGGATTAGGATTAGGGTAAGGGTATATGTAAGGGTTAGGTTTAGGGTTAGGGTTAGGGTTAGGGTTATCGTTAGGGTAAGATTAAGGTTTATGGTTATGGTTAGGTTAAGGTGAGGGTCAGGGTTAGGGTTAGGGTTAGGGTTGGGTTAGGGTTAGGGTTAGGGTAAGAGTTAGTGTTAGAGTTAGGTTAAGGGTAAGGTTTATGATTAGGGTTAGGGTTAGGGTAAGGGAAAGGGTAAGGGTTAGGCTTAGGGTTAGATTTAGGGTAATGGTAAGGGTTATTGTTAGGATTAGGGTTAGGGTTAGGGTAAGGGTTAGGGTTAGGGTTAGGGTTAGGGTAAGGTTTATTGTTAGGGTTAGGGTAAGGGTTAGGGTTAGGGTTAGGTTTAGGGTTAGGCTTAGTGTTAGAGTAAGGGTAGGGTTAGGGTTAGGTTTAGGGTTAGGCTTAGTGTTAGAGTAAGGGTAGGGTTAGGGTTAGGTTTAGGGTTAGGGTTAAGTTTGAGATTAGGGTTAGGGTTGGGGTTAGGGTAAGGGTTAGGGTTAGGTTTGGGTAAGGGTAAGGGTTAGGGTAAGGGATAGGGTTACAGTTAGGGTTAGGTTTAGTGTTGGGGTTAAGGTTAGGGTAAGGGTAAGGGTTATTGTTAGGATTAGGGTTAGGTTTAGGTTTAGGTTTCGGATTACGGCAAGGGTTAGGGTTAGGGTTAGGGTTAGCGTAAGTGTTAGGGTTAGGGTTAGGGTTATGGTAAGGGTAAGGGTTAGGGTTAGGGTTAGGGTTAGGATTAGGGTTAGGGTAAGGGTAAGGGTAAGGGTTAGGTTTAGGTTTAGGGTTAGGTTTCGGGTTATGGTAAGGGTAAGGGTTAGGGTTAGGTAATGGTTAGGGTTAGCGTTAGGGTTAGGGTAGGGGTTAGGGTAAGAGTAATAGTTAGGGTTAGGATTAGGGTTAGGATAATGGTAAGGGTTAGGGTTAGGGTTAGGGTTAGGAGTTAGGGTTAGGGTTAGGTTTAGAGTTAGGGTAAGGTGTTAGGGTTAGGGAAGGGTTACGGGTTAGGGTTAGTGTTAGGGTTAGGTTAAGGGTTAGGGTTAGGGTTAGGGTAAGGGTAAGGTTTAGGGTTAAGGTTACGGTTAGGGTTAGGGTTAGGTTTAGGTTTAGGGTTAGGATTAGGGTAAGGGTAATGGTTAGGTTTAGGATTAGGGTTAGGGTTAGGGTAAGGGTTAGGGTTAGGCTTAGGGTTAGGGATAGGGTTAGGTTTAGGGTTAGGGTTAGGGTAAGGGTAAGGGTAAGGGTTAGCGTTAGGGTTAGGGTTAGGGGTAGGGTTAGGTTTAGGGTAAGGGTTAGGGTTAGGTTCAGGTTAAGTGTAAGGTTTAGGGTTAGGGTTAGAGTTAGGGTTGGGGTTAGGATTAGGATTAGGGTAAGGGTATATGTAAGGGTTAGGTTTAGGTTTAGGGATAGGGTTAGGGTTATCGTTAGGTTAAGAGTAAGGGTTACGGTTATGGTTAGGTTAAGGTGAGGGTCAGGGTTAGGGTTAGGGTTAGGGTTGGGTTAGGGTTACGGTTAGGGTAAGGGTTAGTGTTAGGGTTAGGTTAAGGGTAAGGTTTATGATTAGGGTTAGGGTTAGGGTAAGGGAAAGGGTTAGATTTAGGTTTAGGGTTAGGTTTAGGGTTAGGGTTAGGGTTAGGTTTAGGGTAAGGATAAGGGTTAGGGTTAGGGTAAGGATAAGGTTAAGTTTAGGGTTAGGGTTAGGGTTAGCTTTAGGGTGAGGGTTAGAGTTAATGTTAGGGTAAGGATAAGGGTTTGTTTTAGGGTTAGGGTTAGGATTAAGGTTGGGGTTAGGGTTAGGGTAATTGTAAGGTTTAGGGTTAGGTTTAGGGTTAGGGTTATGGTAAGGGTTAGGTTTAGGGTTAGGGTTAGGGTTAGGGTTAGTGTAAGGGTAAGGGTTAGGGTTAGGATTAGCTTTAGGGTTGGGGTTAAGGTTATTGTTAGTGTTAGGGTAAGGGTAAGGGTTAGGGTTATGGTTAGGTTTAGGGTAAGGGTTAGGGTTAGGGTTAGGGTTAGGGTATGTGTTAGAGTTAGGGTTAAGGTTAGCGTTAGGGTAAGCGTAAGGGTTAGGGTTAGGGTTAGGGTAAAGTTAAGGTTAAGGATTACGGTTAGGTTTGCGGTTAGGTTTAGGGTAAGGGTTAGGGTTAGGTTTAGGGTAAGGGTAAGGTTTAGGGTTAGGGTTAGGGTTATTGTTAGGGTAAGGTAAGAGTTAGGGTTAGGATTAGGGTTAGGGTAAAGTTGTGTGTTAGGGTTAGGTTAGGGTTAGCGTTAGGGTAAGCGTAAGGGTTAGGGTTAGGGTTAAGGTAAGGGAAAGGGTTAGGGTTAGGGTTAGGGTTAGGTTTAGGGGAAGGGTTGTGTTTAGGGTTAGGGTTAGAGGTTAGGGTTAGGGTTAGGGTTAGGGTGAGGGTTAGTTTTAGGGTTAGAGTTAGGGTTAGGGAGGGGGTTAGGGTAAGGGTAAGTGTTAGGGTTAGGGTTACGGTTAGGTTTAAGGTTAGGGTTAGGGTTAGGGTAAGGGTAAGGGTTAGGGTTAGGGTTAGGGTAAGTGTTAGGGTTAGGGTTAGTTTTACGGTTAGGGTTAGGGTAAGGTTAAGGGTTAGGGTTAAAGTTGGGGTTACGGTTAGGGTTAGGGTTAGGGTTAGGGTAAGGTTATGTGTTAGGGATAGGGTTAGGGTTAGGGTAAGTGTTAGGGTTAGGGTTAGGTTTACGGTTAGGGTTAGGGTAAGGGTAAGGGTTAGGTTTAGGGTTAGGGTTATGATTAGGGTTAGGGTTAGGGTAAGGATAAATGTTAGAGTTAAGTTTAGGGTTAGGGTTAGGGTTAGGGTTAAGGTTATGGTGTGGGTAAGGGTAAGGGTTATTGTTAGGATTAGGGTTAGGGTTAGGGTAAGGGTTAGGGTTAGGGTTAGGGTTAGGGTAAGGGTTATTGTTAGGGTTAGGGTAAGGGTTAGGGTTAGGATTAAGTTTGAGGTTAGGGTTAGGGTTGGGGTTAGGGTAAGGGTTAGGGTAGGTTTGGGTAAGGGTAAGGGTTAGAGTAAGGGTTAGGGTTACAGTTAGGTTAAGGTAAGGTTTATGATTAGGGTTAGGGTTAGGGTAAGGGAAAGGGTAAGGGTTAGGCTTAGGGTAAGATTTAGGGTAAGGGTAAGGGTTATTGTTAGGATTAGGGTTAGGGTTAGGGTAAGGGTTAGGGTTAGGGTTAGGGTTAGGGTAAGGGTTATTGTTAGGGTTAGGGTAAGGGTTAGGGTTAGGGTTAGGTTTAGGGTTAGGCTTAGTGTTAGAGTAAGGGTAAGGGTTAGGGTTAGGTTTAGGGTTAGGGTTAAGTTTGAGGTTAGGGTTAGGGTTGGGGTTAGGGTAAGGGTTAGGGTAGGTTTGGGTAAGGGTAAGGGTTAGAGTAAGGGTTAGGGTTACAGTTAGGTTAAGGTAAGGTTTATGATTAGGGTTAGGGTTAGGGTAAGGGAAAGGGTAAGGGTTAGGCTTAGGGTAAGATTTAGGGTAAGGGTAAGGGTTATTGTTAGGATTAGGGTTAGGGTTAGGGTAATGGTATGTGTTAGGGTTAGGGTTAGGGTTAGCGTAAGGGTTAGGGTTAGGGTTAGGGTTATGGTAAGGTTAAGGGTTAGGGTTATGGTTAGGGTTAGAATTAGGGTTATTTTAAGGGTAAGAGTTAGGGTTAGGTAATGGTTAGGTTTAGTGTTAGGGTTAGGGTAGAGGTTAGGGTAAGAGTAATTGTTAGGGTTAGGATTAGGGTTAGGATAATGGTAAGGGTTAGGGTTAGGGTTAGGGTTAGGTTTAGGGGTTAGGGTTAGGGTTAGAGTTAGGGTAAGGTGTTAGGGTTAGGGCAAGGGTTACGGGTTAGGGTTAGTGTTAGGGTTAGGTTAAGGGTTAGGGTTAGAGTTAGGGTAAGGGTAAGGTTTAGGGTTAAGGTTACGGTTAGGGTTAGGTTTAGGTTTAGGGTTAGGATTAGGGTAAGGGTAAGGGTTAGGGTTAGGATTAGGGTTAGGGTTAGGGTAAGGGTTAGGGTTAGGCTTAGGGTTAGTGATAGGGTTAGGTTTAGGGTTAGGGTTAGGGTAAGGTTAAGGGTTAGGGTTAGCGTTAGGGTTCGGGTTAGGGTTAGGGTTAGGTTTAGGGTAAGGGTTAGGGTTAGGTTTAGGTTAAGTGTAAGGTTTAGGATTAGGGTTTGAGTTAGCGTTGGGTTTAGGATTAGGATTAGGGTAAGGGTATATGTAAGGGTTAGGTTTAGGGTTAGGGTTAGGGTTAGGGTTATCGTTAGGGTAAGAGTAAGGTTTATGGTTATGGTTAGGTTAAGGTGAGGGTCAGGGTTAGGGTTAGGGTTAGGGTTGGGTTAGGGTTAGGGTTAGGGTAAGAGTTAGTGTTAGAGTTAGGTTAAGGGTAAGGTTTATGATTAGGGTTAGGGTTAGGGTAAGGGAAAGGGTAAGGGTTAGGCTTAGGGTTAGATTTAGGGTAATGGTAAGGGTTATTGTTAGGATTAGGGTTAGGGTTAGGGTAAGGGTTAGGGTTAGGGTTAGGGTTAGGGTAAGGGTTATTGTTAGGGTTAGGGTAAGGGTTAGGGTTAGGGTTAGGTTTAGGGTTAGGCTTAGTGTTAGAGTAAGGGTAGGGTTAGGGTTAGGTTTAGGGTTAGGCTTAGTGTTAGAGTAAGGGTAGGGTTAGGGTTAGGTTTAGGGTTAGGGTTAAGTTTGAGATTAGGGTTAGGGTAAGGGTTAGGGTTAGGTTTGGGTAAGGGTAAGGGTTAGGGTAAGGGATAGGGTTACAGTTAGGGTTAGGTTTAGTGTTGGGGTTAAGGTTAGGGTAAGGGTAAGGGTTATTGTTAGGATTAGGGTTAGGTTTAGGTTTAGGTTTCGGATTACGGCAAGGGTTAGGGTTAGGGTTAGGTTTAGCGTAAGGGTTAGGGTTAGGGTTAGGGTTATGGTAAGGGTAAGGGTTAGGGTTAGGGTTAGGGTTAGGATTAGGGTTAGGGTAAGGGTAAGGGTTAGGGTTAGGTAATGGTTAGGGTTAGCGTTAGGGTTAGTGTAGGGGTTAGGGTAAGAGTAATAGTTAGGGTTAGGATTAGGGTTAGGATAATGGTAAGGGTTAGGGTTAGGGTTAGGGTTAGGGTTAGGAGTTAGGGTTAGGGTTAGGTTTAGAGTTAGGGTAAGGTGTTAGGGTTAGGGAAGGGTTACGGGTTAGGGTTAGTGTTAGGGTTAGGTTAAGGGTTAGGGTTAGGGTTAGGGTAAGGGTAAGGTTTAGGGTTAAGGTTACGGTTAGGGTTAGGGTTAGGTTTAGGTTTAGGGTTAGGATTAGGGTAAGGGTAATTGTTAGGTTTAGGATTAGGGTTAGGGTTAGGGTAAGGGTTAGGGTTAGGCTTAGGGTTAGGGATAGGGTTAGGTTTAGGGTTAGGGTTAGGGTAAGGGTAAGGGTAAGGGTTAGCGTTAGGGTTAGGGTTAGGGGTAGGGTTAGGTTTAGGGTAAGGGTTAGGGTTAGGTTCAGGTTAAGTGTAAGGTTTTGGGTTAGGGTTAGAGTTAGGGTTGGGGTTAGGATTAGGATTAGGGTAAGGGTATATGTAAGGGTTAGGTTTAGGGTTAGGGATAGGGTTAGGGATATCGTTAGGTTAAGAGTAAGGGTTACGGTTATGGTTAGGTTAAGGTGAGGGTCAGGGTTAGGGTTAAGGTTAGGGTTGGGTTAGGGTTACGGTTAGGGTAAGGGTTAGTGTTAGGGTTAGGTTAAGGGTAAGGTTTATGATTAGGGTTAGGGTTAGGGTAAGGGAAAGGGTTAGATTTAGGTTTAGGGTTAGGTTTAGGGTTAGGGTTAGGGTTAGGTTTAGGGTAAGGATAAGGGTTAGGGTTAGGGTAAGGATAAGGTTAAGTTTAGGGTTAGGGTTAGGGTTAGCTTTAGGGTGAGGGTTAGAGTTAGGGTTAGGGTAAGGATAAGGGTTTGTTTTAGGGTTAGGGTTAGGATTAAGGTTGGGGTTAGGGTTAGGGTAATTGTAAGGTTTAGGGTTAGGTTTAGGGTTAGGGTTATGGTAAGGGTTAGGTTTAGGGTTAGGGTTAGGGTTAGGGTTAGTGTAAGGGTAAGGGTTAGGGTTAGGATTAGCTTTAGGGTTGGGGTTAAGGTTATTGTTAGGGTTAGGGTAAGGGTAAGGGTTAGGGTTATGGTTAGGTTTAGGGTAAGGGTTAGGGTTAGGGTTAGGGTTAGGGTATGTGTTAGAGTTAGGGTTAAGGTTAGCGTTAGGGTAAGCGTAAGGGTTAGGGTTAGGGTTAGGGTAAAGTTAAGGTTAAGGATTACGGTTAGGTTTGCGGTTAGGTTTAGGGTAAGGGTTAGGGTTAGGTTTAGGGTAAGGGTAAGGTTTAGGGTTAGGGTTAGGGTTATTGTTAGGGTAAGGTAAGAGTTAGGGTTAGGATTAGGGTTAGGGTAAAGTTTTGTGTTAGGGTTAGGTTAGGGTTAGCGTTAGGGTAAGCGTAAGGGTTAGGGTTAGGGTTAAGGTAAGGGAAAGGGTTAGGGTTAGGGTTAGGGTTAGGTTTAGGGGAAGGGTTGTGTTTAGGGTTAGGGTTAGAGGTTAGGGTTAGGGTTAGGGTTAGGGTGAGGGTTAGTTTTAGGGTTAGAGTTAGGGTTAGGGAGGGGGTTAGGGTAAGGGTAAGTGTTAGGGTTAGGGTTACGGTTAGGTTTAAGGTTAGGGTTAGGGTTAGGGTAAGGGTAAGGGTTAGGGTTAGGATTAGGGTTAGGGTTAGGGTTAGGGTAATGCTTAGGTTAGGGTTAGTGTTAGGTTTAGGGTTAGGGATAGGTTAAGGGTAAGTGTTCGTGTTAGAATTAGGGTTAGGTTTAGGGTTGGGTTTAAGATTAGGTTTAGGGTTAGGGTACGTATAAGGATTAGGGTTAGGATTAGGGTTAGGGTTATGCTTAGGGTTAGGGTTAGGGTTAGGATTAGGTTTAGGGTTACGGTTAGGGTTAGGTTTAGGGATAGGGTAAGGTTATGTGTTAGGGATAAAGTTAGGGTTAGGGTAAGTGTTATGGTTAGGGTTAGGTTTACGGTTAGGGTTATGGTAAGGTTAAGGGTTAGCGTTAAAATTAGAGTTAGGGTTAGGGTTAGGGTAAGGATAAGGGTTAGGGTTAGGTTTACGGTTAGGGTTAGGGTAAGGATAAATGTTAGAGTTAGAGTTAGGGTTAAGGTTGGGGTTAGGGTTAGGATTAGGGTTAGGGTAAGGGTAAGGGTTAGGTTTAGGGTTAGGGTTAGGGTTAGGATTAGGGTAAGGGTAAGGGTTAGGGTTAGAGTTAGGGTAAGGGTAAGGTTTAGGGTTATGGTTAGGGTTAGGGTTAGGGTAAGGGTAAGTATTAGGGTTAGTGTTAGGGTTAGGATAAGGGTAAGGGTAAGTGTTAGTGTTAGGGTTAGGGTTAGGGTTCAGATTACGGGTTAGGGTTAGGGTTAGTGTTAGGGTTAGGTTTAAGGTTGGGGTAAAGGTAATGTTTAGGGTTAGGGTTAGGGTTAGTGTTAGGGTTAGGTTTAAGGTTGGGGTAAAGGTAATGGTTAGGGTTAGGGTTAGGGTTAGTGTTAGGTTTAGGGTTAGGGTTAGGGTAAGGGTAAGGGTTAGGGATAAGGTTAGGGTTAGGGTTAAGGTTAGGGTTAGGGTTAGGTTTACGGTTATGTTTAGGGTAAGGTTAAGGGTTAGGGTTAGGTTTGGTTTAGCGTAAGGCTTAAGGTTAGGGTTAGTGTTAGGGTTAGGTTTAGAGTTAGGTTAGGGTAAGTGTAAGGTTTAGGGTTAGGGTTAGGTTTAGGGTTAGGTTAAGTGTTAGGGTTAGCAGTTAGGGTTAGGGTTTGGGTTAGGGTAATGGTTAGGGTTAGGCTAAGGGTAAGTGTTAGGGTTAGGGTTAGCGTTATGGTTAGGGTTAGGGTTAGGGTATGGGTAAAGGTTAGTGTTAGTGTTAGGGTTAGGTTTAGATTTAGGTTTAAGTTTAGGGTTACGGTTAGGGTAAGAGTAAGGGTTAGGGTAAGGGTAAGGGTTAGGGTTAGGTTTAGGTTTAGGGTAAGGGTAAGGGTGAGGATTAGTGTTAGGTTTAGGGTTAGAGTTACTGTTAGGGTTAGGGTAAGGATAAGGGTTAGGGTTAGGGTTAGGGTTAGGGTTAGAGTTAGGGTAAAGGTTAGGGTTAAGGTTAGTTTTAGGTTTAAGGTTATGGTTAGGGTAAGGGTAAGGGTTAGGCTTAGGTTTTGGGTTAGGGTTAGGGTAAGGGTAAGGGTTAGGGTTAGGGTTAGGGTTAGGGTTAGGTTTAGGGATAGGGTTAGGGTTAGGGTTTGGGTAAGGATAAGGGTTAGGGTTAGGGTTAGGGTTAACGTTAGGGTTAGGGTGAGGGTAAGGGTAAGGGTTAGGGTTAGGTTTAGGGTTAGGGTTAGGGTTAGGGTAAGGGTAGGGTTAGGGTTAGGTTTAGGGTTAGGGTTAGGGTAAGGGTAAGGGTTAGTGTTAGGATTAGGTTTAGGGTTGGGATTAAGGTTAGGGTTAGGGTTAGGGTTTGCGTAAGGGTTAGGGTTAGGGTGAGGGTAAGGGTAAGGGTTAGGGTTAGGGTAAGGGTAAGGGTTAGGGTTAGGGTAAGGTTTAGGGTTAGGGTTTGGGTTATGGTTAGGGTTAGAGTTAGGGTAAAGGGTTAGGGTTAGGGTTAAGGTTAGTGTTAAGGTTAGGTTTAGGGTTAGGGTTAGGATTAGGGTAAGGGTAAGGGTTAGGGTTAGGATTAGAATTAGAGTTAGGTTTAGGGTAACAGTAAAGGTTAGGGTTAGGGTAAGGGTATGTGTTAGGGTTAGGTTTGGGTTAGGATAAGGGTTAGGGTTAGCGTTAGGGTAAGGGTAAGGGTTAGGGTTAGGGTTAGCGTAAGTTTTAGGGTAAGGGTTAGGGTTATGTTTAGGGTAAGGTTAAGATTTAGTGTTAGGGTTAGGGTTAGGGTTGGGTAAGGGTAAGGGTTAGGGTTAGGGTTAGGTTTAGGGTTAGGGTAAGGGTAAGGGTAAGGGTAGGTTTAGGGTTAGGGTTAGGTTATGGTTTAGGGTTAGGATTAGGGTTAGGGTAGGGGTTAGGATACGGGTAAGTGTTAGGGTTAGGGTTAGGGTGAGGATAAGGGTAAGGGTTAAGGTTAGGGTTAGGGTTAGGTTTAGGGTTAGGGTTAGATTTAGGGTAAGGGGTTAGGGGTAGGGTTAAGATTAGGTTAGGGTTAGGTTTAGGGGTAGGGTTAGGATTAGGATAAAGGGAAAGGGTTGGGGTTCGGATTAGGGTTAGGGTTAGGGTAAGGGTTAGGTTTAGGGTTAGGATTAGGGATAGGGTTAGGTTTAGGGTTAGTGTTAGGGTTAGGGTTAGGGTTAGGTTAAGGGTAAGGTTTTTGGTTAGGGTTAGGGTTAGGGTTAGGGGTTAGGGTTAGAGTTAGGGTTAGAGTTAAGGTAAGGGGTTAGGGTTATTGTTAGGGTTAGGGTAAGGGTTAGGCGTTAGGGTTCGCGTTAGGGTTAGGTTAAGGGTTAGGGTTAGGGATAGGGTAAGGGTAAGGGTTAGAGTTAGGATTAGTGTTAGGGTTACGGTAAGGGTTAGGGTTAGGTTTAGGGTTAGGGATAGGGTTAGGTTTAGGTTTGGGGTTAGGATAAGGGTAAGGGTTAGGGTTAGGGTTAGGGTTAGGGTTAGGTTTAGGGTCAGGGTTAGGGTTAGGTTTAGGTTAAGGGTAAGGGTTAGGGTTAGGGTTAGGGTTAGGGTTGTGGTTAAGGTTAGGGTTAGGGTAAGGGTATATGTTTGGGTTAGGTTTAGGTTTAGGGTTAGGGTTAGGGTTAACGTTAGGGTAAGGGTAAGGGTTAGGTTTAGGGTTAGGGTTAGGGTTATCGTTAGGGTAAGGGTAAGTGTTAGGGTTAGGGTTAGGTTTAGGGTGAGGGTTAGGTTTAGGGTTATGATTAGGGTAAGGGTAAGGGTTAGGTTTAGGGTTAGGGTTAGTGTTAGTGTAAGGGTTAGGATTAGGGTCAGGGTAAGGGTTAGGTTTAGGTTTAGGGTTAGGGTTACGGTTATCATTAGGGTAAGGATAAGGGTTAGGGTTAGGGTTTGGGTTAGGGTTAGGGTAAGGGCAAGGGTTAGGGTTAGGTTTAGGATTAAGTTTAGGGTTAGGGTTAGGGTTAGAGTTAGGGTTAAGGTTAGGGTTAGGGTTAGGATTAGGGTTAGGTAAGGGTTATTGTTAGGGTTAGGGTTAGGGTTATGGGTTAGGCTTAGGGTTAGGGTTAGCGTAAGGGTTAGGGTTAGGGTGAGGGTAAGGGTTAGGGTTAGGGTTAGGGTCAGGGTAAGGGTTAGGGTTAGGGTTAGGTTTAGGGTTAGGGTTTGGGTTAGGGTTAGGGTAAGGGTAAGGGTTAGGGATAAGGCTAGGTTTAGGGTTCTGTTTAGGGTTAGGGTTAGGGTAAGGGCAAGGGTTACGGTTAGGTTTAGGATTAAGTTTATTGTTAGGGTTAGGGTTAGAGTTAGGTTTAAGGTTAGGGTTAGGGTTAGGATTATTGTTAGGTATGGGTTAGGGTTAGGGTTAGGGTTAGGGTTTGGGTTAGGGTTAGAGTAAGGGTAAGGGTTAGGGTTAAGGTTAGGTTTAGGTTTAGGTTTAGGTTTAGGGTTAGGGTTAGGATTAGGGTTAGGTAAGGGTTAGGGTTAGGGTTAGGGTTAGGGGTTAGGCTTAGGGTTAGGGTTAGCATAAGGGTTAGGGTTAGGGTGAGGGTAATGGTTAGGGTTAGGGTTAGGGTAAGGATAAGGGTTAGGGTTAGGGTTAGGTTTAGGGTTAGGGTTTGGGTTAGGGTTAGGGTAAGGGTAAGGGTTAGGGTTAAGGTTAGGTTTAGGATTCTGTTTAGGGTTAGGGTTAGGGTAAGGGCAAGAGTTACGGTTAGGTTTAGGATTAAGTTTATTGTTAGTGTTAGGGTTAGAGTTAGGGTTAAGGTTAGGGTTAGGGTTAGGTTAAGGGTAAGGGTTAGTGTTAGGGTTAGGTTTAGGGTTAGGGTTAGGGTTAGGGTAAGGGTAAGGGTTAGGGTTAGGGTTAGGGTTAGGTTTAGGGGAAGGGTTGTGTTTAGGGTGAGGGTTAGTTTTAGGGTTAGAGTTAGGGTTAGGGAGGGGTTAGGGTAAGGGTAAGTGTTAGGGTTAGGGTTACGGTTAGGTTTAAGGTTAGGGTTATGTTTAGGGTAAGGGTAAGGGTTAGGGTTAGGATTAGGGTTAGGGTTAGGGTTAGGGTAATTCTTAGGTTAGCGTTAGTGTTAGGTTTAGGGTTAGGGATAGGTTAAGGGTAAGTGTTCGTGTTAGAATTAGGGTTAGGTTTAGGGTTGGGTTTAAGGTTAGGTTTAGGGTTAGGGTACGTATAAGGATTAGGGTTAGGATTAGGTTTAGGGTTATGCTTAGGGTTAGGGTTAGGGTTAGGATTAGGTTTAGGGTTACGGTTAGGGTTAGGTTTAGGGATAGGGTAAGGTTATGTGTTAGGGATAAAGTTAGGGTTAGGTAAGTGTTATGGTTAGGGTTAGGTTTACGGTTAGGGTTATGGTAAGGTTAAGGGTTAGCGTTAAAATTAGGGTTAGGGTTAGGGTTAGGGTAAGGATAAGGGTTAGGGTTAGGTTTACGGTTAGGGTTAGGGTAAGGATAAATGTTAGAGTTAGAGTTAGGGTTAAGGTTGGGGTTAGGGTTAGGATTAGGGTTAGGGTAAGGGTAAGGGTTAGGTTTAGGGTTAGGGTTAGGGTTAGGATTAGGGTAAGGGTAAGGGTTAGGGTTAGAGTTAGGGTAAGGGTAAGGTTTAGGGTTATGGTTAGGGTTAGGGTTAGGGTAAGGGTAAGTATTAGGGTTAGTGTTAGGGTTAGGATAAGGGTAAGGGTAAGTGTTAGTGTTAGGGTTAGGGTTAGGGTTCAGATTACGGGTTAGGGTTAGGGTTAGTGTTAGGGTTAGGTTTAAGGTTGGGGTAAAGGTAATGTTTAGGGTTAGGGTTAGGGTTAGTGTTAGGGTTAGGTTTAAGGTTGGGGTAAAGGTAATGGTTAGGGTTAGGGTTAGGGTTAGTGTTAGGTTTAGGGTTAGGGTTAGGGTAAGGGTAAGGGTTAGGGATAAGGTTAGTGTTAGGGTTAAGGTTAGGGTTAGGGTTAGGTTTACGGTTATGTTTAGGGTAAGGTTAAGGGTTAGGGTTAGGTTTGGTTTAGCGTAAGGCTTAAGGTTAGGGTTAGTGTTAGGGTTAGGTTTAGAGTTAGGTTAGGGTAAGTGTAAGGTTTAGGGTTAGGGTTAGGTTTAGGGTTAGGTTAAGTGTTAGGGTTAGCGGTTAGGGTTAGGGTTTGGGTTAGGGTAATGGTTAGGGTTAGGCTAAGGGTAAGTGTTAGGGTTAGGGTTAGCGTTATGGTTAGGGTTAGGGTTAGGGTAAGGGTAAAGGTTAGTGTTAGTGTTAGGGTTAGGTTTAGATTTAGGTTTAAGTTTAGGGTTACGGTTAGGGTAAGAGTAAGGGTTAGGGTAAGGGTAAGGGTTAGGGTTAGGTTTAGGGTTAGGGTAAGGGTAAGGGTGAGGATTAGTGTTAGGTTTAGGGTTAGAGTTACTGTTAGGGTTAGGGTAAGGATAAGGGTTAGGGTTAGGGTTAGGGTTAGGGTTAGAGTTAGGGTAAAGGTTAGGTTTAAGGTTAGTTTTAGGTTTAAGGTTACGGTTAGGGTAAGGGTAAGGGTTAGGCTTAGGTTTTGGGTTAGGGTTAGGGTAAGGGTAAGGGTTAGGGTTAGGGTTAGGGTTAGGTTTAGGGATAGGGTTAGGGTTAGGGTTTGGGTAAGGATAAGGGTTAGGGTTAGGGTTAGGGTTAACGTTAGGGTTAGGGTGAGGGTAAGGGTAAGGGTTAGGGTTAGGTTTAGGGTTAGGGTTAGGGTTAGGGTAAGGGTAGGGTTAGGGTTAGGTTTAGGGTTAGGGTTAGGGTAAGGGTAAGGGTTAGTGTTAGGATTAGGTTTAGGGTTGGGATTAAGGTTAGGGTTAGGGTTAGGGTTTGCGTAAGGGTTAGGGTTAGGGTGAGGGTAAGGGTAAGGGTTAGGGTTAGGGTAAGGGTAAGGGTTAGGGTTAGGGTAAGGTTTAGGGTTAGGGTTTGGGTTATGGTTAGGGTTAGAGTTAGGGTAAAGGGTTAGGGTTAGGGTTAAGGTTAGTGTTAAGGTTAGGTTTAGGGTTAGGGTTAGGATTAGGGTAAGGGTAAGGGTTAGGGTTAGGATTAGAATTAGAGTTAGGTTTAGGGTAACAGTAAAGGTTAGGGTTAGGGTAAGGGTATGTGTTAGGGTTAGGTTTGGGTTAGGATAAGGTTTAGGGTTAGCGTTAGGGTAAGGGTAAGGGTTAGGGTTAGGGTTAGCGTAAGTTTTAGGGTAAGGGTTAGGGTTATGTTTAGGGTAAGGTTAAGATTTAGTGTTAGGGTTAGGGTTAGGGTTGGGTAAGGGTAAGGGTTAGGGTTAGGGTTAGGTTTAGGGTTAGGGTAAGGGTAAGGGTAAGGGTAGGTTTAGGGTTAGGGTTAGGTTATGGTTTAGGGTTAGGATTAGGGTTAGGGTAGGGGTTAGGATACGGGTAAGTGTTAGGGTTAGGGTTAGGGTGAGGATAAGGGTAAGGGTTAGGGTTAGGGTTAGGGTTAGGTTTAGGGTTAGGGTTAGATTTAGGGTAAGGGGTTAGGGGTAGGGTTAAGATTAGGTTAGGGTTAGGTTTAGGGGTAGGGTTAGGATTAGGATAAAGGGAAAGGGTTGGGGTTAGGATTAGGGTTAGGGTTAGGGTAAGGGTTAGGTTTAGGGTTAGGATTAGGGATAGGGTTAGGTTTAGGGTTAGTGTTAGGGTTAGGGTTAGGGTTAGGTTAAGGGTAAGGTTTTTGGTTAGGGTTAGGGTTAGGGTTAGGGGTTAGGGTTAGAGTTAGGGTTAGAGTTAAGGTAAGGGGTTAGGGTTATTGTTAGGGTTAGGGTAAGGGTTAGGCGTTAGGGTTCGCGTTAGGGTTAGGTTAAGGGTTAGGGTTAGGGATAGGGTAAGGGTAAGGGTTAGAGTTAGGATTAGTGTTAGGGTTACGGTAAGGGTTAGGGTTAGGTTTAGGGTTAGGGATAGGGTTAGGTTTAGGTTTGGGGTTAGGATAAGGGTAAGGGTTAGGGTTAGGGTTAGGGTTAGGGTTAGGTTTAGGGTCAGGGTTAGGTTTAGGTTAAGGGTAAGGGTTAGGGTTAGGGTTAGGGTTAGGGTTGTGGTTAAGGTTAGGGTTAGGGTAAGGGTATATGTTTGGGTTAGGTTTAGGTTTAGGGTTAGGGTTAGGGTTAACGTTAGGGTAAGGGTAAGGGTTAGGTTTAGGGTTAGGGTTAGGGTTATCGTTAGGGTAAGGGTAAGTGTTAGGGTTAGGGTTAGGTTTAGGGTGAGGGTTAGGTTTAGGGTTATGATTAGGGTAAGGGTAAGGGTTAGGTTTAGGGTTAGGGTTAGTGTTAGTGTAAGGGTTAGGATTAGGGTCAGGGTAAGGGTTAGGTTTAGGTTTAGGTTTAGGGTTACGGTTATCATTAGGGTAAGGATAAGGGTTAGGGTTTGGGTTAGGGTTAGGGTAAGGGCAAGGGTTAGGGTTAGGTTTAGGATTAAGTTTAGGGTTAGGGTTAGGGTTAGAGTTAGGGTTAAGGTTAGGGTTAGGGTTAGGATTAGGGTTAGGTAAGGGTTATTGTTAGGGTTAGGGTTAGGGTTAGGGGTTAGGCTTAGGGTTAGGGTTAGCGTAAGGGTTAGGGTTAGGGTGAGGGTAAGTGTTAGGGTTAGGGTTAGGGTCAGGGTAAGGGTTAGGGTTAGGGTTAGGTTTAGGGTTAGGGTTTGGGTTAGGGTTAGAGTAAGGGTAAGGGTTAGGGTTAAGGTTAGGTTTAGGTTTAGGTTTAGGGTTAGGGTTAGGGTTAGGATTAGGGTTAGGTAAGGGTTAGGGTTAGGGTTAGGGTTAGGGGTTAGGCTTAGGGTTAGGGTTAGCATAAGGGTTAGGGTTAGGGTGAGGGTAATGGTTAGGGTTAGGGTTAGGGTAAGGGTTAGGGTTAGGGTTAGGGTTAGGTTTAGGGTTAGGGTTTGGGTTAGGGTTAGGGTAAGGGTAAGGGTTAGGGTTAAGTTTAGGTTTAGGATTCTGTTTAGGGTTAGGGTTAGGGTAAGGGCAAGGGTTACGGTTAGGTTTAGGATTAAGTTTATTGTTAGTGTTAGGGTTAGAGTTAGGGTTAAGGTTAGGGTTAGGGTTAAGATTAGGGTTAGGTAAGGGTTAGGGTTAGGGTTAGGGTAAGGGTTAGGGTTAGGGTTAGGGTTAGGTGTTAGACTTAGGGTTAGGGTTAGGGTAAGGGTTAGGGTTAGGGTGAGGTTAAGGGTTAGGGTTAGGGTTAGGTTAAGGGTAAGGTTAGTGTTAGGGTTAGGTTTAGGGTTAGGGTTAGGGTTAGGGTAAGGGTAAGGGTTAGGGTTAAGGTTAGGTTTAGGGTTAGGTTTAGGGTTAGGGTTAGGGTTAGGGTAAGGGTAAGCGTTAGGATTAGGATTAGGGTTAGAGTTAGAGTAAGGGTAGGGTTAGTGTTAGGGTTAGGGTTAAGTTTAGGGTTAGGGTTAGGGTAAGGGTTAGGGTTAGGGTTAGGGTTAGGTTTCGTGTTGGGGTTAAGGTTAGGGTTAGGGAAAGGTTTAGGGTTAGGTTTAGGGTTAGGGTTAGGGTTAGGGTTAAGGTTAGGGTTAGGGAAAGGTTTAGGGTTAGGTTTAGGGTTAGGTTTGGTTTAGGTTTCGGGTTACGGTAAGGGTTAGGGTTATGGTAAGGGTATGTGTTAGGGTTAGGGTTAGGGTTAGCGTAAGGCTTAGGGTTAGGGTTAGGGTTATGGTACGGGTAAGGGTTAGGGTTAGGGTTTGTGTTAGGATTAGGGTTAGGGCAAAGGTAAGGGTTAGGGTTAGGGTTAGGGTTATTTTTCGGGTTAGGTTAAGGGTAAGGGTTAGGGTTAGGGTTAGGTTTAGGTAATGGTTAGGGTTAGCGTTAGGGAAGGGATTAGGGTAAGGGTAATTGTTAGAGTTAGTGTTAGGGTTAGGGTTAGGTTTAGGGGTTAGGGTTACGGTTAGGGTTAGAGTTAGGGTAAGGTGTTATGGTTATTGTTAGGTTTAGGATAAGAGTTAGGGTTTAGGATTAGTGTTAGGGATAGATTAAGGGTTAGGGTTAGGGTTAGGGTAAGTTTTATGGTAAGGGTTAGAGTTATGTTTAGGGTAAGAGTAAGTTTTAGTGTTAGTGTTAGGGTTAGGGTTGGGTAAGGGTAAGGGTTAGGGTTAGGGTTAGGTTTAGGGTTAGGGTAAGGGTAAGGGTAAGGGTAGGTTTAGGGTTAGGGTTAGGTTATGGTTTAGGGTTAGGCTTAGGGTTAGGGTAGGGGTTAGGATACAGATAAGTGTTAGGGTTAGGGTTAGGGTGAGGATAAGGGTAAGGGTTAGGGTTAGGGTTAGGGTTAGGTTTAGGGTTAGGGTTAGATTTAGGGTAAGGGGTTAGGGTTAGGTTTAAGATTAGGTTAGGATTAGGTTTAGGGGTAGGGTTAGGATTAGGATAAAGGGAAAGTGTTCGGGTTAGGATTAGGGTTAGGGTTAGGGTAAGGGTTAGGGTTAGGGTTAGGGTTAGGTATAGGGTTAGGTTTAGGGTTAGTGTTAGGGTAAGGATAAGGATTAAGGTTAGGGTTAGGGTTAGGGTTAGATTTAGGGTAAGTGTTAGGGTTAGGGTTAGGGTTCGGATAAGGGTAAGGGTTTTGGTTAGGGTTAGGGTTAGCGTTAGGGGTTAGGGTTAGGGTTAGGGTTAGAGTTAGGGTAAGGGGTTAGGGTTATTGTCAGGGTTAGGGTAAGGGTTAGGGGTTAGGGTTCGTGTTAGGGTTAGGTTAAGGGTTAGGGTTAGGGATAGGGTAAGGGTAAGGGTTAGAGTTAGGATTAGTGTTAGGGTTAGGGTAAGGGTTAGTGTTAGGGTTAGGGTTAGGGATAGGTTTAGGTTTAGGTTTTGGGTTACGATAAGGGTAAGGGTTAGGTTTAAGGTTAGGGTTAGGGTTAGGTTTAGGGTCAGGGTTAGGGTTAGGTTTAGGTTAAGGGCAAGGTTTACGGTTAGGGTTAGGGTTAGGGTTGTGGTTAAGGTTAGGGTTAGGGTAAGGGTATATGTTTGGGTTAGGTTTAGGTTTAGGGTTAGGGTTAGGGTTAACGTTAGGGTAAGGGTAAGGGTTAGATTTAGGATTAGGGTTAGGGTTATCGTTAGGGTAAGGGTAAGGGTTAGGGTTAGGGTTAGGTTTAGGGTTAGGGTTAGGGTGAGGGTTAGGTTTAGGGTTATGGTTAGGGTAAGGGTAAGGGTTAGGTTTAGGGTTAGCGTTAGTGTTAGCGTAAGGGTTAGGATTAGGGTGAGGGTAAGGGGTAGGTTTAGGTTTAGGGTTAGGGTTACGGTTATCGTTAGGGTAAGGGTAAAGGTTAGGTTTAGGGTTTGGATTAGGGTTAGGGTAAGGGCAAGGGTTAGGGTTAGGTTTAGGATTAAGTTTAGGGTTAGGGTTAGGGTTAGAGTTAGGGTTAAGTTTAGGGTTAGGGTTAGGATTAGGGTTAGGTAAGGGTTAGGGTTAGGGTTAGGGTTAGGGTTAGGGGTTAGGCTTAGGGTTAGGGTTTGGGTTAGGGTTAGGGTAAGGGTAAGGGTTAGGGTTAAGGTTAGGTTTAGGGTTCTGTTTAGGGTTAGGGTTAGGGTAAGGGCAAGGGTTACGGTTTTGTTTAGGATTAAGTTTATTGTTAGGGTTAGGGTTAGGTTTAGGGTTACGGTTAGGGTTAGGGTAAGGGTAAGGGTTAGGATTAGGATTAGGGTTAGAGTAAGAGTAAGGGTAGGGTTAGTGTTAGGGTTAGGGTTAAGTTTAGGGTTAGGGTTAGGGTAAGGGTTAGGGTTAGGGTTAGGGTTAGGTTTCGTGTTGTGGTTAAGGTTAGAGTTAGGGTAAGGTTTTGGGTTAGGTTTAGGGTTAGGTTTGGTTTAGGTTTCGGGTTACGGTAAGGGTTAGGGTTAGGGTTAGGGTTAGAGTTAGAGTTTGGGTAAGGATAAGGGTTAGAGTTAGGGTTAGGGTTAGGGTTAGGGTTAGGGTTACGTTTAGGGTTAGGATTAGGGTACGGGCAAGGGTTAGGGTTAAGGTTAGGGTTAGGGTTAGGGTTAGGGTTAGGTTTAGGTTAAGGTTTAGGGTTAGGTTAGGTTATGGGTGGGGGATAGGGTTAGGGTTAGGGTTAGAGTTAAGTTTATGGTTGGTTAAGGGTAAGGGTTAGGGTTAGGGTTAGCGTTAGGTTAAAGGTTAGGGTTAGGGGTTAGGTTTAGGGTTAGGGTTAGGGTAAGGGTTAGGGATCTGGTTAGGGTTAGGGTAAGGGTTTGGGTTAGGGTTAGTGTAAGTGTTAGGGTTAGGGTTAGGGTTAAGGTTAGGGTTAGGTTTAGGGTAAGGGTTAGGGTTAGGGTTAGAGTTAGGCTAAGGGTAAGTGTTAGGGTTAGGGTTAGAGTTAGGGTTAGGGTTAGGGTAAGGGTAAGGGTTAGGGTAACTGTTAGGTTTAGGTTTGGGTTTAAGTTTAGGGTTAGGGTTAGGGTAAGGGTAAGGGTTAGGGCTAGGGTTAGGGTTCGGGTTAGGGTAAGTGCTAGAGTTAGTGTTAGGGTAAGGGTTAGGGTTAGGGTTATGGTTATTGTTAGTTTAAGGGTAAGGGTTAGGGTTAGGCTTATGGTTAGGGTTAGGGTTAGAGTTAAGTTTAGGGTTGGTTAAGGGTAAGGGTTAGGGTTAGGGTTAGCGTTAGGTTAAAGGTTAGGGTTAGGGGTTAAGTTTAGGGTTAGGGTTAGGGTTAGGGTAAGGGTTACGGATCTGGTTAGGGTTAGGGTAAGGGTTAGGGTTAGGGTTAGTGTAAGTGTTAGGGTTAGGCTTAGGGTTAGGGTTAGGGTTAGCATTTGGTTTAGGGTTAGGGTAGGGGTTAGGGTAAGGGTTAGGGTTAGAGTTAGGGTAAGGGTAAGGGTTAGGGTTAGGGTAAGTTTAAGGTTTAGGGTAATGGTTAGTGTTAGTGTTAGGGTTAGTGTTAGGGTTAGGGATAGAGTTAGGGTTAGGGTTAGGGTAAGGGTAAGGGTTAGGGTTACGTTTAGGTTTAGGGTTGGGGTTAAGTTTAGGGTTAGGGTTAGGGTAAGGGTAAGGGTTAGGATTAGTTTTAATTTTCGGGTTAGGGTAAGTGGTAGAGTTAGCGTTAACGTAAGGTTTAGGGTTAGGGTTAGGGTTAGGTTTAGGGTTAGAGTTAGGTTTAGTGTTAGGGTTAGGGGTTAGGCTTAGGGTTAAGGTTATTGTAAGGTTTAGGGTTACGGTTAGGGTAAGGGTTAGGGTTATTGTTAGTTTAAGTGTAAGGGTTAGGGTTAGGGTTAGGGGTAAGGTTAGGGTTAAGTTTAGGGTTAGGATTAGGGTTAGTTTTAGCATTTGGGTTAGGGTTAGGGTAGGGGTTAGGGTAAGGTGTAGGGTTAGGGTTAGGGTAAGGGTAAGGGTTAGAGTTAGGGTAAGTGTAAGGGTTAGGTTTAGGGTTAGGGTTAGTTTTAGGATTAGTGTTAGGGTAAGAGTAAGGGGTAGGGTTAAGTTTAGGTTAGGGTTAGGGTAATGGTTAGTGTTAGTGTTAGGGTTAGTGTTAGGTTAGGGGTTAGGTTAAGGGTAACTGTTAGTGTTAGGTTTAGGTTTAGAATAAGGGTAAGGATTAGGGTTAGGTTTAGTGTTAGAGTTAGAGGTTAGTGTTAGTGTTAGGGTTATGGTTAGGTTTAGGTTTAGGGTAAGCGTTAGGGTTAGGGTAAGGGTAAGGGTTAGGGTTATTGTTAGTTTAAGGGTAAGGGTTAGGGTTAGGCTTAGGGTTAGGTTTAGGGTTAGGTTTAGGGTTAGGGTTAGGGTAAGGGTAGGGGTTAGGGTTAGGGTAAGGGTTAGGGTTAGGGTCAGGGTAATGGTTAGGTTTAGGGTTAGGGTTAGGATTAGGGTTAGGGTTAGGGTAAGGGTTAGGTTTAGGGTTAGGGTTAGGGTTAAGTTTAGGGTTAGGGTAAGAGTAAGGGTAAGGGTTAGGTTTAGGGTTAGGTTTAGTGTTGGGGTTAAGGTTAGGGTTAGGGTAAGGGTTAGGGTTAGGATTAGGGTTAGGTTTAGGTTTAGGTTTAGGGTTACGGTAAGGGTTAGGGTTAGGGTAAGGGTATGTGTTAGGGTTAGGGTTAGGGTTAGCGTAAGGCTCAGGGTTAGGTTTAGGGTTATGGTAAGGGTAAGGGTTAGGTTTAGGGTTTGTGTTAATATTAGGGTTAGGGTAAGGGTAAGGGTTAGGGTTAAGGTTAGGGTTAGGGTTAGGTTTAGGGTTAGGGTAAGGGTTAGGGTTAGCCTTAGGGTTAGGTTTAGGGTTAGCGTTAGGGTTAGAGTAAGGGTAAGGATTAGGTGTAGGGTTAGGTTTAGTGTTGGGGTTAAGGTTAGGTTTAGGGTAAGGGTTAGGTTTAGGATTAGGGTTAGGTTTAGGTTAAGGGTTACGGTAAGGGTTAGGGTTAGGGTAAGGGTATGTGTTAGGGTTAGGGTTAGGGTTAGGGTAAGGGTTAGGGTTAGCATTAGGGTAAGGGTAAGGGTTAGGGTTAGGATTAGGGTTATGGTAAGGGTAAGTGTTAGGGTTACGGTTAGGGTAAGGTTTAGGTTAAGGGTTACGTTTATGTTTAGGGTAAGGTTAAGTTTTAGTTTTAGGGTTAGGGTTAGGGTTAGGGATAGGGTAGAGGTTAGGGTAAGGGTAAGTGTTAGGGTTAGGTTTAGGGTAAGGGTAAGAGTTTTGGTTAGGGTTAGGGTTAGGGGTTAGGGGTAGGGTTAGGGTTAGAGTTAGGGTAAGGGGTTAGGGTTACTATTATGGTTAGGGTAAGGGTTAGGGGTTAGTGTTAGTGTTAGGGTTAGGTTAAGGGTTAGGGTTAGGGTAAGGGTAATGGTTAGGGTTAAGTTTAGGGTTAGGGTTAGGTTTAGGGTTAGGGTTAGGATTAGGGTAAGCTTAAGGGTTAGTTTTAGGATTAGTGTTAGGGTTAGGGTTAGGGTTAGGGTTAGGGATAGGGTTAGGTTTAGGGTTAGTGTTAGGGTAAGGGTAAGGGTTAAGGTTAGGGTTAGCGTTAGGGTTAGGGTTAGGTTTAGGGTAAGGGTTAGGGATAGGTTTAGGTTAAGGGTAAGGTTTAGGTTTAGGGTTAGAGTTAGGGTTGTGGTTAAGGTTAGCGTTAGGGTAAGGGTATTTGTTTGGGTTAGGTTTATGTTTAGGGTTAGGGTTAGAGTTATCGTTAGGGTAAGGGTTAGGGTTAGGGTTAGGGTTAAGGTAAGGGTCAAGATTAGGGTTAGGGTTAGTGTTAGGTTTAGGGTAAGGGTTAGGGTTAGGTTTAGGGTAAGGGTTAGAGTTTAGGGTTAGGGTGAGGGTTAGGGTGAGGGTTAGGTTTAGGGTTAGGGTTAGGGTAAGGGTAAGGGTTAGGGTTAGGATTAGGGTTAGGGTTATTGTAAGGGTAAGGGTTAGGGTTAGGATTAGGTTTAGGGTTGGGGTTAATTTTAGGGTTAGGGTTAGGGTAAGGGTAAGGGTTAGGGTTAGGGTTCGGGTAAGGATTAGGGTTAGGTTTAGGGTTAGGGTTAGAAGTTAGCGTTAGGGTTAGGTAAGGGTTTTGTTTAGGATTAGGGTTAGAGTTAGAGTAAGGGTTAGGGTTAGGGTTAGCGTTAGGGTTAGGGTTAAGTTTAGGGATAGGGTTCGGGTAAGGTAAGGGTTAGGGTTAGGTTTAGGTTTAGTGTTTGGGTTAAGGTTAGGGTTAGTGTAAGGGTTAAGGTTAGGATTAGGGTTAGGTTTAGGTTTAGGGTTACGGTAAGTGTTAGGGTTAGTGTAAGGGTATGTGTTAGGGTTAGGGTTAGGGTTAGGGTTAGGGTAAGGGTTAGGGTTATTGTTAGTTTAAGGGTAAGGGTTAGGGTTAGGCTTAGGGTTAGGTTTAGGGTTAGCGTTAGGGTTAGGGTTAGGGTAAGGGTATGGGTTAGGGTTAAGGTTAGGGTTAGGGTTAGGTTTAGGGTTAGGGTTAGGGTTAGGGTAAGGGTAAGGGTTAGGGTTAGGGTTAGGATTAGGGTTAGGGTAAGGGTTAGGTTTAGGGTTAGGGTTAGGGTTAAGTTTAGGGTTAGGGTTAGAGTAAGGGTAAGGGTTAGGTGTAGGGTTAGGTTTAGTGTTGGGGTTAAGGTTAGGTTTAGGGTAAGGGTTAGGGTTAGGATTAGGTTTAGGTTTAGGTTTAGGGTTACGGTAAGGGTTAGGGATAGGGTAAGGGTATGTGTTAGGGTTAGGCTTAGGGTTAGGTTAAGGGTTAGGGTTAGCATTAGGGTAAGGGTAAGGGTTAGGGTTAGGATTAGGGTTATGGTAAGGGTAAGGGTTAGGGTTACGGTTAGGGTAAGGTTTAGGGTAAGGGTTACGGTTATGTTTAGGGTAAGGTTAAGTTTTAGTTTTAGGGTTAGGGTTAGGGTTAGGGTTAGGGTAGAGGTTAGGGTAAGGGTAAGTGTTAGGGTTACGTTTAGGGTAAGGGTAAGAGTTTTGGTTAGGGTTAGGGTTAGGGGTTAGGGGTAGGGTTAGGGTTAGAGTTAGGGTAAGGGGTTAGGGTTACTAGTATGGTTAGGGTAAGGGTTAGGGGTTAGGGTTAGTGTTAGGGTTAGGTTAAGGGTTAGGGTTAGGGTAAGGGTAATGGTTAGGGTTAAGTTTAGAGTTAGGGTTAGGTTTAGGGTTAGGGTTAGGATTAGGGTAAGCGTAAGGGTTAGTTTTAGGATTAGTGTTAGGGTTAGGGTTAGGGTTAGGGTTAGGGTTAGGGATAGGGTTAGGTTTTAGGGTTAGTGTTAGGATAAGGGTAAGGGTTAAGGTTAGGGTTAGGTTTAGGGTTTGGGTTAGGTTTAGGGTAAGGGTTAGGGATAGGTTTAGGTTAAGGTTAAGTTTTAGGGTTAGAGTTAGGGTTGTGGTTGAGGTTAGCGTTAGGGTAAGCGTATTTGTTTGGGTTCGGTTTATGTTTAGGGTTAGGGTTAGGGTTATCGTTAGGGTAAGGGTTAGGTTTAGGGTTAGGGTTAAGGTAAGGGTCAAGGGTAGGGTTAGGGTTAGTGTTAGGTTTAGGGTAAGGGTTAGGGTTAGGGTTAGGGTAAGGGTTAGAGTTTAGGGTTAGGGTGAGGGTTAGGGTGAGGGTCAGGTTTAGGGTTAGGTTAAGGGTAAGGGTTAGGGTTAGGGTTAGGGTTATTGTAAGGGTAAGGGTTAGGGTTAGGATTAGGTTTAGGGTTGGGGTTAAGGTTAGGGTTAGGGTTAGGGTAAGGGTAAGGGTTAGGGTTAGGGTTAGGGTAAGGATTAGGGTTAGGTTTAGGGTTAGGGTTAGGGTTAGGCTTAGGCTTAGGGTTAAGTTTAGGGTTAGGGTTAGGGTAAGGGTTAGGGTTCGGGTTAGTGTTAGGGTAAAGTTTAGGGTTAGGATTAGGGTTAGGGTTAGCATTTGGTTTAGGGTTAGGGTAGGGGTTAGGGTAAGGGTTAGGATTAGGATTAGGGTTAGAGTTAGAGTAAGGGTTAGGGTTAGGATTAGCGTTTGGGTTAGGGTTAAGTTTAGGGATAGGGTTCGGGTAAGGTAAGGGTTAGGGTTAGGGTTAGGTTTAGTGTTTGGGTTAAGGTTAGGGTTAGTGTAAGGGTTAAGGTTAGGATTAGGGTTAGGTTTAGGTTTAGGGTTACGGTAAGTTTAGGGTTAGGGTAAGGGTATGTGTTAGGGTTAGGGTTAGCGTTAGGGTAAGGGTTAAGGTTAGCATTAGGGTAAGGGTAAGGATTAGGGTTAGGATTAGGGTTATGGTAAGGGTAAGGGTTAGGGTTAGGGTTAGGGTTATGTTTAGGGTAAGGGTAAGTTTTAGGGTTAGGTTTAGGGTTAGGGTTAGTGGAGAGGTTAGGGTAAGGGTAAGTGTTAGGGTTAGGGTTAGGGTAAGGGTAAGAGTTTTGGTTAGGATAAGGTTAGGTGTTAGGGGTAGGATTAGGGTTAGAGTTAGGTTAAGGGGTTAGGGTTACTATTAGGGTTAGGGTAAGGGTTAGGGTTAGGGTTAGTGTTAGGGTTAGGGTAAGGGTTAGGGTTAGGATTAGGGTAAGGGTAAGGGAGAGGGTTAGGGTTAAGGTTAGGGTTAGGGTTAGGTTTAGGGTTAGGGTTAGGGTTAGGCTTAGGCTTAGGGTTAAGTTTAGGGTTAGGGTTAGGGTAAGGGTAAGGGTTAGGGTTCGGGTTACTGTTAGGGTAAAGTTTAGGGTTTGGTATTAGGGTTAGGGTTAGCATTTGGTTTAGGGTTAGGGTAGGGGTTAGGGTAAGGGTTAGGGTTAGGGTTAGGGTAAGGGTAAGGGTAGGGTTAGGGTAAGTGTAAGGGTTAGGTTTAGGGTTAGGGTTAGTGTTAGGTTAGGGGTTAGGTTAAGGGTAACTGTTAGTGTTAGGTTTAGGTTTAGGATAAGGGTAAGCATTAGGGTTAGGTTTAGTGTTAGGGTTAGAGGTTAGTGTTAGGGATAGGGTCAGGGTCAGGGTTAGGGTTAGGTTTAGGGTAAGGCTTAGGGTTAGGGTTAGGGTAAGGGTTAGGGTTATTGTTAGTTTAAGGGTAAGGGTTAGGGTTAGGCTTAGGGTTAGGTTTAGGGTTAGCGTTAGGGTTAGGGTTAGGGTAAGGGTATGGGTTAGGGTTAAGGTTAGGTTTAGGGTTAAGGCTAGGGTTAGGGTAAGGGTAAGGGTTAGGGTTAGGGTTAGGATTAGGGTTAGGGTAAGGGTTAGGTTTAGGGTTAGGGTCAGGGTTAAGTTTAGGGTTAGGGTTAGAGTAAGGGTAAGGGTTAGGTGTAGGGTTAGGTTTAGTGTTGGGGTTAAGGTTAGGTTTAGGGTAAGGGTTAGGGTTAGGATTAGGGTTAGGTTTAGGTTTAGGGTTACGGTAAGGGTTAGGGTTAGGGTAAGGGTATGTGTTAGGGTTAGGGTTAGGGTTAGGTAAGGGTTAGGGTTAGCATTAGGGTAAGGGTAAGGGTTAGGGTTAGGATTAGGGTTATGGTAAGGGTAAGGGTTAGGGTTACGGTTAGGGTAAGGTTTAGGGTAAGGGTTACGGTTATGTTTAGGGTAAGGTTAAGTTTTAGTTTTAGGGTTAGGTTTAGGGTTAGGGTTAGGGTAGAGGTTAGGGTAAGGGTAAGTGTTAGGGTTAGGTTTAGGGTAAGGTTAAGAGTTTTGGTTAGGGTTAGGTTTAGGGGTTAGGGGTAGGGTTAGGGTTAGAGTTAGGGTAAGGGGTTAGGGTTACTATTATGGTTAGGGTAAGGGTTAGGGGTTAGGGTTAGTGTTAGGGTTAGGTTAAGGGTTAGGGTTATGGTAAGGGTAATGGTTAGGGTTAAGTTTAGGGTTAGGGTTAGGTTTAGGGTTAGGGTTAGGATTAGGGTAAGCGTAAGGGTTAGTTTTAGGATTAGTGTTAGTGTTAGGGTTAGGGTTAGGGTTAGGGATAGGGTTAGGTTTAGGGTTAGTGTTAGGGTAAGGGTAAGGGTTAAGGTTAGGGTTAGCGTTAGGGTTAGGGTTAGGTTTAGGGTAAGGGTTAGGGATAGGTTTAGGTTAAGGGTAAGGTTTAGGTTTAGGGTTAGAGTTAGGGTTGTGGTTAAGGTTAGCGTTAGGGTAAGGGTATTGGTTTGGGTTAGGTTTATGTTAAGGTTAGGGTTAGGGTTATCGTTAGGGTAAGGGTAAGGGTTAGGGTTAGGGTTAGGGTTAAGGTAAGGGTCAAGGGTAGGATTAGGGTTAGTGTTAGGTTTAGCGTAAGGGTTAGGGTTAGGTTTAGAGTAAGGGTTAGAGTTTAGGGTTAGGGTGAGGGTTAGGGTGAGGGTTAGGTTTAGGGTTAGGGTTAGGGTAAGGGTAAGGGTAAGGGTTAGGGATAGGGTTAGGGTTATGGTTATTGTAAGGGTTAGGGTTAGGATTAGGTTTAGGGTTGGGGTTAAGGTTAGGGTTAGGGTTAGGGTAAGGGTAAGGGTTAGGGTTAGGGTTAGGGTAAGGATTAGGGTTAGGTTTAGGGTTAGGGTTAGAAGTTAGGGTTAGGGTTAGGGTAAGGGTTAGGTTTAGGTTTAGGTTAAGGGTAAGGTTTAGGGATAGGGTTAGGGTTAGGGTTGTGGTTAAGGTTAGGGTTAGGGTAAGGGTATGTGTTTGGGTTATGTTTAGCGTTAGGTTTAGTGTTAGGTTTAGGGTTAGGGTTAGGGTAAGGGCAAGGGTTAGGGTTAGGGTTAGGTTTAAGATTTGGGTTAGGGTTAGGGTTAGAGTTAGGGTTAAGGTTAGGGTTAGGGTTAGGGCTAGGTTTAGGGTAAAGGTTAGTGTTAGGGTTAAGGTTAGGTTTAGGGTTAGAGTTAGGTTTAGGGTTAGGGGTTAGGCTTAATGTTAGTGTTAGGGTAAGGGTTAGGTTTATGGTGAGGGTAAGGGTTAGGGTTAGGGTTAGGGTTAGGGTAAGAGTAAGGGTTAGGGTTAAGGTTAGGTTTAGGGTTAGGTTTAGGGTTAGGGTTAGGGTTAGGTAAGGGTAAGGTTTAGGATTAGGATTAGGGTTAGATTTAGGGTAAGGTTTAGGGTTAGGGTTAGGGTTAGGGTTAGGTTTAGGGTAAGCGTTAGGGTTAGGTTTAGGGTAAGGGTAATGTTAAGGTTTAGGTTTAGGGTTAGGGTTAGCGTATGGGTAAGACTTAGGGTTAGGGTTAGGGTTAGGTTTAGGGTAAGGGTAAGGTTTAGGATTAGGATTAGGGTTAGAGTTAGGGTAAGGTTTAGGGTTAGGGTTAGGGTTAGGGTTAAGTTTAGGCTTTGGGTTATGGTAAGGGTTAGGGTTAGGATTAGGGTTAGGTTTAGGTTTAGGTTTAGGTTTGGGTTAGGTTTAGGGTTAGGGTTAGGGGTTAGGCTTAGTGTTAGAATTAGGATTAGGTTTAGGTTTAGGTTTGGGTTAGGGTTAGGGTTAGAGTTAGGGTTAGGTTTAGGGTAAGGGTAAGGTTTAGGGTTAGGTTTACGGTTAGGTTTAGGGTTAGGATTAGGGTTAGGGTAAGTTTAAGGGTTAGGGTGAGGGTTAGGATTAGTGTAAGGGTAAGGGTTAGGGATAGGATTAGGTTTAGGGTTGGGGTTAAGGTTACTGTTAGGGTTAGGGTAAGGGTAAGGGTTAGGGTTAGGGTTAGGGTTAGGGTAAGTGTTAGGGTTAGGTTTATGGTTAGGGTTACGGTTAGGGTTAGTGTTAGGGTAAGGGTATGTGTTTGGGTTAGGGTTAGGGTTAGCGTTAGGGTAAGCGTAAGGTTTAGGGTTAGGGTTAGGGTTAGGGTTAGGGTTAAGGTAAGGGTAAGGGTTAAGGTTATGGTTAGGTTTAGGTTTAGGGTAAGCGTTAGGGTTAGGTTTAGGGTAAGGGTAATGTTTAGGTTTAGGTTTAGGTTTAGGGTTAGCATATGGGTAAGACTTAGGGTTAGGGTTAGGATTAGGTTTAGGGTAAGGGTAAGGTTTAGGATTAGGATTAGGGTTAGAGTTAGGGTAAGGTTTAGGGTTAGGGTTAGGGTTAGGATTAAGTTTAGGCTTTGGGTTATGGTAAGGGTTAGGGTTAGGATTAGGGTTAGGTTTAGGTTTAGGTTTGGGTTAGGTTTAGGGTTAGGGTTAGGGGTTAGGCTTAGTGTTAGAGTTAGGATTAGGTTTAGGTTTAGGTTTAGGTTTGGGTTAGGGTTAGGGTTAGAGTTAGGGTTAGGTTTAGGGTAAGTGTAAGGTTTAGGGTTAGGTTTACGGTTAGGTTTAGGGTTAGGGTTAGGATTAGGGTAAGTTTAAGGGTCAGGGTGAGGGTTAGGGTTAGAGTAAGGGTAAGGGTTAGGGATAGGATTAGGTTTAGGGTTGGGGTTAAGGTTACTGTTAGGGTTAGGGTAAGGGTAAGGGTTAGGGTTCGGGTTAGGGTTAGGGTAAGTGTTAGGGTTAGGTTTATGTTTAGGGTTACGGTTAGGGTTAGTGTTAGGGTAAGGGTATGTGTTTGGGTTAGGGTTAGGGTTAGCGTTAGGGTAAGCGTAAGGTTTAGGGTTAGGGTTAGGGTTAGGGTTAGGGTTAAGGTAAGGGTAAGGGTTAGGGTTAGGGTTATTGTTAGGGTTAGGTTTAGGGTAAGCGTTAGGGTTAGGTTTAGGGTAAGGGTAATGTTTAGGTTTAGGTTTAGGGTTAGGGTTAGCGTATGGGTAAGACTTAGGGTTAGGGTTAGGGTTAGGTTTAGGTTTAGGGTTAGGGTAAGGGTAAGGGTTAGGGTTAGGGGTAGGGTTAGGGTTAGGGTAAGGGTAAGTGTTAGTGTTATGGTTAGGTTTAGGATAAGGGTAAGGATTAGGGTTAGGTTTAGGGTTAGGGTTAGAGTTTAGGGTTAGGGTTAGGGTTAGGGTGAGGGTTAGGTTTAGGGTTAGGGATATGGTAAGGGTCAGGGTTAGGGTTAGGTTTAGGGTTAGGGTTAGGGTAAGGGTAAGGGTTAGGGTTAGGGTTAGTGTTAGGTTTAGGGTTAGGGTTAGGGTAAGGGAAAGGGTTAGGGTTAGGGTTAGGGTTAGGGTTAGGGTAAGGGTAAGGTTTAGGTTCAGGGTTAGGGTTAGGGTTAGTGTATGGGTAAGAGTTAGGGTTAGGGTTAGTGTTAGGGTTAGGTTAAGGTTAGGGTAAGGGTAAGGGTTAGGGTTAGGATTTGGGTTAGGGTTAGGGTTAGGGTAAGGGTAAGTGTTAGTGTTATGTTTAGGTTTAGGATAAGGGTAAGGATTATGGTTAGGTTTATGTTTAGGGATAGAGGTTAGGGTTAGGTTTAGGGTTAGGGTGAGGGTTAGGTTTAGGGTTAGGGTTAGGGTAAGGGTAAGGGTTAGGGTTAGGGTTAGGGTTAGGGTTAGTGTTAGGTTTAGGGTTAGGGTTAGTGTAAGGGAAAGAGTTACGTTTAGGATTAAGGTTAGGGTAAGGGTTACGGTTAGGGGATGCGTTAAGGTTAGTGTTAGGGTTAGGGTTAGGTTTGGGGTAAGGGTTAGGGTTCGGGTTAGCGTAAGGGTTAGGGTTATGGTTAAGGTTAGGGTTAGAGTTAGGTAAGGTTAGGGTTAGGGGTTAGGCTTAGTGTTAGAGTTAGGGTAAGGGTTAGGGTTAGGTTTAGGGTAAGGGTAAGGGTTAGGTTTATGGTTACGGTTAGGTTTAGGGTTAGGGTTAGGTTAAGGGTAAGGGTAAGGGTTAGGGTTAGGATTAGGGTTAGGTTTAGGGTAATGGTTAGGGTTAGGGTTGGTGTTAGGTTTAGGGTTAGGGATAGGGTATGGGTAAGTGTTAGTGTTAGGGTTAGGGTTAGGTTTAGGGATGGGTTTCTGGTTAGGTTTAGGGTTAGGGTACGTTTAAGGATTAGGGTTACGGTTAGGGTTAGGGTTATGCTTAGGGTTAGGGTTAGGGTTAGGATTAGGGTTAGGTTTAGGCTTACGGTTAGGGTTAGTGTTAGGGTAAGGTTATGTGTTAGGGATACGGTTAGGGTTAGGTTTAGGGTAAGTGTTAGGGTTAGGGTTAGTTTTACCGTTAGGGTTAGGGTAAGGTAAAGGGTTAGGGTTAAAGTTAGGGTTACGGTTAGGGTTAGGGTTAGGGTTAGGATAAGGTTATGTGTTAGGGATAGGGTTCGGGTTAGGGTTAGGGTAAATGTGAGGGTTAGGGTTAGGTTTACGGTTAGGGTTAGGGTAAGGGTAAGGGTTAGGTTTAGGGTTAGGGTTATGATTAGGGTTATGGTTAGGGTAAGGATAAATGTTAGAGTTAAAGTTAGGGTGAGGTTTAGGGTTAGGGTTAAGGTTAGTGTGAGGGTAAGGGTAAGGGTTAGGGTTAGGATTAGGTTTAGGGTTAGGGTAAGGTTTAGGGTTAGGGTTAGCGTTAGGGTTAGGGTTAGAGTAAGGGTTATTGTTAGGGTTAGGGTAAGGGTTAGGGTTAGGATTAGATTTAGGGTTAGCCTTAGTGTTAGAGTAAGGGTAAGGGTTAGGGTTAGGGTTAGGGTTAAGTCTGAAGTTAGGGTTAGGGTTGGGGTTAGGTAAGGGTTAGGGTTAGGGTTAGGGTTAGGGTAAGGGTAAGGGTTAGGGTAAGGGTTAGGGTTAGAGTTAGGGTTAGGTTTAGTGTTGGGGTTAAGGTTAGTGTTAGGGTAATTGTTAGGGTTATGATTAGGGTTAGGTTTAGGTTTAGGTTTCGGGTTACGGTAAGGGTTAGGGTTAGGGTAAGGGTATGTGTCAGGGTTAGGGTTAGGGTGAGCGTAAGGGTTAGGGTTAAGGTTAGGGTTATGGTAAGGTTAAGGGTTAGGGTTAGGGTTAGGGTTAGGATTAGGGTTAGGGTAAGGGTAAGGGTTAGGTTTAGGTTTAGGGTTAGGTTTCAGGTTAGGGTAAGGGTAAGTGTTAGGGTTAGGGTTAGGGTTAGGTAATGGTTAGGGTTAGGGTTAGGGCTAGGGTTAGGGTTAGGGTTAGGGGTTAGGGTTAGGGTTAGGGTTAGAGTTATGGTAAGGTGTTAGGGTTAGTGTTAGGGTTAGGGTAAGGGTTACGGGTTAGGGTTAGTGTTAGGGTTAGGTTAAGGGTTAGGGTTAGGGTTAGGGTTAGGGTAAAGGTAAGGGTTAGGGTTAGAGTTAGGGTTAGGGTTAGGGTAAGGGTTAGTGTTAGGGTTAGGTTAAGTGTAAGGTTTAAGGTTAGTGTTAGGGTTATGGTAAGGGAAAGGGTAAGGGTTAGGTTTAGGGTTAGGTTTAGGGTAAGCGTAAGGGTTAGGGTTAAGATTAGTGTTAGGGTTAGGGTTAGGGTGAGGGTTAGAGTTAGGGTAAGAGTAAGGGTTAGGGTTAGGTTTAGGGTTAGGTTTAGGGTAAGGGTAAGGGTTAGGTTTAGGGTTAGGGTTAGGGTTAGAGTTAGTGTAAGGATAAGGGTTAGGGTTAGGGTTTGGTTAAGGTTAGGCTTATGGTTAGGGTAAGTGTAAGGATTAGGGTTAGGTTTAGAGTTAGGGTTAGAGTAAGGGTTAGGGTTAGGGTTAGGGTTATGGTTAGGTTTAGTGTAAGGGTAAGGGTTAGGGTTAGGATTAGGTTTAGGGTTGGGGTTAAGGTTAGGGTTAGGGTTATGGTAAGGGTAAGGGTTAAGGATAGGGTTAGGGTAAGGGTTATGGTTAGGTTTAGTGTTAGGGTTAGAAGTTAGGGTTAGGGTTAGGGTAAGGGTGAGGGTTTGGTTTAGGGTTAGTGTGTAAGGTAAGGGTTATGTAAGGGTTAGGGTTAGGGTTATGTTTAGGGTAAGGGTTAGGTTTAGGTTTAGGTTAATTGTAAGCTTTAGGGATAGGGTTAGGATTAGGGTTGTGGTTAAGGATAGGGTTAGGGTAAGGGTATGTGTTTGGGTTAGGTTTAGGTTTAGGGTTAGGGTTATCGTTAGGGTAAGGTGAGGGTAAGGGTATGGTTAGGTTTAGGGATAGGGTTAGTGTTAGGTTTAGCGTTAGGATTAGGGTAAGGGCAAGGGTTAGGGTTAGGGTTAGTGTTAAGTTTTGGGTTAGGGTTAGGGTTAGAGTTAGGGTTAAGGTTAGGGTTATGGTTAGGGTTAAGTTTAGGGTAAGGGTTAGGGTAGGGTTAGGGTTAGGTTGAGGGTTAGGGTTTAGGCTTAATATTAGGGTTAGGGTAAGGTTTAGGGTTAGGGTGAGGGTAAGGGTTAGGTTTAGGGTTAGGGTTAGGGTAAGAGTAAGGGTTAGGGTTAGGGTTAGGGTTAGGGTTAGGGTTAGGGTAAGGGTAAGGGTTAGGATTAAGGTTAGGTTTAGGGTTAGGTTTAGGGTTAGGGTAAGGGTAAGTTTTAGGATTAGGATTAGGGTTAGAGTTAGGGTAAGGTTTAGGGTTAGGGTTAGGGTTAGGGTTAAGTTTAGGCTTTGGGTTAGGGTAAGGGTAAGGGTTAGGGTTCGGGTTAGGGTTAGGTTTAGTGTTGGGGTTAAGGTTAGGGTAAGGGTAAGGGTTAGGGTTAGGATTAGGGTTAGGTTTAGGTTAAGGTTTGGGTTAGGGTTAGGGTTAGGGTTAGGGGTTAGGCTTAGTGTTAGAGTTCGGGTAAGGGTTAGGATTAGGTTTAGGGTAAGGGTAAGGGTTAGGGTTAGGTTTACGTTTAGGTTTAGGGTTAGGGTTAGGGTTAAGTTTAGGGTAAGTTTAAGTGTTAGGGTGAGGGCTAGGGTTAGTGTAAGTGTAAATGTTAGGGATAGGATTAGGTTTAGGGTTGGGGTTAAGGTTAGGGTTAGGGTTAGGGTAAGCGTAAGGGTTAGAGTTAGGGTTAGGGTTAGGGTAAGGTTTAGGGTTAGGTTTAGGGTTAGGGTTACGGTTAGGGTAAGCGTTAAGGTTAGTGTTAGAGGTAGGTTTGGGGTAAGGGTTAGGGTTCGGGTTAGGGTAAGGGTTAGGGTTATGGTTAGGGTTAGGGTTAGAGTTAGGTAAGGTTAGGGTTAGGGGATAGGCTTAGTGTTAAAGTTAGGGTAAGGGTTAGGGTTAGGTTTAGGGTAAGGGTAAGGGTTAGGTTTAGAGTTACCGTTAGGTTTAGGGTTATGGTTAGGGTTACGGTAAGGGTTAGGGTTAGGATTAGGGTTAGGTTTAGGGAGATGGTTAGTGTTAGGGTTATGGTTAGGTTTAGGGATGGGTTTCAGTTTACGTTTAGGGTTAGGGTACGTTTAAGGATTAGGGTTAGGGTTAGGGTTAGGATTAGGTTTAGGTTTAGGGTTATGGTTAGGGTTAGGTTTAGGGTAAGTTTATGTGTTAGGGATAGGGTTAGGTTTAGGGTTAGGGTAAGTGTTAGGGTTAGGGTTAGGTTATCGGTTAAGGTTAGGGTAAGGGTAAGGGTTATGTTTAGGGTTAGGGTTATGATTAGGCTTAGGGTTATGGTAAGGATAAATGTTAGAGTTAAGGTTAGGGTTAGGTTTAGTGTTAGGGTTAAGGTTAGGGTGAGGGTAAGGGTAAGGGTTAGGGTTAGGATTAGGGTTAGGGTTAGGGTAATGGTTAGTGTTAGGATTAGGGTTAGGGTTAGGGTAAGGGTTATTGTTAGGGTTAGGGTAAGGGTTAGGGTTAGGGTTAGATTTAGGGTTAGTCTTAGTGTTAGAATAAGGGTAAGGGTTAGGATTAGGGTTAGGGTTAGGGTTAAGTTTGAGGTTAGGGTTAGGGTTGGTGTTAGGGTAAGGGTTAGGGTTAGGGTTAGGGTAAGGGTAAGGGTAAGGGTTAGGGTAAGGGTTAGGGTTAGAGTTAGGGATAGGTTTAGTGTTGGGGTTAAGGTTAGGGTAAGGGTAAGGGTTAGGGTTAGGGTTAGGATTACGGTTAGGTTTAGGTTTAGATTTCGGGTTACGGTAAGTGTTAGGGTTAGGGTTAGGGTTACGGTTAGGGTTAGGGTTAGCGTAAGGGTCAGGGTTAGGGTTAGGGTTAGGATTAGGGTTAGGTTAAGGGTAAGGGTAAGGTTTAGGTTTAGGTTTAGTGTTAGATTTCGGGGTTAGGGTAAGGGTAAGGGTTAGGGTTAGGGTTAGGGTTAGGTAATGGTTAGGTTTAGGGTTAGGGTTAGGGTAGGGGTTAGGGTAAGAGTAATTGTTAGGGTTAGCATTAGGGTTAGGATAATGGTAAGTGTTAGGGATAGGGTTAGGGTTAGGGGTAAGGGTTAGGGTTAGGGTTAGATTTAGGGTAAGGTGTTAGGGTTAGGGTTAGGGTTAGGGTTAGGGTAAGGGTTACGGGTTAGGGTTAGTGTTAGGGTTAGGTTAAGGGTTAGGGTTAGTGTTAGGGTTAGGGTTAGGGTAAGGGTAAAATTTAGGGTTAGAGTTAGGGTTAGGATTAGGGTAAGGGTTAGTGTTAGGGTTAGGTTAAGGGTAATGTTTAATGTTAGGGTTAGGGTTAGGGTAAGGGAAAGTGTAAGGGTTAGGTTTAGGGTTAGGTTTACGGTAAGGGTAAGGGTTAGGGTTAAGGTTAGGGTTAGGGTTAAGGTTAGGGTTAGGGTTAGAGTTAGGGTAACGGTAAGGGTTAGGGTTAGGTTTAGGGTTAGATTTAGGGTAAGGGTAAGGGTTAGGTTTAGGGTTAGGGTTTGCTTTAGGGTTAGGGTTAGGGTTAGGGTAAGGATAAGGGTTAGGGTTAGGGTTAGAGTTTGGGTTAAGGTTAGGCTTATGGTTAGGGTAAGTGTAAGAATTAGCGTTAGGTTTAGAGTTAGGGATAGACTAAGGGTTAGGGTTAGGGTCAGGGTTAGGGTTAGTGTAAGGGTAAGGGTTAGGGTTTGGATTGGGTTTAGGGTTGGGGTTAAGGTTGGGGTTAGGGTTAGGTTTATGGTAAGGGTTAGGTTTAGGTTTAGGTTAAGGGTAAGGTTTAGGGATAGGGTTAGGGTTAGGGTTGTGGTTAAGTTTAGGGTTAGGGTACGGGTATGTGTTTGGGTTAGGGTTAGGGTTAGGGTTAGGGTTATCGTTAGGGTAAGGGTAAGGGGTAGGGTTAGGTTTAGGTATAGGGTTAGTGTTAGGTTTAGCGTTAGAATTAGGGTAAGGGCAAGGGTTAGGGTTAGGGTTAAGGTTTGGGTTAGGGTTAGGGTTAGAGATAGGGTTAGGGTTAGGGTTAGGGTAAGGGTTAGGGTTAGGGTTAGGGTTAGGTTGAGGGTTAGGGGTTAGGCTTAATGTTAGGGTTAGGGTAAGGGTTAGGGTTAGGGTGAGGGTAAGGGTTAGGTTTAGGGTTAGGGTAAGAGTAAGGGTTAGGGTTAGGGTTAGGGTTAAGGTAAGGGTAAGGGTTAGGGTTAAGGTTAGCTTTAGGGTTAGGTTTAGGGTTAGGGTAAGAGTAAGGTTTAGGATTAGGATTAGGGTTAGAGTTATGGTAAGGTTTAGGGTTAGGGTTAAGTTTAGACTTTGGGTTAGGGTAAGGGTAAGGGTTAGGGTTAGGGTTAGGTTTAGGTTTAGCATTGGGTTTAAGGTTAGGGTTAGAGTAAGTTTTAGGGTTAGGATTAGGGTTAGGTTTAGGTTTAGGTTTGGGTTAGGGTTAGCGTTAGGATTAGGGTTAGGGGTTAGGCTTAGTGTTAGAGTTAGGGTAAGGGTTAAGGTTAGTTTTAGGGTAAGGGTAATGGTTAGGGTTAGGTTTACGGTTATGTTTATTGTTAGGGTTAGGGTTAGGTTTAGGGTAAGTTTAAGGGTTAGGGTGTGGGTTAGGGTTAGTGTAAGGGTAAGGGTTAGGGATAGGATTTGGTTTAGGGTTGGAGTTAAGTTTAGGGTAAGGGTAAGGGTTAGGGTTAGGGTTAGTGTAAGCGTTAGGGTTAGGGTTAGGGTTAGGGATAGGGTTAGCGTATGGGTAAGAGGTAGGGTTAGGGTTTGGGTTAGGGTTAAGGTAAGGGTAAGGGTTAGGGTTAGGGTTAGGTTTAGGGTAAGGGTAAGGGTTAGGGTTAGGTTTAGGGTAAGGGTAATGTTTAGGGTTAGGTTTAGGGTTAGGGTTAGGGTATGGGTAAGAGTTAGGGTTAGGGTTAGGGTTAGGGTTAGGGTTAGGGGTTAGGGTTAGGGTTAGTGTTAGAGTTAGGGTAAGGTGTTAGGGTTAGGGTTAGGGTAAGGGTTAGGTTTAGGGTTAGGGTAAGGGTAAGGGTTAGGGTTAAGGTTATGGTTACGGTTAGGTTTAGGGTTAGGTTTAGGATTAGGGTAAGGGTAAGGGTTAGGGTTAGGATTAGGGTTATTGCTAGGGTAAGGGTTAGGGTTAGGCTTAAGGGTTAGGGATAGGGTTAGGTTTAGGGTTAGGGTTAGGGTAAGGGAAAGGGTAAGGTTTAGCGTTAGGGTTAGGGTTAGGGTTAGGGTAAGTTTTAGGGTAAGGGTTAGGGTTAGGTTTAGGTTAAGGGTAAGGTTTAGGGTTAGGGTTAGAATTAGGGTTGGGGTTAGAATTAGGGTTAGGGTAAGGGTAAGGGTTAGGGTTAGGATTAGGGTTTGGGTTAGGGTAAGGGTCAGGTTAAGGGTAAGGTTTAGGGTTAGGGTTAGGTTTAGGGTAAGGAAAGGGTAAGGGTTAGGGTTAGGGTTAGATTTAGGGTAAGGGTAAGGGTTAGGTTTAAGTTTAGGGTTAGGGTTAGGTTTAGGGGAAGGGTTAGGGTTAGGGTTAGGTTTAGGGTTAGGGTTAGAGGTTAGGTTTAGGGTTAGGGTTAGGGTGAGGGTTAGTTTTAGGGTTAGGGTTAGGGTTAGGGTAGGGGTTAACGTAAGGTAAGTGTTAGGGTTAGGGTTAAGGTTAGGTTTCAGGTTAGGGTTAGGGTTAGGGTTAGGGTAAGGGTAAGGGTTAACGTTAGGATTAGGGTTAGGGTTAGGGTAATGGTTAGGGTTAGGGTTAGGGTTAGGATTAGTGTTTGGTTTAGGGTTACGGTTAGGGTTAGGGTTAGGGATAGGGTAAGGTTATGTGTTAGGGATAAAGTTAGGGTTAGGGTAAGTGTTAGGGTTAGGGTTAGGTTTACTGTTAGGGTTATGGTAAGGTTAAGGGTTAGCGTTAAAATTAGGGTTAGGGTTAGGGTTAGGGTTAGGGTTAGGGTAAGGGTAAGGGTTAGGGTTAGGGTTAGGGTTAGGGTAAGGGTAAAGGTTAGGGTTAGGTTTTGTGTTAGGGTTAGGGTAAGGGTAAGGATTAGGGTTAGGGTTAGGGTAAGTGTAAGTATTAGGGTTAGGGTTAGTGTTAGGGTTAGGATAAGGTTAAGGGTAAGAGTTAGGGTTAGGGTCAGAGTTCAGGTTACGGGTTAGGGTTAGGGTTAGCGTTAGGGTTAGGTTTAAGTTTGGGGTAAAGGTAATGGTTGGGGTTAGGGTTAGGGTTCGTGTTAGGTTTAGGGTTAGGGTTAGGGTAAGGGTAAGGGTTAGGGATAGGGTTAGGGTTAGGGTTAAGTTTAGGGTTAGGGTTAGGTTTACGGTTATGGTTAGGGTAAGGGTAAGGTTAGGGTTAGGTTTAGGGTAAGTGTAAAGGTTAGTGTTAGTGTTAGGGTTAGGTTTAGATTTAGGTTTAAGTTTAGGGTTACGGTTAGGGTAAGAGTAAGGGTTAGGGTAAGGGTAAGGGTTAGGGTTAGGTTTAGGGTTAGGGTAAGGGTAAGGGTTAGGTTTAGTGTTAGGTTTAGGGTTAGGGTTAGGGTTAGGGTTAGGGTAAGGGTAATGTTTAGGGTTAGGGTTATGGTTAGGGTAAGATTTAGGGTTAAATTTAGGGTTAGGGTTAGGTTTAGGGTTAAGGTATGGGTAAGGGTTAGTTTTAGGGTTGGGGTTATGGTAAGTTTTAGAGTTAGGGTTAGGTTTAGGGTAGGAGTTAGGATAAGCGTAAGTGTTAGTGTTACGATTAGGTTTAGGATAAAGATAAGGATTAGGGTTAGGTTTAGCGTTAGAATTAGAGGTTAGGGTTAGGGTTTGTGTTAGGGTGAGGGTTAGGTTTAGGGTTAGGGTTAGGGTAAGGTTAAGGGTTAGGGTTAGGGTTAGTGTTAGGGTTAGTGTTAGGTTTAGGGTTAGGGTTAGGGTAAGGGAAAGAGTTAGGGTTAGGGTTAAGGTTATGGTTAGGGTTAGGGTTAGGTTTAGGGTTACGGTTAGGGTTAGGGTAAGGGTAAGGGTTAGGGATAAGGTTAGGGTTAGGGTTAGGGTTAGGGTTAGGGTTAGGGTAAGGGTAAGGGTTAGGGTTAGGATTAGGGTTATGGTAAGGGTAAGGGTTAGGGTTACGGTTAGGGTAAGGTTTAGGGTAAGGGTTACGGTTATGTTTAGGGTAAGGTTAAGTTTTAGTTTTAGGGTTAGGGTTAGGGTTAGGGTTAGGGTAGAGGTTAGGGTAAGGGTAAGTGTTAGGGTTACGTTTAGGGTAAGGGTTAGAGTTTTGGTTAGGGTTAGGGTTAGGTGTTAGGGGTAGGGTTAGGGTTAGAGTTAGGGTAAGGGGTTAGGTTTACTATTATGGTTAGGGTAAGGGTTAGGGGTTAGTGTTAGTGTTAGGGTTAGGTTAAGGGTTAGGGTTAGGGTAAGGGTAATGGTTAGGGTTAAGTTTAGGGTTAGGGTTAGGTTTAGGGTTAGGGTTAGGATTAGGGTAAGCGTAAGGGTTAGTTTTAGGATTAGTGTTAGGGTTAGGGTTAGGGTTAGGGTTAGGGTTAGGGTTAGGGATAGGGTTAGGTTTTAGGGTTAGTGTTAGGATAAGGGTAAGGGTTAAGTTTAGGGTTAGGGTTAGGGTTTGGGTTAGGTTTAGGGTAAGGGTTAGGGATAGGTTTAGGTTAAGGGTAAGTTTTAGGGTTAGAGTTAGGGTTGTGGTTGAGGTTAGCGTTAGGGTAAGCGTATTTGTTTGGGTTCGGTTTATGTTTAGGGTTAGGCTTAGGGTTATCGTTAGGGTAAGGGTTAGGTTTAGGGTTAGGGTTAAGGTAAGGGTCAAGGGTAGGGTTAGGGTTAGTGTTAGGTTTAGGGTAAGGGTTAGGGTTAGGGTTAGGGTAAGGGTTAGAGTTTAGGGTTAGGGTGAGGGTTAGGGTGAGGGTTAGGTTTAGGGTTAGGGTAATGATAAGGGTTAGGGTTAGGGTTAGGGTTAGGGTAATTGTAAGGGTAAGGGTTAGGGTTAGGATTAGGTTTAGTGTTGGGGTTAAGGTTAGGGTTAGGGTTAAGGTAAGGGTAAGGGTTAGGGTTAGGGTTAGGGTAAGGATTAGGTTTAGGTTTAGGGTTAGGGTTAGGGTTAGGCTTAGGCTTAGGGTTAAGTTTAGGGTTAGCGTTAGGGTTAGAGTAAGGGTAAGGATTAGGTGTAGGGTTAGGTTTAGTGTTGGGGTTAAGGTTAGGTTTAGGGTAAGGGTTAGGTTTAGGATTAGGGTTAGGTTTAGGTTAAGGGTTACGGTAAGGGTTAGGGTTAGGGTAAGGGTATGTGTTAGGGTTAGAGTTAGGGTTAGGGTAAGGGTTAGGGTTAGCATTAGGGTAAGGGTAAGGGTTAGGGTTAGGATTAGGGTTATGGTAAGGGTAAGTGTTAGGGTTACGGTTAGGGTAAGGTTTAGGTTAAGGGTTACGTATATGTTAAGGGTAAGGTTAAGTTTTAGTTTTAGGGTTAGGGTTAGTGTTAGGGTTAGGGTAGAGGTTAGGGTAAGGGTAAGTGTTAGGGTTAGGTTTAGGTTAAGGGTAAGAGTTTTGGTTAGGGTTAGGGTTAGGGGTTAGGGGTAGGGTTAGGGTTAGAGTTAGGGTAAGGGGTTAGGGTTACTATTATGGTTAGGGTAAGGGTTAGGGGTTAGTGTTAGTGTTAGGGTTAGGTTAAGGGTTAGGGTTAGGGTAAGGGTAATGGTTAGGGTTAAGTTTAGGGTTAGGGTTAGGTTTAGGGTTAGGGTTAGGATTAGGGTAAGCTTAAGGGTTAGTTTTAGGATTAGTGTTAGTGTTAGGGTTAGGGTTAGGGATAGGGTTAGGTTTAGGGTTAGTGTTAGGGTAAGGGTAAGGGTTAAGGTTAGGGTTAGCGTTAGGGTTAGGGTTAGGTTTAGGGTAAGGGTTAGGGATAGGTTTAGGTTAAGGGTAAGGTTTAGGTTTAGGGTTAGAGTTAGGGTTGTGGTTAAGGTTAGCATTAGGGTAAGGGTATTTGTTTGGGTTAGGTTTATGTTTAGGGTTAGGGTTAGGGTTATCATTAGGGTAAGGGTTTGGGTTAGGGTTAGGGTTAAGGTAAGGGTCAAGATTAGGGTTAGGGTTAGTATTAGGTTTAGGGTAAGGGTTAGGGTTAGGTTTAGGGTAAGGGTTAGAGTTTAGGGTTAGGGTGAGGGTTAGGGTGAGGGTTAGGTTTAGGGTTAGGGTTAGGGTAAGGGTAAGGGTTAGGGTTAGGATTAGGGTTAGGGTTATTGTAAGGGTAAGGGTTAGGGTTAGGATTAGGTTTAGGGTTGGGGTTAAGGTTAGGGTTAGGTTTAGGGCAAGGGTAAGGGTTAGGGTTAGGGTTAGGGTAAGGATTAGGATTAGGTTTAGGGTTAGGGTTAGAAGTTAGCGTTAGGGTTAGGTAAGGGTTTTGATTAGGATTAGGGTTAGAGTTAGAGTAAGGGTTAGGGTTAGGGTTAGCGTTAGGGTTAGGGTTAAGTTTAGGGATAGGGTTCGGGTAAGGTAAGGGTTAGGGTTAGGGTTAGGTTTAGTGTTTGGGTTAAGGTTAGGGTTAGTGTAAGTGTTAAGGTTAGGATTAGGGTTAGGTTTAGGTTTAGGGTTACGGTAAGTGTTAGGGTTAGGGTAAGGGTATGTGTTAGGGTTAGGGTTAGGGTTAGGGTAAGGGTTAGGGTTATTGTTAGTTTAAGGGTAAGGGTTAGGATTAGGCTTAGGGTTAGGTTTAGGGTTAGCGTTAGGGTTAGGGTTAGGGTAAGGGTATGGGTTAGGGTTAAGGTTAGGGTTAGGGTTAGGTTTAGGGTTAGGGTTAGGGTTAGGGTGAGGGTAAGGGTTAGGGTTAGGTTTAGGATTAGGGTTAGGGTAAGGGTTAGGTTTAGAGTTAGGGTTAGGGTTAAGTTTAGGGTTAGGGTTAGAGTAAGGGTAAGGGTTAGGTGTAGGGTTAGGTTTAGTGTTGGGGTTAAGGTTAGGTTTAGGGTAAGGGTTAGGGTTAGGATTAGGTTTAGCTTTAGGTTTAGGGTTACGGTAAGGGTTAGGGTTAGGGTAAGGGTATGTGTTAGGGTTAGGCTTAGGGTTAGGTTAAGGGTTAGGGTTAGCATTAGGGTAAGGGTAAGGGTTAGGGTTAGGATTAGGGTTATGGTAAGGGTAAGGGTTAGGGTTACGGTTAGGGTAAGGTTTAGGGTAAGGGTTACGGTTATGTTTAGTGTAAGGTTAAGTTTTAGTTTTAGGGTTAGGGTTAGGGTTAGGGTTAGGGTAGAGGTTAGGGTAAGGGTAAGTGTTAGGGTTAGGTTTAGGGTAAGGTTAAGAGTTTTGGTTAGGGTTAGGGTTAGGGGTTAGGGGTAGGGTTAGGGTTAGAGTTAGGGTAAGGGGTTAGGGTTACTAGTATGGTTAGGGTAAGGGTTAGGGGTTAGGGTTAGTGTTAGGGTTAGGTTAAGGGTTAGGGTTAGGGTAAGGGTAATGGTTAGGGTTAAGTTTAGGGTTAAGGTTAGGTTTAGGGTTAGGGTTAGGATTAGGGTAAGCGTAAGGGTTAGTTTTAGGATTAGTGTTAGGGTTAGGGTTAGGGTTAGGGTTAGGGTTAGGGATAGGGTTAGGTTTTAGGGTTAGTGTTAGGATAAGGGTAAGGGTTAAGGTTAGGGTTAGGGTTAGGGTTTGGGTTAGGTTTAGGGTAAGGGTTAGGGATAGGTTTAGGTTAAGGGTAAGTTTTAGGGTTAGAGTTAGGGTTGTGGTTGAGGTTAGCGTTAGGGTAAGCGTATTTGTTTGGGTTCGGTTTATGTTTAGGGTTAGGGTTAGGGTTATCGTTAGGGTAAGGGTTAGGTTTAGGGTTAGGGTTAAGGTAAGGGTCAAGGGTAGGTTTAGGGTTAGTGTTAGGTTTAGGGTAAGCGTTAGGGTTAGGGTTAGGGTAAGGGTTAGAGTTTAGGGTTAGGGTGAGGGTTAGGGTGAGGGTTAGGTTTAGGGTTTGGGTAAGGGTAAGGGTTAGGGTTAGGGTTAGGGTTAGGGTTATTGTAAGGGTAAGGGTTAGGGTTAGGATTAGGTTTAGGGTTGGGGTTAAGGTTAGGGTTAGGGTTAGGGTAAGGGTAAGGGTTAGGGTTAGGGTTAGGGTAAGGATTAGGTTTAGGTTTAGGGTTAGGGTTAGGGTTAGGCTTAGGCTTAGGGTTAAGTTTAGGGTTAGGGTTAGGGTAAGGGTTAGGGTTCGGGTTAGTGTTAGGGTAAAGTTTAGGGTTAGGATTAGGGTTAGGGTTAGCATTTGGTTTAGGGTTAGGGTAGGGGTTAGGGTAAGGGTTAGGATTAGGATTAGGGTTAGAGTTAGAGTAAGTGTTAGGGTTAGGATTAGCGTTAGGGTTAGGGTTAAGTTTAGGGATAGGGTTCGGGTAAGGTAAGGGTTAGGGTTAGGGTTAGGTTTAGTGTTTGGGTTAAGGTTAGGGTTAGTGTAAGGGTTAAGGTTAGGATTAGGGTTAGGTTTAGGTTTAGGGTTACGGTAAGTTTTAGGGTTAGGGTAAGGGTATGTGTTAGGGTTAGGGTTAGCGTTAGGGTAAGGGTTAAGGTTAGCATTAGGGTAAGGGTAAGGATTAGGGTTAGGATTAGGGTTATGGTAAGGGTAAGGGTTAGGGTTAGGGTTAGGGTTATGTTTAGGGTAAGGGTAAGTTTTAGGGTTAGGTTTAGGGTTAGGGTTAGGGGAGAGGTTAGGGTAAGGGTAAGTGTTAGGGTTAGGGTTAGGGTAAGGGTAAGAGTTTTGGTTAGGATAAGGTTAGGTGTTAGGGGTAGGATTAGTGTTAGAGTTAGGTTAAGGGGTTAGGGTTACTATTAGGGTTAGGGTAAGGGTTAGGGTTAGGGTTAGTGTTAGGGTTAGGGTAAGGGTTAGGGTTAGGATTAGGGTAAGGGTAAGGGAGAGGGTTAGGGTTAAGGTTAGGGTTAGGGTTAGGTTTAGGGTTAGGGTTAGGGTTAGGCTTAGGCTTAGGGTTAAGTTTAGGGTTAGGGTTAGGGTAAGGGTAAGGGTTAGGTTTCGGGTTACTGTTAGGGTAAAGTTTAGGGTTTGGTATTAGGGTTAGGGTTAGCATTTGGTTTAGGGTTAGGGTAGGGGTTAGGGTAAGGGTTAGGGTTAGTGTTAGGGTAAGGGTAAGGGTAGGGTTAGGGTAAGTGTAAGGGTTAGGTTTAGGGTTAGGGTTAGTGTTAGGTTAGGGGTTAGGTTAAGGGTAACTGTTAGTGTTAGGTTTAGGTTTAGGATAAGGGTAAGCATTAGGGTTAGGTTTAGTGTTAGGGTTAGAGGTTAGTGTTAGGGATAGGGTCAGGGTCAGGGTTAGGGTTAGGTTTAGGGTAAGGGTTAGGGTTAGGGTTAGGGTAAGGGTTAGGGTTATTGTTAGTTTAAGGGTAAGGGTTAGGGTTAGGCTTAGGGTTAGGTTTAGGGTTAGCGTTAGGGTTAGGATTAGGGTAAGGGTATGGGTTAGGGTTAAGGTTAGGTTTAGGGTTAGGTTTAGGGTTAGGGCTAGGGTTAGGGTAAGGGTAAGGGTTAGGGTTAGGGTTAGGATTAGGGTTAAGGTAAGGGTTAGGTTTAGGGTTAGGGTCAGGGTTAAGTTTAGGGTTAGGGTTAGAGTAAGGGTAAGGGTTAGGTGTAGGGTTAGGTTTAATGTTGTGGTTAAGGTTAGGTTTAGGGTAAGGGTTAGGGTTAGGATTAGGGTTAGGTTTAGGTTTAGGGTTACGGTAAGGGTTAGGGTTAGGGTAAGGGTATGTGTTAGGGTTAGGGTTAGGGTTAGGGTTAGGTAAGGGTTAGGGTTAGCATTAGGGTAAGGGTAAGGGTAAGGGTTAGGATTAGGGTTATGGTAAGGGTAAGGGTTAGGGTTACGGTTAGGGTAAGGTTTAGGGTAAGGGTTACGGTTATGTTTAGGGTAAGGTTAAGTTTTAGTTTTAGGGTTAGGTTTAGGGTTAGGGTTAGGGTAGAGGTTAGGGTAAGGGTAAGTGTTAGGGTTAGGTTTAGGGTAAGGTTAAGAGTTTTGGTTAGGGTTAGGGTTAGGGGTTAGGGGTAGGGTTAGGGTTAGAGTTAGGGTAAGGGGTTAGGGTTACTATTATGGTTAGGGTAAGGGTTAGGGGTTAGGGTTAGTGTTAGGGTTAGGTTAAGGGTTAGGGTTAGGGTAAGGGTAATGTTTAGGGTTAAGTTTAGGGTTAGGTTTAGGTTTAGGGTTAGGGTTAGGATTAGGGTAAGCGTAAGGGTTAGTTTTAGGATTAGTGTTAGGGTTAGGATTAGGGATAGGGTTAGGTTTAGGGTTAGTGTTAGGGTAAGGGTAAGGGTTAAGGTTAGGGTTAGCGTTAGGGTTAGGGTTAGGTTTAGGGTAAGGGTTAGGGATAGGTTTAGGTCAAGGGTAAGGTTTAGGTTTAGGGTAAGAGTTAGGGTTGTGGTTAAGGTTAGCGTTAGGGTAAGGGTATTTGTTTGGGTTAGGTTTATGTTTAGGGTTAGGGTTAGGGTTATCGTTAGGGTAAGGGTAAGGGTTAGGGTTAGGGTTAGGGTTAAGGTAAGGGTCAAGGGTAGGATTAGGGTTAGTGTTAGGTTTAGCGTAAGGGTTAGGGTTAGGTTTAGAGTAAGGGTTAGAGTTTAGGGTTAGGGTGAGGGTTAGGGTGAGGGTTAGGTTTAGGGTTAGGGTTAGGGTAAGGGTAAGGGTAAGGGTTAGGGATATGGTTAGGGTTAGGGTTATTGTAAGGGTTAGGGTTAGGATTAGGTTTAGGGTTGGGGTTAAGGTTAGGGTTAGGGTTAGGGTAAGGGTAAGGGTTAGGGTTAGGGTTAGGGTAAGGATTAGGGTTAGGTTTAGGGTTAGGGTTAGAAGTTAGGGTTAGGGTTAGGGTAAGGGTTAGGTTTAGGTTTAGGTTAAGGGTAAGGTTTAGGGATAGGGTTAGGGTTAGGGTTGTGGTTAAGGTTAGGGTTAGGGTAAGGGTATGTGTTTGGGTTATGTTTAGCGTTAGGTTTAGTGTTAGGTTTAGGGTTAGGGTTAGGGTAAGGGCAAGGGTTAGGGTTAGGGTTAGGTTTAAGATTTGGGTTAGGGTTAGGGTTAGAGTTAGGGTTAAGGTTAGGGTTAGGGTTAGGGCTAGGTTTAGGGTAAAGGTTAGTGTTAGGGTTAAGGTTAGGTTTAGGGTTAGAGTTAGGTTTAGGGTTAGGGGTTAGGCTTAATGTTAGTGTTAGGGTAAGGGTTAGGTTTATGGTGAGGGTAAGGGTTAGGGTTAGGGTTAGGGTTAGGGTAAGAGTAAGGGTTAGGGTTAAGGTTAGTTTTAGGGTTAGGTTTAGGGTTAGGGTTAGGGTTAGGTAAGGGTAAGGTTTAGGATTAGGATTAGGGTTAGAGTTAGGGTAAGGTTTAGGGTTAGGGTTAGGGTTAGGGTTAGGTTTAGGGTAAGCGTTAGGGTTAGGTTTAGGGTAAGGGTAATGTTTAGGTTTAGGTTTAGGGTTAGGGTTAGCGTATGGGTAAGACTTAGGGTTAGGGTTAGGGTTAGGTTTAGGGTAAGGGTAAGGTATAGGATTAGGATTAGGGTTAGAGTTAGGGTAAGGTTTAGGGTTAGGGTTAGGGTTAAGTTTAGGCTTTGGGTTATGGTAAGGGTTAGGGTTAGGATTAGGGTTAGGTTTAGGTTTAGGTTTGGGTTAGGTTTAGGGTTAGGGTTAGGGGTTAGGCTTAGTGTTAGAGTTAGGATTAGGTTTAGGTTTAGGTTTAGGTTTGGGTTAGGGTTAGGGTTAGAGTTAGGTTAGGTTTAGGGTAAGGGTAAGGTTTAGGGTTAGGTTTACGGTTAGGTTTAGGGTTAGGGTTAGGGTTAGGGTAAGTTTAAGGGTTAGGGTGAGGGTGAGGGTTAGTGTAAGGGTAAGGGTTAGGGATAGGATTAGGTTTAGGGTTGGGGTTAAGGTTACTGTTAGGGTTAGGGTAAGGGTAAGGGTTAGGGTTAGGGTTAGGGTTAGGGTAAGTGTTAGGGTTAGGTTTATGGTTAGGGTTACGGTTAGGGTTAGTGTTAGGGTAAGGGTATGTGTTTGGGTTAGGGTTAGGGTTAGCGTTAGGGTAAGCGTAAGGTTTAGGGTTAGGGTTAGGGTTAGGGTTAGGGTTAAGGTAAGGGTAAGGGTTAGGGTTAGGGTTAGGGTTAGGTTTAGGGTAAGCGTTAGGGTTAGGTTTAGGGTAAGGGTAATATTTAGGTTTAGGTTTAGGGTTAGGGTTAGCGTATGGGTAAGACTTAGGGTTAGGGTTAGGGTTAGGTTTAGGGTAAGGGTAAGGTTTAGGATTAGGATTAGGGTTAGAGTTAGGGTAAGGTTTAGGGTTAGGGTTAGGGTTAGGATTAAGTTTAGGCTTTGGGTTATGGTAAGGGTTAGGGTTAGGATTAGGGTTAGGTTTAGGTTTAGGTTTGGGTTAGGTTTAGGGTTAGGGTTAGGGGTTAGGCTTAGTGTTAGAGTTAGGATTAGGTTTAGGTTTAGGTTTAGGTTTGGGTTAGGGTTAGGGTTAGAGTTAGGGTTAGGTTTAGGGTAAGTGTAAGGTTTAGGGTTAGGTTTACGGTTAGGTTTAGGGTTAGGGTTAGGGTAAGTTTAAGGGTTAGGGTGAGGGTTAGGGTTAGTGTAAGGGTAAGGGTTAGGGATAGGATTAGGTTTAGGGTTGGGGTTAAGGTTACTGTTAGGGTAGGGTAAGGGTAAGGGTTAGGGTTCGGGTTAGGGTTAGGGTAAGTGTTAGGGTTAGGTTTATGGTTAGGGTTACGGTTAGGGTTAGTGTTAGGGTAAGGGTATGTGTTTGCGTTAGGGTTAGGGTTAGCGTTAGGGTAAGCGTAAGGTTTAGGGTTAGGGTTAGGGTTAGGGTTAGGGTTAAGGTAAGGGTAAGGGTTAGGGTTAGGGTTAGGGTTAGGTTTAGGGTAAGCGTTAGGGTTAGGTTTAGGGTAAGGGTAATGTTTAGGTTTAGGTTTAGGTTTAGGGTTAGCATATGGGTAAGACTTAGGTTAGGGTTAGGGTTAGGTTTAGGTTAGGGTTAGGGTTAGGGTAAGAGTAAGTGTTAGTGTTATGGTTAGGTTTAGGATAAGGGTAAGGATTAGGGTTAGGTTTAGGGTTAGGGTTAGAGTTTAGGGTTAGGGTTAGGGTTAGGGTGAGGGTTAGGTTTAGGGTTAGGGATATGGTAAGGGTAAGGGTTAGGGTTAGGTTTAGGGTTAGGGTTAGGGTAAGGGTAAGGGTTAGGGTTAGGGTTAGTGTTAGGTTTAGGGTTAGGGTTAGGGTAAGGGAAAGGGTTAGGGTTAGGGTTAGGGTTAGGGTTAGGGTAAGGGTAAGGTTTAGGTTCAGGGTTAGGGTTAGGGTTAGTGTATGGGTAAGAGTTAGGGTTAGGGTTAGTGTTAGGGTTAGATTAAGGATAGGGTAAGGGTAAGGGTTAGGGTTAGGATTTGGGTTAGGGTTAGGGTTAGGGTAAGGGTAAGTGTTAGTGTTATGTTTAGGTTTAGGATAAGGGTAAGGATTATGGTTAGGTTTATGTTTAGGGATAGAGGTTAGGGTTAGGTTTAGGGTTAGGGTGACGGTTAGGTTTAGGGTTAGGGTTAGGGTAAGGGTAAGGGTAAGGGTTAGGGTTAGGGTTAGGGTTAGTGTTAGGTTTAGGGTTAGGGTTAGTGTAAGGGATAGAGTTAGGTTTAGGGTTAAGGTTAGGGTAAGGGTTACGGTTAGGGGATGCGTTAAGGTTAGTGTTAGGGTTAGGGTTAGGTTTGGGGTAAGGGTTAGGGTTCGGGTTAGCGTAAGGGTTAGGGTTATGGTTAAGGTTAGGGTTAGAGTTAGGTAAGGTTAGGGTTAGGGGTTAGGCTTAGTGTTAGAGTTGGGTAAGGGTTAGGGTTAGGTTTAGGGTAAGTGTAAAGGTTAGGTTTATGGTTACGGTTAGGTTTAGGGTTAGGGTTAGGTTAAGGGTAAGGGTAAGGGTTAGGGTTAGGATTAGGGTTAGGTTTAGGGTAATGGTTAGGGTTAGGATTGGTGTTAGGTTTAGGGTTAGGGATAGGGTATGGGTAAGTGTTAGTGTTAGGGTTAGGGTTAGGTTTAGGGATGGGTTTCTGGTTAGGTTTAGGGTTAGGGTACGTTTAAGGATTAGGGTTACGGTTTGGGTTAGGGTTATGCTTAGGGTTAGGGTTAGGGTTAGGTTAAGGTTAGGGTAAGGGTAAGGGTTAGGGTTAGGATTTGGGTTAGGGTTAGGGTTAGGGTAAGGGTAAGTGTTAGTGTTATGTTTAGGTTTAGGATAAGGGTAAGGATTATGGTTAGGTTTATGTTTAGGAATAGAGGTTAGGGTTAGGTTTAGAGTTAGGGTGAGGGTTAGGTTTAGGGTTAGGGTTAGGGTAAGGGTAAGGGTTAGGGTTAGGGTTAGGGTTAGTGTTAGGTTTAGGGTTAGGGTTAGTGTAAGGGAAAGAGTTAGGTTTAGGGTTAAGGTTAGGGTAAGGGTTACGGTTAGGGGATGCGTTAAGGTTAGTGTTAGGGTTAGGGTTAGGTTTGGGGTAAGGGTTAGGGTTCGGGTTAGCGTAAGGGTTAGGGTTATGGTTAAGGTTAGGGTTAGAGTTAGGTAAGGTTAGGGTTAGGGGTTAGGCTTAGTGTTAGAGTTGGGTAAGGGTTAGGGTTAGGTTTAGGGTAAGGGTAAGGGTTAGGTTTATGGTTACGGTTAGGTTTAGGGTTAGGGTTAGGTTAAGGGTAAGGGTAAGGGTTAGGGTTAGGATTAGGGTTAGGTTTAGGGTAATGGTTAGGGTTAGGGTTGGTGTTAGGTTTAGGGTTAGGGATAGGGTATGGGTAAGTGTTAGTGTTAGGGTTAGGGTTAGGTTTAGGGATGGGTTTCTGGTTAGGTTTAGGGTTAGGGTACGTTTAAGGATTAGGGTTACGGTTTGGGTTAGGGTTATGCTTAGGGTTAGGGTTAGGGTTAGGTTAAGGTTAGGGTAAGGGTAAGGGTTAGGGTTAGGATTTGGGTTAGGGTTAGGGTTAGGGTAAGGGTAAGTGTTAGTGTTATGTTTAGGTTTAGGATAAGGGTAAGGATTATGGTTAGGTTTATGTTTAGGAATAGAGGTTAGGGTTAGGTTTAGAGTTAGGGTGAGGGTTAGGTTTAGGGTTAGGGTTAGGGTAAGGGTAAGGGTTAGGGTTAGGGTTAGGGTTAGTGTTAGGTTTAGGGTTAGGGTTAGTGTAAGGGAAAGAGTTAGGTTTAGGGTTAAGGTTAGGGTAAGGGTTACGGTTAGGGGATGCGTTAAGGTTAGTGTTAGGGTTAGGGTTAGGTTTGGGGTAAGGGTTAGGGTTCGGGTTAGCGTAAGGGTTAGGGTTATGGTTAAGGTTAGGGTTAGAGTTAGGTAAGGTTAGGGTTAGGGGTTAGGCTTAGTGTTAGAGTTGGGTAAGGGTTAGGGTTAGGTTTAGGGTAAGTGTAAAGGTTAGGTTTATGGTTACGGTTAGGTTTAGGGTTAGGGTTAGGTTAAGGGTAAGGGTAAGGGTTAGGGTTAGGATTAGGGTTAGGTTTAGGGTAATGGTTAGGGTTAGGGTTGGTGTTAGGTTTAGGGTTAGGGATAGGGTATGGGTAAGTGTTAGTGTTAGGGTTAGGGTTAGGTTTAGGGATGGGTTTCTGGTTAGGTTTAGGGTTAGGGTACGTTTAAGGATTAGGGTTACGGTTAGGGTTAGGGTTATGCTTAGGGTTAGGGTTAGGGTTAGGATTAGGGTTAGGTTTAGGCTTACGGTTAGGGTTAGTGTTAGGGTAAGGTTATGTGTTAGGGATAGGGTTAGGGTTAGGTTTAGGGTAAGTGTTAGGGTTAGGGTTAGTTTTACCGTTAGGGTTAGGGTAAGGTAAAGGGTTAGGGTTAAAGTTAGGGTTACGGTTAGGGTTAGGGTTAGGGTTAGGATAAGGTTATGTGTTAGGGATAGGGTTCGGGTTAGGGTTAGGGTAAGTGTGAGGGTTAGGGTTAGGTTTACGGTTAGGGTTAGGGTAAGGGTAAGGGTTAGGTTTAGGGTTAGGGTTATGATTAGGGTTATGGTTAGGGTAAGGATAAATGTTAGAGTTAAAGTTAGGGTGAGGTTTAGGGTTAGGGTTAAGGTTAGTGTGAGGGTAAGGGTAAGGGTTAGGGTTAGGATTAGGTTTAGGGTTAGGGTAAGGGTTAGGGTTAGGGTTAGCGTTAGGGTTAGGGTTAGAGTAAGGGTTATTGTTAGGGTTAGGGTAAGGGTTAGGGTTAGGATTAGATTTAGGGTTAGCCTTAGTGTTAGAGTAAGGGTAAGGGTTAGGGTTAGGGTTAGGGTTAAGTCTGAAGTTAGGGTTAGGGTTGGGGTTAGGTAAGGGTTAGGGTTAGGGTTAGGGTTAGGGTAAGGGTAAGGGTTAGGGTAAGGGTTAGGGTTAGAGTTAGGGTTAGGTTTAGTGTTGGGGTTAAGGTTAGTGTTAGGGTAATTGTTAGGGTTAGGATTAGGGTTAGGTTTAGGTTTAGGTTTCGGGTTACGGTAAGGGTTAGGGTTAGGGTAAGGGTATGTGTCAGGGTTAGGGTTAGGGTTAGGGTTAGCGTTAGGGTTAGGGTTAGAGTAAGGGTTATTGTTAGGGTTAGGGTAAGGGTTAGGGTTAGGATTAGATTTAGGGTTAGCCTTAGTGTTAGAGTAAGGGTAAGGGTTAGGGTTAGGGTTAGGGTTAAGTCTGAAGTTAGGGTTAGGGTTGGGGTTAGGTAAGGGTTAGGGTTAGGGTTAGGGTTAGGGTAAGGGTAAGGGTTAGGGTAAGGGTTAGGGTTAGAGTTAGGGTTAGGTTTAGTGTTGGGGTTAAGGTTAGTGTTAGGGTAATTGTTAGGGTTAGGATTAGGGTTAGGTTTAGGTTTAGGTTTCGGGTTACGGTAAGGGTTAGGGTTAGGGTAAGGGTATGTGTCAGGGTTAGGGTTAGGGTTAGCGTAAGGGTTAGGGTTAAGGTTAGGGTTATGGTAAGGTTAAGGGTTAGGGTTAGGGTTAGGGTTAGGATTAGGGTTAGGGTAAGGGTAAGGGTTAGGTTTAGGTTTAGGGTTAGGTTTCAGGTTAGGGTAAGGGTAAGTGTTAGGGTTAGGGTTAGGGTTAGGTAATGGTTAGGGTTAGGGTTAGGGCTAGGGTTAGGGTTAGGGTTAGGGGTTAGGGTTAGGGTTAGGGTTAGAGTTATGGTAAGGTGTTAGGGTTAGTGTTAGGGTTAGGGTAAGGGTTACGGGTTAGGGTTAGTGTTAGGGTTAGGTGAAGGTTTAGGGTTAGGGTTAGGGTTAGGGTAAAGGTAAGGGTTAGGGTTAGAGTTAGGGTTAGGGTTAGGGTAAGGGTTAGTGTTAGGGTTAGGTTAAGTGTAAGGTTTAAGGTTAGTGTTAGGGTTATGGTAAGGGAAAGGGTAAGGGTTAGGTTTAGGGTTAGGTTTAGGGTAAGCGTAAGGGTTAGGGTTAAGATTAGTGTTAGGGTTAGGGTGAGGGTTAGAGTTAGGGTAAGGGTAAGGGTTAGGGTTAGGTTTAGGGTTAGGTTTAGGGTAAGGGTAAGGGTTAGGTTTAGGGTTAGGGTTAGGGTTAGAGTTAGTGTAAGGATAAGGGTTAGGGTTAGGGTTTGGTTAAGGTTAGGCTTATGGTTAGGGTAAGTGTAAGGATTAGGGTTAGGTTTAGAGTTAGGGTTAGAGTAAGGGTTAGGGTTAGGGTTAGGGTTATGGTTAGGTTTAGTGTAAGGGTAAGGGTTAGGGTTAGGATTAGGGTTAGGTTTAGGGTAATGGTTAGGGTTAGGGTTGGTGTTAGGTTTAGGGTTAGGGATAGGATATGGGTAAGTGTTAGTGTTAGGGTTAGGGTTAGGTTTAGGGATGGGTTTCTGGTTAGGTTTAGGGTTAGGGTACGTTTAAGGATTAGGGTTACGGTTTGGGTTAGGGTTATGCTTAGGGTTAGGGTTAGGGTTAGGATTAGGGTTAGGTTTAGGCTTACGGTTAGGGTTAGTGTTAGGGTAAGGTTATGTGTTAGGGATAGGGTTAGGGTTAGGTTTAGGGTAAGTGTTAGGGTTAGGGTTAGTTTTACCGTTAGGGTTAGGGTAAGGTAAAGGGTTAGGGTTAAAGTTAGGGTTACGGTTAGGGTTAGGGTTAGGGTTAGGGTAAGGTTATGTGTTAGGGAAAGGGTTCGGGTTAGGGTTAGGGTAAGTGTGAGGGTTAGGGTTAGGTTTACGGTTAGGGTTAGGGTAAGGGTAAGGGTTAGGTTTAGGGTTAGGGTTATGATTAGGGTTATGGTTAGGGTAAGGATAAATGTTAGAGTTAAAGTTAGGGTGAGGTTTAGGGTTAGGGTTAAGGTTAGTGTGAGGGTAAGGGTAAGGGTTAGGGTTAGGATTAGGGTTAGGGTTAGGGTAAGGGTTAGGGTTAGGGTTAGCGTTAGGGTTAGGGTTAGAGTAAGGGTTATTGTTAGGGTTAGGGTAAGGGTTAGGGTTAGGATTAGATTTAGGGTTAGCCTTAGTGTTAGAGTAAGGGTAAGGGTTAGGGTTAGGGTTAGGGTTAAGTCTGAGGTTAGGGTTAGGGTTGGGGTTAGGTAAGGGTTAGGGTTAGGGTTAGGGTTAGGGTAAGGGTAAGGGTTAGGGTAAGGGTAAGGGTTAGGGTTAGAGTTAGGGTTAGGTTTAGTGTTGGGGTTAAGGTTAGTGTTAGGGTAATTGTTAGGGTTAGGATTAGGGTTAGGTTTAGGTTTAGGTTTTGGGTTACGGTAAGGGTTAGGGTTAGGGTAAGGGTATGTGTCAGGGTTAGGGTTAGGGTTAGCGTAAGGGTTAGGGTTAAGGTTAGGGTTATGGTAAGGTTAAGGGTTAGGGTTAGGGTTAGGGTTAGGATTAGGGTTAGGGTAAGGGTAAGGGTAAGGGTTAGGTTTAGGTTTAGGGTTAGGTTTCAGGTTAGGGTAAGGGTAAGTGTTAGGGTTAGGGTTAGGGTTAGGTAATGGTTAGGGTTTGCGTTAGGGTTAGGGTAGGGGTTAGGGTAAGAATAATTGTTAGGGTTAGGGTTAGGGTTAGGATAATGGTAAGGGTTAGGGTTAGGGCTAGGGTTAGGGTTAGGGTTAGGGGTTAGGGTTAGGGTTAGGGTTAGAGTTATGGTAAGGTGTTAGGGTTAGTGTTAGGGTTAGGGTAAGGGTTAAGGGTTAGGGTTAGTGTTAGGGTTAGGTTAAGGGTTAGGGTTAGGGTTAGGGTTAGGGTAAAGGTAAGGGTTAGGGTTAGAGTTAGGGTTAGGGTTAGGGTAAGGGTTAGTGTTAGGGTTAGGTTAAGTGTAAGGTTTAAGATTAGTGTTAGGGTTATGGTAAGGGAAAGGGTAAGGGTTAGGTTTAGGGTTAGGTTTAGGGTAAGCGTAAGGTTTAGGGTTAAGATTAGTGTTAGGGTTAGGTTTAGGGTGAGGGTTAGAGTTAGGGTAAGGGTAAGGGTTAGGGTTAGGTTTAGGGTAAGGGTAAGGGTTAGGTTTAGGGTTAGGGTTAGTGTTAGGTTTAGCGTTAGGATTAGGGTAAGGGCAAGGGTTAGGGTTAGGGTTAGTGTTAAGTTTTGGGTTAGGGTTAGGGTTAGAGTTAGGGTTAAGGTTAGGGTTAGGATTAGGGTTAAGTATAGGGTAAGGGTTAGGGTAGGGTTAGGGTTAGGTTGAGGGTTAGGGTTTAGGCTTAATATTAGGGTTAGTGTAAGGTTTAGGGTTAGGGTGAGGGTAAGGGTTAGGTTTAGGGTTAGGGTAAGAGTAAGGGTTAGGGTTAGGGTTAGGGTTAGGGTAAGGGTAAGGGTTAGGATTAAGGTTAGGTTTAGGGTTAGGTTTAGGGTTAGGGTAAGGGTTAGTTTTAGGATTAGGATTAGGGTTAGAGTTAGGATAAGGTTTAGGGTTAGGGTTATGGTTAGGGTTAAGTTTAGGCTTTGGGTTAGGGTAAGGGTAAGGGTTAGGGTTCAGGTTAGGGTTAGGTTTAGTGTTGGGGTTAAGGTTAGGGTAAGGGTAAGGGTTAGGGTTAGGATTAGGGTTAGGTTTAGGTTAAGGTTTGGGTTAGGGTTAGGGTTAGGGTTAGGGGTTAGTCTTAGTGTTAGAGTTCGGGTAAGGGTTAGGATTAGGTTTAGGGTAAGGGTAAGGGTTACGGTTTGGTTTACGTTTAGGTTTAGGGTTAGGGTTAAGGTTAAGTTTAGGGTAAGTTTAAGTGTTAGGGTGAGGGCTAGGGTTAGTGTAAGGGTAAATGTTAGGGATAGGATTAGGTTTAGGGTTGGGGTTAAGGTTAGGGTTAGGGTTAGGGTAAGCGTAAGGGTTAGAGTTAGGGTTAGGGTTAGGGTAAGGTTTAGGGTTAGGTTTAGGGTTAGGGTTACGGTTAGGGTAAGCGTTAAGGTTAGTGTTAGAGGTAGGTTTGGGGTAAGGGTTAGGGTTCGGGTTAGGGTAAGGGTTAGGGTTAGGTTTAGAGTTACCGTTAGGTTTAGGGTTATGGTTAGGGTTACGGTAAGGGTTAGGGTTAGGATTAGGGTTAGGTTTAGGGAGATGGTTAGTGTTAGGGTTATGGTTAGGTTTAGGGATGGGTTTCAGTTTAGGTTTAGGGTTAGGGTACGTTTAAGGATTAGGGTTAGGGTTAGGGTTAGGATTAGGTTTAGGTTTAGGGTTACGGTTAGGGTTAGGTTTAGAGTAAGTTTATGTGTTAGGGATAGGGTTAGGTTTAGGGTTAGGGTAAGTGTTAGGGTTAGGGTTAGGTTAACGGTTAAGGTTAGGGTAAGGGTAAGGGTTATGTTTAGGGTTAGGGTTATGATTAGGCTTAGGGTTATGGTAAGGATAAATGTTAGAGTTAAGGTTAGGGTTAGGTTTAGTGTTAGGGTTAAGGTTAGGGTGAGGGTAAGGGTAAGGGTTAGGGTTAGGATTAGGGTTAGGGTTAGGGTAATGGTTAGTGTTAGGATTAGAGTTAGGGTTAGGGTAAGGGTTATTGTTAGGGTTAGGGTAATGGTTAGGGTTAGGGTTAGATTTAGGGTTAGTCTTAGTGTTAGAATAAGGGTAAGGGTTAGGATTAGGGTTAGGGTTAGGGTTAAGTTTGAGGTTAGGGTTAGGGTTGGTGTTAGGGTAAGGGTTAGGGCTAGGGTTAGGGTAAGGGTAAGGGTTAGGGTTAGGGTAAGGGTTAGGGTTAGAGTTAGGGATAGGTTTAGTGTTGGGGTTAAGGTTAGGGTTAGGGTAAGGTTTAGGGTTAGGGTTAGGATTACGGTTAGGTTTAGGTTTAGATTTCGGGTTACGGTAAGGGTTAGGGTTAGGGTTAGGGTTACGGTTAGGGTTAGGGTTAGCGTAAGGGTTAGGGTTAGGGTTAGGGTTAGGGTTATGGTAAGGGTCAGGGTTAGGGTTAGGGTTAGGATTAGGGTTAGGGTAAGGGTAAGGGTAAGGGTTAGGTTTAGGTTTAGTGTTAGATTTCAGGGTTAGGGTAAGGGTAAGGGTTAGGGTTAGGGTTAGGGTAAGGTAATGGTTAGGTTTAGGGTTAGGGTTAGGGTAGGGGTTAGGGTAAGAGTAATTGTTAGGGTTAGCATTAGGGTTAGGATAATGGTAAGTGTTAGGGATAGGGTTAGGGTTAGGGGTAAGGGTTAGGGTTAGGGTTAGATTTAGGGTAAGGTGGTAGGGTTAGGGTTAGGGTTAGGGTTAGGGTAAGGGTTACGGGTTAGGGTTAGTGTTAGGGTTAGGTTAAGGGTTAGGGTTAGTGTTAGGGTTAGGGTTAGGGTAAGGGTAAAAGTTAGGGTTAGAGTTAGGGTTAGGATTAGGGTAAGGGTTAGTGTTAGGGTTAGGTTAAGGGTAAGGTTTAATGTTAGGGTTAGGGTTAGGGTAAGGGAAAGTGTAAGGGTTAGGTTTAGGGTTAGGTTTACGGTAAGGGTAAGGGTTAGGGTTAAGGTTAGGGTTAGGGTTAAGGTTAGGGTTAGGGTTAGAGTTAGGGTAACGGTAAGGGTTAGGGTTAGGTTTAGGGTTAGATTTAGGGTAAGGGTAAGGGTTAGGTTTAGGGTTAGGGTTTGCTTTAGGGTTAGGGTTAGGGTTAGGGTAAGGATAAGGGTTAGGGTTAGGGTTAGAGTTTGGGTTAAGGTTAGGCTTATGGTTAGGGTAAGTGTAAGGATTAGCGTTAGGTTTAGAGTTAGGGATAGACTAAGGGTTAGGGTTAGGGTTAGGGTTAGGGTTAGTGTAAGGGTAAGGGTTAGGGTTTGGATTGGGTTTAGGGTTGGGGTTAAGGTTGGGGATAGGGTTAGGTTTATGGTAAGGGTTAGGTTTAGGTTTAGGTTAAGGGTAAGGTTTAGGGATAGGGTTAGGGTTAGGGTTGTGGTTAAGTTTAGGGTTAGGGTACGGGTATGTGTTTGGGTTAGGGTTAGGGTTAGGGTTAGGGTTATCGTTAGAGTAAGGGTAAGGGGTAGGGTTAGGTTTAGGTATAGGGTTAGTGTTAGGTTTAGCGTTAGGATTAGGGTAAGGGCAAGGGTTAGGGTTAGGGTTAAGGTTTGGGTTAGGGTTAGGGTTAGAGATAGGGTTAGGGTTAGGGTTAGGGTAAGGGTTAGGGTTAGGGTTAGGGTTAGGTTGAGGGTTAGGGGTTAGGCTTAATGTTAGGGTTAGGGTAAGGGTTAGGGTTAGGGTGAGGGTAAGGGTTAGGTTTAGGGTTAGGGTAAGAGTAAGGGTTAGGGTTAGGGTTAGGGTTAAGGTAAGGGTAAGGGTTAGGGTTAAGGTTAGCTTTAGGGTTAGGTTTAGGGTTAGGGTAAGAGTAAGGTTTAGGATTAGTATTAGGGTTAGAGTTATGGTAAGGTTTAGGGTTAGGGTTAAGTTTAGGCTTTGGGTTAGGGTAAGGGTAAGGGTTAGGGTTAGGGTTAGGTTTAGGTTTAGCATTGGGTTTAAGGTTAGGGTTAGGGTAAGGTTTAGGGTTAGGATTAGGGTTAGGTTTAGGTTTAGGTTTGGGTTAGGGTTAGCGTTAGGATTAGGGTTAGGGGTTAGGCTTAGTGTTAGAGTTAGGGTAAGGGTTAAGGTTAATTTTAGGGTAAGGGTAAGGGTTAGGGTTAGGTTTACGGTTATGTTTATTGTTAGGGTTAGGGTTAGGTTTAGGGTAAGTTTAAGGGTTAGGGTGAGTGTTAGGGTTAGTGTAAGGGTAAGGGTTAGGGATAGGATTTGGTTTAGGGTTGGAGTTAAGTTTAGGGTAAGGGTAAGGGTTAGGGTTAGGGTTAGTGTAAGCGTTAGGGTTAGGGTTAGGGTTAGGGATAGGGTTAGCGTATGGGTAAGAGGTAGGGTTAGGGTTTGGGTTAGGGTTAAGGTAAGGGTAAGGGTTAGGGTTAGGGTTAGGGTTAGGTTTAGGGTAAGGGTAAGGGTTAGGGTTAGGTTTAGGGTAAGGGTAATGTTTAGGGTTAGGTTTAGGGTTAGGGTTAGGGTATGGGTAAGAGTTAGGGTTAGGGTTAGGGTTAGGGTTAGGGTTAGGGGTTAGGGTTAGGGTTACTGTTAGAGTTAGGGTAAGGTGTTAGGGTTAGGGTTAGGGTAAGGGTTAGGTTTAGGGTTAGGGTAAGGGTAAGGGTTAGGGTTAAAGTTATGGTTACGGTTAGGTTTAGGGTTAGGGTTAGGATTAGGGTAAGGGTAAGGGTTAGGGTTAGGATTAGGGTTATTGCTAGGGTAAGGGTTAGGGTTAGGCTTAAGGGTTAGGGATAGGGTTAGGTTTAGGGTTAGGGTTAGGGTAAGGGAAAGGGTAAGGTTTAGCGTTAGGGTTAGGGTTAGGGTTAGGTTTAGGTTAAGGGTAAGGTTTAGGGTTAGGGTTAGAATTAGGGTTGGGGTTAGGATTAGGGTTAGAATTAGGGTTGGGGTTAGGATTAGGGTTAGGGTAAGGGTAAGGGTTAGGGTTAGGATTAGGGTTTGGGTTAGGGTAAGGGTCAGGTTAAGGGTAAGGTTTAGGGTTAGGGTTAGGTTTAGGGTAAGTAAAGGGTAAGGGTTAGGGTTAGGGTTAGATTTAGGGTAAGGGTAAGGGTTAGGTTTAAGTTTAGGGTTAGGGTTAGGTCTAGGGGAAGGGTTAGGGTTAGGGTTAGGTTTAGGGTTAGGGTTAGAGGTTAGGTTTAGGGTTAGGGTTAGGGTGAGGGTTAGTTTTAGGGTTAGGGTTAGGGTTAGGGTAGGGGTTAAGGTAAGGTAAGTGTTAGGGTTAGGGTTAAGGTTAGGTTTCAGGTTAGGGTTAGGGTTAGGGTTAGGGTAAGGGTAAGGGTTAACGTTAGGATTAGGGTTAGGGTTAGGGTAATGGTTAGGGTTAGGGTTAGGGTTAGGATTAGTGTTTGGTTTAGGGTTACGGTTAGGGTTAGAGTTAGGGATAGGGTAAGGTTATGTGTTAGGGATAAAGTTAGGGTTAGGGTAAGTGTTAGGGTTAGGGTTAGGTTTACTGTTAGGGTTATGGTAAGGTTAAGGGTTAGCGTTAAAATTAGGGTTAGGGTTAGGGTTCGGGTTAGGGTTAGGGTAAGGGTAAGGGTTAGGGTTAGGGTTAGGGTTAGGGTTAGGGTAAGGGTAAAGGTTAGGGTTAGGTTTTGTGTTAGGTTTAGGGTAAGGGTAAGGGCTGGGTTAGGGTTAGGGTAAGTGTAAGTATTAGGGTTAGGCTTAGTGTTAGGGTTAGGATAAGGTTAAGTGTAAGATTTAGGGTTAGGGTTAGAGTTCAGGTTACGGGTTAGGGTTAGGGTTAGCGTTAGGGTTAGGTTTAAGGTTGGGGTAAAGGTAATGGTTGGGGTTAGGGTTAGGGTTCGTGTTAGGTTTAGGGTTAGGGTTAGGGTAAGGGTAAGGGTTAGGGATAGGGTTAGGGTTAGGGTTAGTGTTAAGGTTAGTGTTAGGTTTAGGGTTAGGGTTAGGGTAAGGGAAAGAGTTAGGGTTAGGGTTAAGGTTATGGTTAGGGTTAGGGTTAGGTTTAGGGTTAGGGTTAGGGTTAGGGTAAGGGTAAGGGTTAGGGTTAAGGTTAGGGTTAGGGTTAGGGTTAGGGTTAGGGTAAGGGTAAGGGTTAGGGTTAGGATTAGGGTTAGGTTTAGGGTAAGGGTAAGTGTTAGGGTTAGGGTTAGGGTTAAGTTTAGGTTTAGGGTTAGGGTAAGGGTAAGGGTTATGGTTAGGGTTAGGGTTGGTTTTAGGGTTAGTGTTAGGGTTAGGGTTAGAGTTTGGGTAAGGGTAAGGGGTAGGGTTAGGGTTAGGTTTAGGGTTAGGGTAAGGGTAATGGTAAGGGTAGGTTTAGGTTTAGGGTTAGGTTATGGTTTAGGGTTAGGCTTAGGTTTAGGGTAGGGGTTAGGGTAAGTGTAAGTGTTAGGGTTCAGGTTAGGGTTAGGATAAGGGTAAGGGTTAGGGTTAGGGTTAGGGTTAGGGTTAGATTTAGGGTAAGTGGTTAGGGTTAGGGTTAAGATTAGGGTTAGGGTTAGGGTTAGGGTTAGGGTTAGGATTAGGGTAAGGGTAAGTGTTAATGTTAGGGTTAGGATTAGGGTTAGCTTAGGGTTAGGGTTAGGGTTAGGGATAGGGTTAGATTTACGGTTATGGTTAGGTTTAGGGTTAGGGTTAGGGTAAGGGTAAGTGTTATAGTTAGGGTTTGGTTAATGTTAGGGTAAGCGTAAGGGTTAGGGTTAGGGTTAGGGTTAGGGTTAGGGTTAGGTTTAGGGTAAGGGTAACGGTTAGGCTTAGGTTTAGGTTTAGGCTTAGGGTAAGGGTAAGGGTTAAGTTTAGGGTAGGGTTAGGTTTACGGTTAGGTTTAAGGTTAGGGTTAGGGTATGGGTATGTGTTAGGGTTAGGGTTAGTGTTAGGGTAAGGTTTAGCGTTGGGGTAAGGGTAAGGGTTAGGGTTAGGGTTAGGGTTAGAGTTAAGGTAAGGGTAAAGTTTAGGGTTAGGGTTAGGGTTAGGTTTATGGTAAGGGTTAGGGTTAGGGTTAGGATTAGGGTTATTGCTAGGGTAAGGGTTAGGGTTAGGCTTAAGGGTTAGGGATAGGGTTAGGTTTAGGGTTAGGGTTAGGGTAAGGGAAAGGGTAAGGTTTAGCGTTAGGGTTAGGGTTAGGGTTAGGGTAAGTTTTAGGGTAAGGGTTAGGGTTAGGTTTAGGTTAAGGGTAAGGTTTAGGGTTAGGGTTAGAATTAGGGTTGGGGTTAGGATTAGGGTTAGGGTAAGGGTAAGGGTTAGGGTTAGGATTAGGGTTTGGGTTAGGGTAAGGGTCAGGTTAAGGGTAAGGTTTAGGGTTAGGGTTAGGTTTAGGGTAAGTAAAGGGTAAGGGTTAGGGTTAGGGTTAGATTTAGGGTAAGGGTAAGGGTTAGGTTTAAGTTTAGGGTTAGGGTTAGGTCTAGGGGAAGGGTTAGGGTTAGGGTTAGGTTTAGGGTTAGGGTTAGAGGTTAGGTTTAGGGTTAGGGTTAGGGTGAGGGTTAGTTTTAGGGTTAGGGTTAGGGTTAGGGTAGGGGTTAAGGTAAGGTAAGTGTTAGGGTTAGGGTTAAGGTTAGGTTTCAGGTTAGGGTTAGGGTTAGGGTTAGGGTAAGGGTAAGGGTTAACGTTAGGATTAGGGTTAGGGTTAGGGTAATGGTTAGGGTTAGGGTTAGGGTAGGATTAGTGTTTGGTTTAGGGTTACGGTTAGGGTTAGAGTTAGGGATAGGGTAAGGTTATGTGTTAGGGATAAAGTTAGGGTTAGGGTAAGTGTTAGGGTTAGGGTTAGGTTTACTGTTAGGGTTATGGTAAGGTTAAGGGTTAGCGTTAAAATTAGGGTTAGGGTTAGGGTTCGGGTTAGGGTTAGGGTAAGGGTAAGGGTTAGGGTTAGGGTTAGGGTTAGGGTTAGGGTAAGAGTAAAGGTTAGGGTTAGGTTTTGTGTTAGGTTTAGGGTAAGGGTAAGGGCTGGGTTAGGGTTAGGGTAAGTGTAAGTATTAGGGTTAGGCTTAGTGTTAGGGTTAGGATAAGGTTAAGTGTAAGATTTAGGGTTAGGGTTAGAGTTCAGGTTACGGGTTAGGGTTAGGGTTAGCGTTAGGGTTAGGTTTAAGGTTGGGGTAAAGGAAATGGTTGGGGTTAGGGTTAGGGTTCGTGTTAGGTTTAGGGTTAGGGTTAGGGTAAGGGTAAGGGTTAGGGATAGGGTTAGGGTTAGGGTTAAGTTTAGGGTTAGGGTTAGGTTTACGGTTATGTTTAGGGTAAGGGTAAGGTTAGGGTTAGGTTTAGGGTAAGTGTAAAGGTTAGTGTTAGTGTTAGGGTTAGGTTTAGATTTAGGTTTAAGTTTAGGGTTACGGTTAGGGTAAGAGTAAGGGTTAGGGTAAGGGTAAGGGTTAGGGTTAGGTTTAGGGTTAGGGTAAGGGTAAGGGTTAGGTTTAGGGTTAGGTTTAGGGTTAGGGTTAGGGTTAGGGTTAGGGTAAGGGTAATGTTTAGGGTTAGGGTTATGGTTAGGGTAAGGTTTAGGGTTAAATTCAGGGTTAGGGTTAGGTTTAGGGTTAAGGTATGGGTAAGGGTTAGTTTTAGGGTTGGGGTTATGGTAAGTTTTAGAGTTAGGGTTAGGGTTAGGGTAGGAGTTAGGATAAGCGTAAGTGTTAGTGTTACGATTAGGTTTAGGATAAAGATAAGGATTAGGGTTAGGATTAGGGTTAGAATTAGAGGTTAGGGTTAGGGTTTGTGTTAGGGTGAGGGTTAGGTTTAGGGTTAGGGTTAGGGTAAGGTTAAGGGTTAGGGTTAGGGTTAGTGTTAAGGTTAGTGTTAGGTTTAGGGTTAGGGTTAGGGTAAGGGAAAGAGTTAGGGTTAGGGTTAAGGTTATGGTTAGGGTTAGGGTTAGGTTTAGGGTTAGGGTTAGGGTTAGGGTAAGGGTAAGGGTTAGGGTTAAGGTTAGGGTTAGGGTTAGGGTTAGGGTTAGGGTAAGGGTAAGGGTTAGGGTTAGGATTAGGGTTAGGTTTAGGGTAAGGGTAAGTGTTAGGGTTAGGGTTAGGGTTAAGTTTAGGTTTAGGGTTAGGGTAAGGGTAAGGGTTATGGTTAGGGTTAGGGTTGGTTTTAGGGTTAGTGTTAGGGTTAGGGTTAGAGTTTGGGTAAGGGTAAGGGTTAGGGTTAGGGTTAGGTTTAGGGTTAGGGTAAGGGTAATGGTAAGGGTAGGTTTAGGTTTAGGGTTAGGTTATGGTTTAGGGTTAGGCTTAGGTTTAGGGTAGGGGTTAGGGTAAGTGTAAGTGTTAGGGTTCAGGTTAGGGTTAGGATAAGGGTAAGGGTTAGGGTTAGGGTTAGGGTTAGGGTTAGATTTAGGGTAAGTGGTTAGGGTTAGGGTTAAGATTAGGGTTAGGGTTAGGTTTAGGGTTAGGGTTAGGATTAGGGTAAGGGTAAGTGTTAATGTTAGGGTTAGGATTAGGGTTAGCTTAGGGTTAGGTTTAGGGTTAGGGATAGGGTTAGATTTAGGGTTATGGTTAGGTTTAGGGTTAGGGTTAGGGTAAGGGTAAGGGTTATAGTTAGGTTTTGGTTAATGTTAGGGTAAGCGTAAGGGTTAGGGTTAGGGTAAGGGTTAGGGTTAGGGTTAGGGTAAGGGTAACGGTTAGGCTTAGGTTTAGGTTTAGGCTTAGGGTAAGGGTAAGGGTTAAGTTTAGGGTAGGGTTAGGTTTACGGTTAGGTTTAAGGTTAGGGTTAGGGTATGGGTATGTGTTAGGGTTATGGTTAGTGTTAGGGTAAGGTTTAGCGTTGGGGTAAGGGTAAGGGTTAGGGTTAGGGTTAGAGTTAAGGTAAGGGTAAAGTTTAGGGTTAGGGTTAGGGTTAGGTTTATGGTAAGGGTTAGGGTTAGGTTTAGGGTAAGTGTAAGGTTTTGGGTTAGGGATAGCGTAAGGGGAAGATTAGGGTTAAGGTTAGGGTTAGGGGTAGGTTTAGGGTTAGGGTTAGGGTTAGGGTAAGTTTTAGGGTAAGGGTTAGGGTTAGGATTAGGGTTAGGGTAAGGGTTAGGGTTAGGGTTAGGGTTAGGGTTAAGTTTAGGTTTAGCGTTAGGGTAAGGATAATGGTTATGGTTATGGTTAGGGTTAGGTTTAGTGTTGGGGTTAAGGTTAGGGTTAGGGTTAGGGTTAGGGTTAGTGTCAGGGTTAGGGTTAGAGTTAAGGTAAAGGGTTAGTGTTAGGGTTTTGGTTAGGGTTAGGGTTAGGTTTAGGGTTAGGGTTAGGATTAGGGTAAGGGTAAGGGTTAGGGTTATGATTAGGGATAAGGTTAGGTTTAGGTTTAGGTTTATGGTTACAGTAAGGGTTAGAGTTAGGGTAAGGGTATGTGTTAGGGTTAGGGTTGGGTTAGGGTAAGGGTTAGGGTTAGGGTTAGCGTAAGTTGTAGGGTAAGGGTAACGGTTATTTTTAGGGTAAGGGTAAGTTTTAGTGTTAGGGTTAGGGTTAGGGTTATGGTAAGGGTAAGGGTTAGGGTTAGGTTTAGGGTTAGGGTAAGGGTAAGGGTAAGGGTAGGTTTAGGGTTAGCGTTAGGTTATGGTTTAGGGTTAGGCTTAGGTTTAGGGTAGGGGTTAGGATAAGGGTAAGTGTTAGGGTTAGGTTTAGGGTTAGGGTTAGATTTAGGGTAAGGGGTTAGGGATAGGGTTAAGATTAGGTTAGGGTAAAGATTAGGGTTAGGGTTAGGATTAGGGTAAGGGTAAGGGTTAGGGTTAGGATTAGGGTGAGGGTAAGGGTAAGGGTTAGGGTTAGGTTAGGGTTAGGGATAGGGTTAGGTTTAAGGTTAGTGTTAGGGTAAGGATAAGGGTTAAGGTTAGGGTTAGGGTTAGGTTATGGTTAGGGTTAGGGTTAGATTTAGGGTAAGTGTTAGGGTTAGGTTTAGTTTAAGGGTAAGGTTTAGGGTTAGGGTTAGGGTTAGGGTTAGGGTAAGGGTATGTGTTAGGGTTAGGGTTACGGTTAGGGTTTGGGTTAGGGGAAGGGTAAGGGTTAGGGTTAGGGTTATGGTTAGTGTAAGGGTAAGGGTTAGGGTTAGGATTAGGTTTAGGGTTGGGGTTAAGGGTAGGGTTAGTTTTAGGGTAAGGGTAAGGGTTAGGGTTAGGGTTAGGTTTAGGGTTAGGGTTAGAGTTAAGGTTAGGGTAAGGATAAGGGTTAGGGTTAGGGTTAGGGTTAGGGTTAGGATTAGTGTACGGGTAAGGGTTAGGGTAGGATTAGGGTTAGGGTTAGGGTAAGGGTTAGGGTTAGGTTTAGGGTAAGGGTTAGCGTTAGGGTTAGGGTAAGGGTTAGGGTTAGGTTTAGGATTAGGGTTAGGGAAAGGGTAATTGTTAGGGTGAGGTTTAGGGTGGGGTTAAGTTTAGGGTTAGGGTTAGGGTGAGGGTAAGTGTTAGGTTTAGGGTTAGGGTTGGTATAAAGTTTAGGGTTAGGGTTAAGGTAAGGGTAAGGGTTAGGGAAAGGTTAAGGTTTAGGGTTAGGTTTAGGATTAGGTTTAGGTTTAGGGTTAGGTTTAGGATAAGGGTAAGGGTTAGGGTCAGTGTTAGTGTTAGTGTTAGGGTTAAGGTTAGAGTTAGGGTTAGGTTAAGGGTCAGCTTTAGGGTTAGGGTTAGGGTTAGGGTTAGAGTAAGGGTTAGGTTAAGGGTAAGGTTTAGGGTTAAGGTCAGGGTTAGGATTAGGGGTAGGGTTAGGGTTAAGGTACGGGTAAGGGGTAGGGTTAAGGTTAGGGTTAGGGTAAGGGTTAGGGTTAGGTTTAGTGTAAGGGTAAGTTTTATGGTTAGGGATAGGGTTAGGGTTAGGGTAAGGGTTAGGGTTAGGGTTAGGTTTGGGCTTAGGGTAAGGGTAATGGTAAGGGTAGGTTTAGGTTTAGGGTTAGGTTATGGTTTAGGGTTAGGCTTAGGGTTAGGGTAGGGGTTAGGGTTAGTGTAAGTGTTAGGGTTCAGGTTAGGGTTAGGATAAGGGTAAGGGTTAGGGTTAGGGTTAGGGTTAGGGTTAGATTTAGGGTAAGTGGTTAGGGTTAGGATTAAGATTAGGGTTAGGGTTAGGTTTAGGGTTAGGGTTAGGATTAATGTAAGGGTAAGTGTTAATGTTAGGGTTAGGTTTAGGGTTAGCTTAGGGTTAGGGTTAGGGTTAGGGATAGGGTTAGATTTAGGGTTATGGTTAGGTTTAGGGTTAGGGTTAGGGTAAGGGTAAGGGTTATAGTTAGGGTTTGGTTAATGTTAGGTTAAGCGTAAGGGTTAGGGTTAGGGTTAGGGTTAGGGTTAGGGTTAGGGTAAGGTTTAGCGTTGGGGTAAGGGTAAGGGTTAGGGTTAGGGTTAGAGTTAAGGTAAGGGTAAAGTTTAGGGTTAGGGTTAGGGTTAGGTTTATGGTAAGGGTTAGGGTTAGGTTTAGGGTAAGTGTAAGGGTTAGGGTTAGGATTAGGGTTAGGGTAAGGGTTAGGGTTAGGGTTAGGGTTAGGGTAAGCGTAAGGGTTAGGGTTAGGATTAGGGTTAGGGTAAGGGTTAGGGTTAGGGTTAGGGTTAGGGTTAAGTTTAGGTTTAGCGTTAGGGTAAGGATAATGGTTATGGTTACGGTTAGGGTTAGGTTTAGTGTTGGGGTTAAGGTTAGGGTTAGGGTTAGGGTTCGGGTTAGTGTCAGGGTTAGGGTTAGAGTTAAGGTAAGGGGTTAGTGTTAGGGTTTTGGTTAGGGTTAGGGTTAGGTTTAGGGTTAGGGTTAGGATTAGGGTAAGGGTAAGGGTTAGAGTTAGGATTAGGGATAAGGTTAGGTTTAGGTTTAGGTTTATGGTTACAGTAAGGGTTAGAGTTAGGGTAAGGGTATGTGTTAGGGTTAGGGTTGGGTTAGGGTAAGGGTTAGGGTTAGCGTTAGGGTAAGGGTAAGGGTTAGCGTTAGGGTTAGGGTTATGGTAAGTGTAAGGGTTAGGGTTAGGGTTAGCGTAAGTTGTAGGGTAAGGGTAACGGTTATTTTTAGGGTAAGGGTAAGTTTTAGTGTTAGGGTTAGGGTTAGGGTTAGGGTAAGGGTAAGGGTTAGGGTTAGGTTTAGGGTTAGGGTAAGGGTAAGGGTAAGGGTAGGTTTAGGGTTAGGGTTAGGTTATGGTTTAGGGTTAGGCTTAGGGTTAGGGTAGGGGTTAGGATAAGGGTAAGTGTTAGGGTTAGGTTTAGGGTTAGGGTTAGTTTTAGGGTAAGGGGTTAGGGATGGGGTTAAGATTAGGTTAGGGTAAGCTTTAGGGTTAGGGTTAGGATTAGGGTAAGGGTAAGGGTTAGGGTTAGGATTAGGGTGAGGGTAAGGGTAAGGGTTAGGTTATGGTTAGGGATAGGGTTAGGTTTAAGGTTAGTGTTAGGGTAAGGATTAGGGTTAAGCTTAGGGTTAGGGTTAGGGTTATGGTTAGGGTTAGGGTTAGATTTAGGGTAAGTGTTAGGGTTAGGTTTAGTTTAAGGGTAAGGTTTGGGGTTAGGGTTAGGGTTAGGGTAAGGGTATGTGTTAGGGTTAGGGTTACGGTTAGGGTTAGGTTTAGGGGAAGGGTAAGGGTTAGGGTTAGGGTTAGGGTTAGTGTAAGGGTAAGGGTTAGGGTTAGGATTAGGTTTAGGGTTGGGGTTAAGGGTAGGGTTAGTTTTAGGGTAAGGGTAAGGGTTAGGGTTAGGGTTAGGTTTAGGGTTAGGGTTAGAGTTAGGGTTAGGTTAAGGATAAGGGTTAGGGTTAGGGTTAGGGTTAGGATTAGGGTAAGGGTAAGGGTTAGGGTAGGATTAGGGTTAGGGTTAGGGTAAGGGTTAGGGTTAGGGTTAGGGTAAGGGTTAGCGTTAGGGTTAGGGTAAGGTTTAGGGTTAGGTTTAGGATTAGGGTTAGGGAAAGGGTAATTGTTAGGGTGAGGTTTAGGGTGGGGTTAAGTTTAGGGTTAGGGTTAGGGTTAGGGTAAGTGTTAGGTTTAGGGTTAGGGTTGGTATAAAGTTTAGGGTTAGGGTTAAGGTAAGGGTAAGGGTTAGGGAAAGGTTAAGGTTTAGGGTAAGGTTTAGGATTAGGGTTAGGTTTAGGGTTAGGTTTAGGGTAAGGGTAAGGGTTAGGGTCAGGGTTAGTGTTAGTGTTAGGGTTAAGGTTAGAGTTAGGGTTAGGTTAAGGGTCAGCTTTAGGGTTAGGGTTAGGGTTAGGGTTAGAGTAAGGGTTAGGTTAAGGGTAAGGTTTAGGGTTAAGGTCAGGGTTAGGATTAGGGGTAGGGTTAGGGTTAAGGTACGGGTAAGGGGTAGGGTTAAGGTTAGGGTTAGGGTAAGGGTTAGGGTTAGGTTTAGTGTAAGGGTAAGGTTTAGGGTTAGGGCTAGGGTTAGGGTTAGGGTAAGGGTTAGGGTTAGGGTTAGGTTTGGGGTTAGGGTTAGTGTAAGGGTAAGGGTTCGAGTTAGGGTTTGAGTTAGGATTAGGGATAGGTTTAGGGTTAGGGTAAGGGTAAAGTTTAAGGTTAAGGTTAGGGTTAGGGTTTGGGTTAGGGTAAGGGTTAGGGTTAGGGTAAGGGTTTGGGTTAGGGTGACGGTTAGGGTTAGTTTTAGGGTTAGGGATAGGGTAAGGGTTAGGGTTAGGGTAAGGGATAGGTTTAAGGTTAGGGGGTAGGGTTAGGGTTAGGGTTACGGTTAGGGTTAGGTTAAGGATAAGTATTATGATTGGGGTTAAGTTTAGGGTTAGGGTTAGCATAAGGGTAAGTGTTAGATTTAGTGTTAGGGTTAGGTTTAGGGTTAGGGCTTAGGGTTAGGGCTAGGTTTAGGGTTAGTGTTAGGGTTAGGGTAAGGGTAAGAATTAGTATTAGGGTTAGGGTTATTGTTAGGTTTAGGTTTAGAGTTAGGATTAGTGTTAGGGTTAGTGAGAGGGTTAGGTATAGGGTTAGGTTTAGGGTTACGGTTAGAGTTAGGGTTATGGTTAGGGTAAGGGTAAGGGTTAGGGTTAGGGTTAGGGTTAGGGGATAGGATTAGGGTTAGGGTAAGGTTAAGGGTTAGGCTTAGGATTATGGTTAGAGTTATTGGTTAGTGTTAGGGTTAGGGAAAGTGTTAGGGTAAGGGTAAGGGTTAGGGTTAGGGTTTCGGTTAGGGTAACGGTAAGGGTTAGGTTTAGGTTTATGGTAAGGGTAAGGTTTAGGGTTAGGTTAGGGTTAGGTTAAGGATAAGGTTAGGGTTAGGTTTAGTGTAAGGATTAGGGTTAGGATTGGGGCTTGGTTTAGGGTCAGGTTTAGGGTATGTGTAAGGGTTAGGGTTAGGGTTAGGGTTAGGGTAAGGGTTAGGGTAAGGGAAAGGGTTAGGATTAGGGTTAGGTTTAGGGTTAGGGTAAGGGTAAATGTTAGGGTTAGGGTTAGGATAAGGGTAAAGGTTAGGGTTAGGTTTAGGGTTGGTTTAGGGTTAGGGGATATGTTTAGGGTTAGGGTTAGGTTTAGGGTTAGGGTTAGGTTATGGTTTAGGGTTAGGCTTAGGGTTAGGGTAGGGGTTAGGATAAGGGTAAGTGTTAGGGTTAGGTTTAGGGTTAGGGTTAGATTTAGGGTAAGGGGTTAGGGATAGGGTTAAGATTAGGTTAGGGTAAGGTTTAGAGTTAGGGTTAGGATTAGGGTAAGGGTAAGGGTTAGGGTTAGGATTAGGGTGAGGGTAAGGGTAAGTGTTAGGGTTAGGTTAGGGTTAGGGATAGGGTTAGGTTTAAGGTTAGTGTTAGGGTAAGGATAAGGGTTAAGGTTAGGGTTAGGGTTAGGGTTATGGTTAGGGTTAGGGGTAGATTTAGGGTAAGTGTTAGGGTTAGGTTTAGTTTAAGGGTAAGGTTTAGGGTTAGGGTTAGGGTTAGGGTAAGGGTATGTGTTAGGGTTAGGGTTACAGTTAGGGTTAGGGTTAGGGGAAGGGTAAGGGTTAGGGTTAGGGTTAGGGTTAGTGTAAGGGTAAGGGTTAGGGTTAGTATTAGGTTTAGGGTTGGGGTTAAGGGTAGGGTTAGTTTTAGGGTAAGGGTAAGGGTTAGGGTTAGGGTTAGGTTTAGGGTTAGGGTTAGAGTTAGGGTTAGGGTAAGGATAAGGGTTAGGGTTAGGGTTAGGGTTAGGATTAGGGTAAGGGTAAGGGTTAGGGTAGGATTAGGGTTAGGGTTAGGGTAAGGGTTAGGGTTAGGGTTAGGGTAAGGGTTAGCGTTAGGGTTAGGGTAAGGGTTAGGGTTAGGTTTAGGATTAGGGTTTGGGAAAGGGTAATTGTTAGGCTGAGGTTTAGGGTGGGGTTAAGTTTAGGGTTAGGGTTAGGGTTAGGGTAAGTGTTAGGTTTAGGGTTAGGGTTGGTATAAAGTTTAGGGTTAGGGTTAAGGTAAGGGTAAGGGTTAGGGAAAGGTTAAGGTTTAGGGTTAGGTTTAGGATTAGGGTTAGGTTTAGGGTTAGGTTTAGGGTAAGGGTATGGGTTAGGGTCAGGGTTAGTGTTAGTGTTAGGGTTAAGGTTAGAGTTAGGGTTAGGTTAAGGGTCAGCTTTAGGGTTAGGGTTAGGGTTAGGGTTAGAGTAAGGGTTAGGTTAAGGGTAAGGTTTAGGGTTAAGGTCAGGGTTAGGATTAGGGGTAGGGTTAGGGTTAAGGTACGGGTAAGGGGTAGGGTTAAGGTTAGGGTTAGGGTAAGGGTTAGGGTTAGGTTTAGTGTAAGGGTAAGGTTTAGGGTTAGGGCTAGGGTTAGGGTTAGGGTAAGGGTTAGGGTTAGGGTTAGGTTTGGGGTTATGTTTAGTGTAAGGGTAAGGGTTCGGGGTAGGGTTTGAGTTAGGATTAGGGATAGGGTTAGGGTTAGGGTAAGGGTAAAGTTTAAGGTTAAGATTAGGGTTAGGGTTTGGGTTAGGGTAAGGGTTCAGGTTAGGGTAAGGGTTTGGGTTAGGGTGATGGTTAGGGTTAGTTTTAGGGTTAGGGATAGGGTAAGGGTTAGGGTTAGGGTAAGGGTTAGGTTTAGGGTTTGGGGGTAGGGTTAGGGTTAGGGTTATGGTTAGGGTTAGGTTAAGGATAAGTATTATGATTGGGGTTAGGTTTAGGGTTAGGGTTAGCATAAGGGCAAGGGTTAGATTTAGTGTTAGGGTTTGGTTTAGGGTTAGGGTTTAGGGTTAGGGTTAGGTTTAGGGTTAGGGTTAGGGTTAGGGTAAGGGTAAGAATTAGTATTAAGGTTAGGGTTATTGTTAGGTTTAGGTTTAGAGTTACGATTAGGGTTAGGGTTAGGGAGAGGGTTAGGTATAGGGTTAGGTTTAGGGTTACGGTTAGAGTCAGGGTTATGGTTAGGGTAAGGGTAAGGGTTAGGGTTAGGGTTAGGGTTAGGGGATAGGATTAGGGTTAGGGTAAGGGTAAGGGTTAGGCTTAGGATTACGGTTAGAGTTATTGGTTAGTGTTAGGGTTAGGGAAAGTGTTAGGGTAAGGGTAAGGGTTAGGGTTAGGGTTACGGTTAGGGTAAGGGTAAGGGTTAGGTTTAGGTTTATGGTAAGGGTAAGGTTTAGGGTAAGGTTAGGGTTAGGTTAAGGATAAGTTTAGGGTTAGGTTTAGTGTAAGGATTTGGGTTAGGATTGGGGCTTGGTTTAGGGTCAGGTTTAGGGTATGTGTAAGGGTTAGGGTTAGGGTTAGGGTAAGGGTTAGGGTAAGGGAAAGTGTTAGGATTAGGGTTAGGTTTAGGGTTAGGGTAAGGGTCAATGTTAGGGTTAGGGTTAGGATAAGGGTAAAGGTTAGGGTTAGGTTTAGGGTTGGTTTAGGGTTAGGGGTTATGTTTAGGGTTAGGGTTATGTTTTGGGTTAGGGTTAGGGTAAGGGTAAGGGTTAGTATTATGTTAAGTTTTAGGGTTATGGTTAGGTTTAGGATTAGGGCTAGGGTAAGGGTAATTGTTAGGGTGAGGTTTAGGGTGGGGTTAAGGTTAGGGTTAGAGTTAGGGTTAGGATAAGGTTTAGGGTTAGGGTTAGGGTTAGGATAAGGGTTAGGGTTAGGGATAGGGTAAGGGTTAGGGTTATTGTTAGGTTAAGGGTAAGGGTTAGGGTTACGGTTAGGGTTAAGGTTAGGTTTAGGGTTAGGTTTAGGGTTAGGGTAAGGGTAGGGTTAGGGTTAGGGTTAGGGTTAGGGTTAGAGTAGGGGTTATCATTAGGGGTTAGGGTTAGGGTTATGGTTAAGTTTAGGGTTAGGGTTAGGGTTAGGTTAAGGGTAGGCGTAAGGGTTAGGGTTAGGGTTAGGCTTAGGAAAAGGGTAAGGCTTAGGATTAGGATTAGGGTTAGGGTTAGCGTAAGGATTAGGTTTAGGGTTAGGGTTAGGGTAAGTGTTAGGTTTAGGGTTAGGGTTGGTATAAAGGTTAGGGTTTGGGTTAAGGTAAGGGTAAGGTTTAGGGAAAGGTTAAGGGTTAGGGTTAGGTTTAGGGTTAGGGTTAGGTTTAGGGTTAGGTTTAGGGTAAGGGTAAGGGTTAGGGTCAGGGTTAGTGTTAGTGTTAGGGTTAAGGTTAGAGTTAGGGTTAGGTTAAGGGTCAGCTTTAGGGTTAGGGTTAGGGTTAGGGTTAGAGTAAGGGTTAGGTTAAGGGTAAGGTTTAGGGTTAAGGTCAGGGTTAGGATTAGGGGTAGGGTTAGGGTTAAGGTACGGGTAAGGGGTAGGGTTAAGGTTAGGGTTAGGGTAAGGGTTAGGGTTAGGTTTAGTGTAAGGGTAAGGTTAAGGGTTAGGGATAGGGTTAGGGTTAGGGTAAGGGTTAGGGTTAGGGTTAGGTTTGGGGTTAGGGTTAGTGTAAGTGTAAGGGTTCGAGTTAGGGTTTGAGTTAGGATTAGGGATAGGGTTAGGGTTAGGGTAAGGGTAAAGTTTAAGGTTAAGGTTAGGGTTAGGTTTGGGTTAGGGTAAGGGTTAGGGTTAGGGTAAGGGTTTGGGTTAAGGTGAGGGTTAGGGTTAGTTTTAGGGTTAGGGATAGGGTAAGGGTTAGGGTTAGGGTAAGGGTTACGTTTAGGGTTAGGGGGTAGGGTTAGGGTTAGGGTTATGGTTAGGGTTAGGTTAAGTATTATGATTGGGGTTAGGTTTAGGGTTAGGGTTAGCATAAGGGTAAGGGTTAGATTTAGTGTTAGGGTTAGGTTTAGGGTTAGGGCTTAGGGTTAGGGTTAGGTTAAGGGTTAGGGTTAGGGTTAGGGTTAGGTTTAGGGTTAGGTTTAGGGTTAGGGTAAGGGTAAGAATTAGTATTAGGGTTAGGGTTATTGTTAGGTTTAGGTTTAGAGTTAGGATTAGTGTTAGGGTTAGTGAGAGGGTTAGGTATAGGGTTAGGTTTAGGGTTACGGTTAGAGTTAGGGTTATGGTTAGGGTAAGGGTAAGGGTTAGGGTTAGGGTTAGGGTTAGGGGATAGGATTAGGGTTAGGGTAAGGGTAAGGGTTAGGCTTAGGATTACGGTTAGAGTTATTGGTTAGTGTTAGGGTTAGGGAAAGTGTTAGGGTAAGGGTAAGGGTTAGGGTTAGGGTTACGGTTAGGGTAAGGGTAAGGGTTAGGTTTAGGTTTATGGTAAGGGTAAGGTTTAGGGTTAGGTTAGGGTTAGGTTAAGGATAAGGTTAGGGTTAGGTTTAGTGTAAGGATTAGGGTTAGGATTGGGGCTTGGTTTAGGGTCAGGTTTAGGGTATGTGTAAGGGTTAGGGTTAGGGTTAGGGTTAGGGTAAGGGTTAGGGTAAGGGAAAGGGTTAGGATTAGGGTTAGGTTTAGGGTTAGGGTAAGGGTAAATGTTAGGGTTAGGGTTAGGATAAGGGTAAAGGTTAGGGTTAGGTTTAGGGTTGGTTTAGGGTTAGGGGTTATGTTTAGGGTTAGGGTTAGGTTTAGGGTTAGGGTTAGGGTAAGGGTAAGGGTTAGGATTATGGTAAGTTTTAGGGTTAGGGTTAGGTTTAGGATTAGGGCTAGGGTAAGTGTAATTGTTAGGGTGAGGTTTAGGGTGGGGTTAAGGTTAGGGTTAGAGTTAGGGTTAGGATAAGGTTTAGGGTTAGGGTTAGGGTTAGGATAAGGGTTAGGGTTAGGGATAGGGTAAGGGTTAGGGTTATTGTTAGGTTAAGGGTAAGGGTTAGGGTTACGGTTAGGGTTAAGGTTAGGTTTAGGGTTAGGTTTAGGGTTAGGGTAAGGGTAGGGTTAGGGTTAGGGTTAGGGTTAGGGTTAGGGTAAGGGTTATCATTAGGGGTTAGGGTTAGGGTTATGGTTAAGTTTAGGGTTAGGGTTAGGGTTAGGTTAAGGGTAGGCGTAAGGGTTAGGGTTAGGGTTAGGCTTAGGAAAAGGGTAAGGCTTAGGATTAGGATTAGGGTTAGGGTTAGCGTAAGGACTAGGTTTAGGGTTAGGGTTAGGGTAAGTGTTAGGTTTAGGGTTAGGGTTGGTATAAAGGTTAGGGTTTGGGTTAAGGTAAGGGTAAGGTTTAGGGAAAGGTTAAGGGTTAGGGTTAGGTTTAGGGTTAGGGTTAGGTTTAGGGTTAGGTTTAGGGTAAGGGTAAGGGTTAGGGTCAGGGTTAGTGTTAGTGTTAGGGTTAAGGTTAGAGTTAGGGTTAGGTTAAGGGTCAGCTTTAGGGTCAGGGTTAGGGTTAGGGTTAGGGTTAGGGTTAGGGTTAGGGTTAGGTTTAGGGTAAGGTTTAGGGTTAAAGTTAGGGTTAGGGTTTAGGGTTAGGTTTAGGGTTAGGGTTAGGATAAGAGTTAGGTTTAGGGTAAGTGTAAGGTTTAGAGTTATGGTTAGGGATAGGTTTGGTTAGGGTTAGGGTAAGAGTAACAGTTAGGGTTAGGGTTAGGTTTAGCTTTAGCGTAAGGGTTAGGGTTAGGGTTAGGGTTAGTGTTAGTTTTGGGGATAGGGTTAGGGTAAGGGTGAGAGTTACAGTTAGGGTTAGGTTTAGGGTTAGTGTTATGGTTAGCTGTAGGTTTAGGGTTAGAGTTAGGGTTAATGTTAAGGGTAGGGGTAGGGTTAGGGTTAGGGCTAGGGATAAGATTAAGGTTAGGTTTAGGGTTAGGGTTAGGGTAAGGGTAAGGATAAGGCTTAGGGTTAGGGTTAGATTTAGGGTGAGGGTTAGTGTTAGGGTTAGGGGTTAGCGTTCGGGTTAGGGTTAGGGTTAGTGTAAGGGTTAGGGTTAGGGTTAGGTAAAGGGTAGGGTTATGGTTAGGGTTAGGGTTAGGATTAGGGTTTAGGATTAGGTTTAGTTTTAGGATAAGGTTTAGGGGTTAGGGTTAGGGCTAGGGTTAGGGTTAGTTTTAGGGTATGGTTAGGGTTAGGGTTAGTGTTAGGGTTATGGAAAGGTTTAGGGTTAGCGTTAGGTTTAGGGTAAGGGTTAGGGTTAGGGTAAGGGTAAGGTTTAGGCTTAAGGTTAAGTGTTAGATTTAGGGTTAGGGTTAGGGTTAGGGTTAAGGTAAGGATAAGGGTTAGGGTTAGGGTAAGTGTAAGGGTTAGGGTTAGGTTTAGTGTAAGGGTAAGGTTTCGGGTTAGGGTTAGGGTTAGGGTTAGGGTAAGGGTAAGGGTTACTGTAAGGGTAAGGGTTAGGGTTAGGGTTAGGGTGAGTGTTAGGTTTAGGGTAGGGTTAGGCTTCTGGTTAGGGTTACGGTTAGCGTAAGGGTTAGGTTTAGGGTTAGGGTAAGGTTAAGGGTTAGGGTTAGTGTTAGGGTTAGGTTTAGGATTAGGGGTTAGGGTTAGGTTTAGGGTTAAGGTCAGGGTTAGGATTAGGGGTAGGGTTAGGGTTAAGGTACGGGTAAGGGTTAGGGTTAGGGTTAGGGTTAGGGTAAGGGTTAGGGTTAGGTTTAGTGTAACGGTAAGGTTTAGGGTTAGGGATAGGGTTAGGGTAAGGGTAAGGGTTAGGGTTAGGGTTAGGTTTGGGGTTAGGGTTGGGGTGATGGTTAGGGTTAGGTTAGGGTTAGGGATAGGGTAAGGGTTAGGGTTAGGGTAAGGGTTAGTCTTAGGGTTAGGGTAAGGGTTAGGTTTAGGGTTAGGGGGTAGGGTTAGGGTTAGGGTTATGGTTAGGGTTAGGTTAAGGATAAGTGTTATGATTGGGGTTAGGTTTAGGGTTAGGGTTAGCATAAGGGTAAGGGTTAGGTTTAGTGTTAGGGTTAGGTTTAGGGTTAGGGCTTAGGGTTAGGGTTAGGTTTAGGTTAGGGTTAGGGTTAGGGTAAGGGTAAGAATTAGTATTAGGGTTAGGGTTATTGTTAGGTTTAGGTTTAGAGTTAGGATTAGGGTTAGGGTTAGTGAGAGGGTAAGGTATAGGGTTAGGTTTAGGGTTACGGTTAGAGTTAGGGTTAAGGTTAAGGTAAGGATAAGGGTTAGGGTTAGGGTTAGGGTTAGGGGATAGGATTAGGGTTAGGGTAAGGGTAAGGGTTAGGCTTAGGGTTAGGGTTAGAGTTAGGGGTTAGTGTTAGGGTTAGGGTAAGTGTTAGGGTAAGGGTAAGGGTTAGGGTTAGGGTTAGGGTAAGGGAAAGGGTTAGGATTAGGGTTAGGTTTAGGGTTAGGGTAAGGGTAAATGTTAGGGTTAGGGTTAGGATAAGGGTAAAGGTTAGGGTTAGGTTTAGGGTTGGTTTAGGGTTAGGGGATATGTTTAGGGTTAGGGTTAGGTTTAGGGTTAGGGTTAGGTTATGGTTTAGGGTTAGGCTTAGGGTTAGGGTAGGGGTTAGGATAAGGGTAAGTGTTAGGGTTAGGTTTAGGGTTAGGGTTAGATTTAGGGTAAGGGGTTAGGGATAGGGTTAAGATTAGGTTAGGGTAAGGTTTAGAGTTAGGGTTAGGATTAGGGTAAGGGTAAGGGTTAGGGTTAGGATTAGGGTGAGGGTAAGGGTAAGGGTTAGGGTTAGGTTAGGGTTAGGGATAGGGTTAGGTTTAAGGTTAGTGTTAGGGTAAGGATAAGGGTTAAGGTTAGGGTTAGGGTTAGGGTTATGGTTAGGGTTAGGGGTAGATTTAGGGTAATTGTTAGGGTTAGGTTTAGTTTAAGGGTAAGGTTTAGGGTTAGGGTTAGGGTTAGGGTAAGGGTATGTGTTAGGGTTAGGGTTACAGTTAGGGTTAGGGTTAGGGGAAGGGTAAGGGTTAGGGTTAGGGTTAGGGTTAGTGTAAGGGTAAGGGTTAGGGTTAGTATTAGGTTTAGGGTTGGGGTTAAGGGTAGGGTTAGTTTTAGGGTAAGGGTAAGGGTTAGGGTTAGGGTTAGGTTTAGGGTTAGGGTTAGAGTTAGGGTTAGGGTAAGGATAAGGGTTAGGGTTAGGGTTAGGGTTAGGATTAGGGTAAGGGTAAGGGTTAGGGTAGGATTAGGGTTAGGGTTAGGGTAAGGGTTAGGGTTAGGGTTAGGGTTAGGGTAAGGGTTAGCGTTAGGGTTAGGGTAAGGGTTAGGGTTAGGTTTAGGATTAGGGTTTGGGAAAGGGTAATTGTTAGGGTGAGGTTTAGGGTGGGGTTAAGTTTAGGGTTAGGGTTAGGGTTAGGGTAAGTGTTAGGTTTAGGGTTAGGGTTGGTATAAAGTTTAGGGTTAGGGTTAAGGTAAGGGTAAGGGTTAGGGAAAGGTTAAGGTTTAGGGTTAGGTTTAGGATTAGGGTTAGGTTTAGGGTTAGGTTTAGGGTAAGGGTATGGGTTAGGGTCAGGGTTAGTGTTAGTGTTAGGGTTAAGGTTAGAGTTAGGGTTAGGTTAAGGGTCAGCTTTAGGGTTAGGGTTAGGGTTAGGGTTAGAGTAAGGGTTAGGTTAAGGGTAAGGTTTAGGGTTAAGGTCAGGGTTAGGATTAGGGGTAGGGTTAGGGTTAAGGTACGGGTAAGGGGTAGGGTTAAGGTTAGGGTTAGGGTAAGGGTTAGGGTTAGGTTTAGTGTAAGGGTAAGGTTTAGGGTTAGGGCTAGGGTTAGGGTTAGGGTAAGGGTTAGGGTTAGGGTTAGGTTTGGGGTTATGTTTAGTGTAAGGGTAAGGGTTCAGGGTAGGGTTTGAGTTAGGATTAGGGATAGGGTTAGGGTTAGGGTAAGGGTAAAGTTTAATGTTAAGATTAGGGTTAGGGTTTGGGTTAGGGTAAGGGTTCCGGTTAGGGTAAGGGTTTGGGTTAGGGTGATGGTTAGGGTTAGTTTTAGGGTTAGGGATAGGGTAAGGGTTAGGGTTAGGGTAAGGGTTAGGTTTAGGGTTTGGGGGTAGGGTTAGGGTTAGGGTTATGGTTAGGGTTAGGTTAAGGATAAGTATTATGATTGGGGTTAGGTTTAGGGTTAGGGTTAGCATAAGGGCAAGGGTTAGATTTAGTGTTAGGGTTTGGTTTAGGGTTAGGGTTTAGGGTTAGGGTTAGGTTTAGGGTTAGGGTTAGGGTTAGGGTAAGGGTAAGAATTAGTATTAAGGTTAGGGTTATTGTTAGGTTTAGGTTTAGAGTTACGATTAGGGTTAGGGTTAGGGAGAGGGTTAGGTATAGGGTTAGGTTTAGGGTTACGGTTAGAGTCAGGGTTATGGTTAGGGTAAGGGTAAGGGTTAGGGTTAGGGTTAGGGTTAGGGGATAGGATTAGGGTTAGGGTAAGGGTAAGGGTTAGGCTTAGGATTACGGTTAGAGTTATTGGTTAGTGTTAGGGTTAGGGAAAGTGTTAGGGTAAGGGTAAGGGTTAGGGTTAGGGTTACGGTTAGGGTAAGGGTAAGGGTTAGGTTTAGGTTTATGGTAAGGGTAAGGTTTAGGGTAAGGTTAGGGTTAGGTTAAGGATAAGTTTAGGGTTAGGTTTAGTGTAAGGATTAGGGTTAGGATTGGGGCTTGGTTTAGGGTCAGGTTTAGGGTATGTGTAAGGGTTAGGGTTAGGGTTAGGGTAAGGGTTAGGGTAAGGGAAAGTGTTAGGATTAGGGTTAGGTTTAGGGTTAGGGTAAGGGTCAATGTTAGGGTTAGGGTTAGGATAAGGGTAAAGGTTAGGGTTAGGTTTAGGGTTGGTTTAGGGTTAGGGGTTATGTTTAGGGTTAGGGTTATGTTTTGGGTTAGGGTTAGGGTAAGGGTAAGGGTTAGTATTATGTTAAGTTTTAGGGTTATGGTTAGGTTTAGGATTAGGGCTAGGGTAAGGGTAATTGTTAGGGTGAGGTTTAGGGTGGGGTTAAGGTTAGGGTTAGAGTTAGGGTTAGGATAAGGTTTAGGGTTAGGGTTAGGGTTAGGATAAGGGTTAGGGTTAGGGATAGGGTAAGGGTTAGGGTTATTGTTAGGTTAAGGGTAAGGGTTAGGGTTACGGTTAGGGTTAAGGTTAGGTTTAGGGTTAGGTTTAGGGTTAGGGTAAGGGTAGGGTTAGGGTTAGGGTTAGGGTTAGGGTTAGAGTAGGGGTTATCATTAGGGGTTAGGGTTAGGGTTATGGTTAAGTTTAGGGTTAGGGTTAGGGTTAGGTTAAGGGTAGGCGTAAGGGTTAGGGTTAGGGTTAGGCTTAGGAAAAGGGTAAGGCTTAGGATTAGGATTAGGGTTAGGGTTAGCGTAAGGATTAGGTTTAGGGTTAGGGTTAGGGTAAGTGTTAGGTTTAGGGTTAGGGTTGGTATAAAGGTTAGGGTTTGGGTTAAGGTAAGGGTAAGGTTTAGGGAAAGGTTAAGGGTTAGGGTTAGGTTTAGGGTTAGGGTTAGGTTTAGGGTTAGGTTTAGGGTAAGGGTAAGGGTTAGGGTCAGGGTTAGTGTTAGTGTTAGGGTTAAGGTTAGAGTTAGGGTTAGGTTAAGGGTCAGCTTTAGGGTTAGGGTTAGGGTTAGGGTTAGGGTTAGAGTAAGGGTTAGGTTAAGGGTAAGGTTTAGGGTTAAGGTCAGGGTTAGGATTAGGGGTAGGGTTAGGGTTAAGGTACGGGTAAGGGGTAGGGTTAAGGTTAGGGTTAGGGTAAGGGTTAGGGTTAGGTTTAGTGTAAGGGTAAGGTTAAGGGTTAGGGATAGGGTTAGGGTTAGGGTAAGGGTTAGGGTTAGGGTTAGGTTTGGGGTTAGGGTTAGTGTAAGTGTAAGCGTTCGAGTTAGGGTTTGAGTTAGGATTAGGGATAGGGTTAGGGTTAGGGTAAGGGTAAAGTTTAAGGTTAAGGTTAGGGTTAGGTTTGGGTTAGGGTAAGGGTTAGGGTTAGGGTAAGGGTTTGGGTTAGGGTGAGGGTTAGGGTTAGTTTTAGGGTTAGGGATAGGGTAAGGGTTAGGGTTAGGGTAAGGGTTACGTTTAGGGTTAGGGGGTAGGGTTAGGGTTAGGGTTATGGTTAGGGTTAGGTTAAGGATAAGTATTATGATTGGGGTTAGGTTTAGGGTTAGGGTTAGCATAAGGGTAAGGGTTAGATTTAGTGTTAGGGTTAGGTTTAGGGTTAGGGCTTAGGGTTAGGGTTAGGTTAAGGGTTAGGGTTAGGGTTAGGGTTAGGTTTAGGGTTAGGTTTAGGGTTAGGGTAAGGGTAAGAATTAGTATTAGGGTTAGGGTTATTGTTAGGTTTAGGTTTAGAGTTAGGATTAGTGTTAGGGTTAGTGAGAGGGTTAGGTATAGGGTTAGGTTTAGGGTTACGGTTAGAGTTAGGGTTATGGTTAGGGTAAGGATAAGGGTTAGGGTTAGGGTTAGGGTTAGGGGATAGGATTAGGGTTAGGGTAAGGGTAAGGGTTAGGCTTAGGATTACGGTTAGAGTTATTGGTTAGTGTTAGGGTTAGGGAAAGTGTTAGGGTAAGGGTAAGGGTTAGGGTTAGGGTTACGGTTAGGGTAAGGGTAAGGGTTAGGTTTAGGTTTATGGTAAGGGTAAGGTTTAGGGTTAGGTTAGGGTTAGGTTAAGGATAAGGTTAGGGTTAGGTTTAGTGTAAGGATTAGGGTTAGGATTGGGGCTTGGTTTAGGGTCAGGTTTAGGGTATGTGTAAGGGTTAGGGTTAGGGTTAGGGTTAGGGTAAGGGTTAGGGTAAGGGAAAGGGTTAGGATTAGGGTTAGGTTTAGGGTTAGGGTAAGGGTAAATGTTAGGGTTAGGGTTAGGATAAGGGTAAAGGTTAGGGTTAGGTTTAGGGTTGGTTTAGGGTTAGGGGTTATGTTTAGGGTTAGGGTTAGGTTTAGGGTTAGGGTTAGGGTAAGGGTAAGGGTTAGGATTATGGTAAGTTTTAGGGTTAGGGTTAGGTTTAGGATTAGGGCTAGGGTAAGGGTAATTGTTAGGGTGAGGTTTAGGGTGGGGTTAAGGTTAGGGTTAGAGTTAGGGTTAGGATAAGGTTTAGGGTTAGGGTTAGGGTTAGGATAAGGGTTAGGGTTAGGGATAGGGTAAGGGTTAGGGTTATTGTTAGGTTAAGGGTAAGGGTTAGGGTTACGGTTAGGGTTAAGGTTAGGTTTAGGGTTAGGTTTAGGGTTAGGGTAAGGGTAGGGTTAGGGTTAGGGTTAGGGTTAGGGTTAGGGTAAGGGTTATCATTAGGGGTTAGGGTTAGGGTTATGGTTAAGTTTAGGGTTAGGGTTATGGTTAGGTTAAGGGTAGGCGTAAGGGTTAGGGTTAGGGTTAGGCTTAGGAAAAGGGTAAGGCTTAGGATTAGGATTAGGGTTAGGGTTAGCGTAAGGACTAGGTTTAGGGTTAGGGTTAGGGTAAGTGTTAGGTTTAGGGTTAGGGTTGGTATAAAGGTTAGGGTTTGGGTTAAGGTAAGGGTAAGGTTTAGGGAAAGGTTAAGGTTTAGGGTTAGGTTTAGGGTTAGGGTTAGGTTTAGGGTTAGGTTTAGGGTAAGGGTAAGGGTTAGGGTCAGGGTTAGTGTTAGTGTTAGGGTTAAGGTTAGAGTTAGGGTTAGGTTAAGGGTCAGCTTTAGGGTCAGGGTTAGGGTTAGGGTTAGGGTTAGGGTTAGGGTTAGGGTTAGGGTTAGGTTTAGGGTAAGGTTTAGGGTTAAATTTAGGGTTAGGGTTTAGGGTTAGGTTTAGGGTTAGGGTTAGGATAAGAGTTAGGTTTAGGGTAAGTGTAAGGTTTAGAGTTATGGTTAGGGATAGGTTTGGTTAGGGTTAGGGTAAGAGTAACAGTTAGGGTTAGGGTTAGGTTTAGCTTTAGCGTAAGGGTTAGGGTTAGGGTTAGTGTTAGTTTTGGGGATAGGGTTAGGGTAAGGGTGAGAGTTACAGTTAGGGTTAGGTTTAGGGTTAGTGTTATGGTTAGCTGTAGGTTTAGGGTTAGAGTTAGGGTTAATGTTAAGGGTAGGGGTAGGGTTAGGGTTAGGGCTAGGGATAAGATTAAGGTTAGGTTTAGGGTTAGGGTTAGGGTAAGGGTAAGGATAAGGCTTAGGGTTAGGGTTAGAGTTAGGGTGAGGGTTAGTGTTAGGGTTAGGGGTTAGCGTTCGGGTTAGGGTTAGGGTTAGTGTAAGGGTTAGGGTTAGGGTTAGGTAAAGGGTAGGGTTATGGTTAGGGTTAGGGTTAGGATTAGGGTTTAGGATTAGGTTTAGTTTTAGGATAAGGTTTAGGGGTTAGGGTTAGGGCTAGGGTTAGGGTTAGTTTTAGGGTATGGTTAGGGTTAGGGTTAGTGTTAGGGTTATGGAAAGGTTTAGGGTTAGCGTTAGGTTTAGGGTAAGGGTTAGGGTTAGGGTAAGGGTAAGGTTTAGGCTTAAGGTTAAGTGTTAGATTTAGGGTTAGGGTTAGGGTTAGGGTTAAGGTAAGGATAAGGGTTAGGGTTAGGGTAAGTGTAAGGGTTAGGGTTAGGTTTAGTGTAAGGGTAAGGTTTCGGGTTAGGGTTAGGGTTAGGGTTAGGGTAAGGGTAAGGGTTACTGTAAGGGTAAGGGTTAGGGTTAGGGTTAGGGTGAGTGTTAGGTTTAGGGTAGGGTTAGGCTTCTGGTTAGGGTTACGGTTAGCGTAAGGGTTAGGTTTAGGGTTAGGGTAAGGTTAAGGGTTAGGGTTAGTGTTAGGGTTAGGTTTAGGATTAGGGGTTAGGGTTAGGTTTAGGGTTAAGGTCAGGGTTAGGATTAGGGGTAGGGTTAGGGTTAAGGTACGGGTAAGGGTTAGGGTTAGGGTTAGGGTTAGGGTAAGGGTTAGGGTTAGGTTTAGTGTAACGGTAAGGTTTAGGGTTAGGGATAGGGTTAGGGTAAGGGTAAGGGTTAGGGTTAGGGTTAGGTTTGGGGTTAGGGTTGGGGTGATGGTTAGGGTTAGGTTAGGGTTAGGGATAGGGTAAGGGTTAGGGTTAGGGTAAGGGTTAGTCTTAGGGTTAGGGTAAGGGTTAGGTTTAGGGTTAGGGGGTAGGGTTAGGTTTAGGGTTATGGTTAGGGTTAAGTTAAGGATAAGTGTTATGATTGGGGTTAGGTTTAGGGTTAGGGTTAGCATAAGGGTAAGGGTTAGGTTTAGTGTTAGGGTTAGGTTTAGGGTTAGGGCTTAGGGTTAGGGTTAGGGTTAGGTTTAGGTTAGGGTTAGGGTTAGGGTAAGGGTAAGAATTAGTATTAGGGTTAGGGTTATTGTTAGGTTTAGGTTTAGAGTTAGGATTAGGGTTAGGGTTAGTGAGAGGGTAAGGTATAGGGTTAGGTTTAGGGTTACGGTTAGAGTTAGGGTTAAGGTTAAGGTAAGGATAAGGGTTAGGGTTAGGGTTAGGGTTAGGGGATAGGATTAGGGTTAGGGTAAGGGTAAGGGTTAGGCTTAGGGTTAGGGTTAGAGTTAGGGGTTAGTGTTAGGGTTAGGGTAAGTGTTAGGGTAAGGGTAAGGGTTAGGGTTAGGGTTAGGGTTACGGTTAGGGTAAGTGTAAGTGTTAGGTTTAGGTTTATGGTAAGGGTAAGGTTTAGGGTTAGGTTAGGGTTAGGTTAAGGATAAGGTTAGGGTTAGGTTTAGGGTTAGGGATAGGGTTAAGGTTAGGATTAGGGTTAGGGTTATGGTTAGTGTTAGGGCAAGGATTAGGTTTAGGGTTAGGGTTAGGGTTAGGTTTAGGGTTAACTTAAGGGTTAGGGTTAGGGTTAGGGTTAGGGTAAGGGTAAGAGTTAGGGTTAAGTTTAGGGTTAGGCTTAGGGTTAGTTTTAGGTTTAGGGGTAGGTTTAGGGTTAGGGTAGGGTTAGGCTTAGGGTAAGGGTAAGTGTTAGGGTTAAGTTTAGGGTTAGGGTTAGGGTTAGGTTTAGGTTTAGGGTTAGGTTAGGGTTAGGGTTAGGGTAAGGGTAATGGTTAGGGTTAGCTTTAGAGTGGGGTTAAGGTTAGGGTTAGGGTTAGGGTTAGGATAAGGTTTAGGGTTAGGTTTAGGGTTACAGTTAGGGTAAGGGTAAGGGTTAGGCTTAGGGGGTAGGGGTAGGGTAAGGGTTAGGTTTAGGGTTAGGCTTAGGTTTAGGGTTAGGGTAAAGGTAAGGGTAAGGTTTAGGGTTAGGGTTAGGGTTAGGGTAAGGGTAAGGGTTAGGTTTAGGTTTAGTGTAAGGGTAAGGTTTATGGTTAGGGTTAGGGTTAGGGTAAGGGTAAGGGTTAGGGTTAGGTTTAGGGTTAGGGATGGGGTTAAGGTTAGGGTTCGGTTTAGGGTTAGGGTTAGTGTTAGGCAAGGGTTAGGTTCAGGATTAGGGTTAGGGTTAGGGAAAGGGTTAGGGTTAGAGTAAGGGTTAGTGTTAGGGTTAGGGTTAGGGTTAGCATTAAGTTTTGCTTAGGGTAAGGGTAAGGGTTAAGGATAGGGTTAGGTTTAGGGTTAACGTGAGGGTTACCTTTAGGGTTAGGATTATGGTTAAAGTAAGGGTAAGGGTTAGGGTTAGGGTTAGGGTTAGGGTAAGGGTAAGTGTTACGGTTAAGTATAGGGTTAGGGTTAGGGTTAGGTTTAGGGTTAGGTTAAGGGTTAGGGTTAGGGTAAGTTTTAGGGTTAGGGTTAGGTTTAGGGTTAGGGTTAGGGTAAAGATAATGGTTAGGGTTAGGTTTAGGGTGGGGTTAAGGTTAGGGTTAGGGTTAGGGTTAGGGGAAGGTTTAGGGTTAGGATTAGGGTTAGGGTAAGGGTTAGGGTTAGGGTTAGGGTGAGGTTTAGGGTTAGGGTGAGAGGTTACGGTTCGGGTTAGGGTTAGGTTTAGGGTAAGGATTAGGGTTAGGATTGGGGCTTGGTTTAGGGTCAGGATTAGGGTAAGTGTAAGGGTTAGGGTTAGGGTTAGGGTTAGGGTAAGGGTAAAGTTTAAGGTTAAGGTTAGGGATAGGGTTTGGGTTAGGGTAAGGGTTAGGGTTAGGTTAAGGGTTTGGGTTAGGGTGATGGTTAGGGTTAGGTTTAGGGTTAGGGATAGGGTAAGGGTTAGGGTTAGGGTAAGGGTTAGTCTTAGGGTTAGGGTAAGGGTTAGGTTTAGGGTTAGGGGGTAGGGTTAGGGTTAGGGTTATGGTTAGGGTTAGGTTAAGGATAAGTATTATGATTGGGGTTAGGTTTAGGGTTAGGGTTAGCATAAGGATAAGGGTTAGGTTTAGTGTTAGGGTTAGGTTTAGGGTTAGGGCTTAGGGTTAGGGTTAAGGTTAGGTTTGGGGTTTGGATTAGGGTTATGGTAAGGGTAAGAATTAGTATTAGGGTTAGGGTTATTGTTCGGTTTAGGTTTAGAGTTAGGATTAGGGTTAGGGTTAGTGAGAGGGTAAGGTATAGGGTTAGGTTTAGGGTTACGGTTAGAGTTAACGTTATGGTTAGGTTAAGGGTAAGGGTTAGGGTTAGGGTTAGGGTTAGGGTTAGGATATAGGATTAGGGTTAGGGTAAGGGTAAGGGTTAGGCTTAGGGGTACGGTTAGAGTTATTGGTTAGTGTTAGGGTTAGGGTAAGTGTTAGGGTAAGGGTAAGGGTAAGGGTTAGGGTAAGGGTAAGGGTTAGGTTTAGGTTTATTGTAAGTGTAAGGTTTAGGGTTAGGTTAGGCTTAGGTTAAGGATAAGGTTAGGGTTAGGTTTAGGGTAAGGATTAGGGTTAGGATTGGGGCTTGGTTTAGAGTCAGGTTAAGGGTAAGTGTAAGGGTTAGGGTTAGGTTTAGGGTTAGGGTAAGGGTTAGGGTAAGGGTAAGGGTTAGGGTAAGGGTTAAGTTTAGGGTTAGGGTTAGTGTTTGGTTTAGGGTTAGGGTAAGGTTTAGTGTTAGGGTAAGTTTTAGGGTTAGGGTTAGGTTTATTGTTAGGGTTAGGGTAAGGATAATGGTTAGGCTTAGGTTTAAGCTGGGGTTAAGGTTAGGGTTAGGTTTAGGGTTAGTTGAAGTTTTAGGGTTAGGGTTAGGGTTAGGGTAAGGGTTAGGGTTAGGGTGTGAGGTTAGGGTTCGGGTTATGGTTAGGGTTAGGGTTAGGATTAGGGTTAGGATTGGGGCTTGGTTTAGGGTCAGGTTTAGGGTAAGTGTAAGGGTTAGGGTTAGGGTTAGGGTTAGGGTTAGGGTAAGGGTTAGGGTAAGGGTAAGGGTTAGGGTTAGGGTTAGGGTTATCGTTAGGGGTTAGGGATAGGGTTAGGGTTAGGTTTAGGGTTAGGGTTAGGGTAGTGGTAAGGGTTAGGGTTAGGTTTAAGTTTAGGGTTAGGTTTACGTTTAGGGTTAGGGTTAGGGTAAGGGTAAGGTTTAGGGTTAGGGTTTGGGTATGGTTAAGTTTAGGGTTAGGGTTAAGGTTAGGTTAAGGGTAGGCGTAAGGGTTTGGGTTAGGGTTAGGCTTAGGAAAAGGGTAAGGGTTGGGGTTAGGTTTAGGGTTAGGGTTAGGGTAAGTGTTAGGTTTAGGGTTATTGTTGGTATAAAGGTTAGTGTTAGGGTTAAGGTAAGGGTAAGGGTTAGGGAAAGGTTAAGGGTTATTGTTAGGTTTAGGGTTAGGGTTAGGTTTAGGGTTAGGTTTAGGGTAAGTGAAAGCGTTAGGGTCAGGGTTAGTGTTAGTGTTAGGGTTAAGGTTAGGGTTAGGGTTAGGTTAAGGATCAGCTTTAGGGTTAGGGTTAGGTTTAGGGGTTAGGGTTAGAGTAAGGGTTAGGTTAAGGGTAAGGTTTAGGGTTAGGGTTAGGATTAGGGGTAGTGTTAGGGTTAAGGTACGGGTAAGGGTTAGGGTTAGGGTTAGGGTAAGGGTTAGGGTTAGGTTTAGTGTAAGGGTAAGGTTTAGGGTTAGGGTTAGGGTTAGGGTAAGGGTAAGAGTTAGGGTTAGGTTTTGAGTTAGGATTAGGGTTAGGATAAGGGTTAGGTAAGGGTAAAGGTTAAGGTTAAGTTTAGGGTTAGGGTTTGGGTTAGGGTAAGGGTTAGGTTTAGGTTAAGGGTTAGGGTTAGGGTGAGGGTTAGGGTTCGGTTTAGGGTTAGGGATAGGGTAAGGGTTAGGGTTAGGGTAAGGGTTAGTCTTAGGGTTAGGTTAAGGGTTAGGTTTAGGGTTAGGGGGTAGGGTTAGGGTTAGGCTTATGGTTAGGGTTAGGGTAAGGATAAGTGTTACGATTGGGGTTAGGTTTAGGGTTAGGGTTAGCATAAGGGTAAGGGTTAGGTTTAGTTTTAGGGTTAGGGCTTAGGGTTAGGTTTGGGGTTAGGTTTAGGTTTAGGGTTAGGTTTAGGGTTAGGGTAAGAGTTAGTATTAGGTTTAGGGTTATTGTTAGGTTTAGGTTTAGAGTTAGGATTAGGGTTAGGGTTAGTCAGAGGGTAAGGTATAGGGTTAGGTTTAGGCTTACGGTTAGAGTAAGGGTTATGGTTAGGGTAAGGGTAAGGGTTAGGGTTAGGGTTAGGGTTAGGGGATAGGATTAGGGTTAGGGTAAGGGTAAGGGTTTGGCTTAGGGTTTGGGTTAGAGTTAGGGGTTAGTGTTAGGGTTAGGGTAAGTGTTAGGGTAATGCTAAGGGTTAGGGTTAGGGTTACGGTTAGGGTAAGGGTAAGATTTAGGTTAGGTTTATGGTAAGGGTAAGGTTTAGGGTTAAGTTAGGGTTAGGTTAAGGATAAGGTTAGGGTTATGGTTAGGGTTAGGTTTAGGGTTAACTTAAGGGTTAGGTTTAGGGTTAGGGTTAGGGTAAGGGTAAGTTTTAGTGTTAGGGTTAGTTTTAGGTTTAGGTGTAGGTTTAGAGTTAGGGTTAGGGTTAGGCTTAGGCTTAGGGTAAGGGTAAGTGTTAGGGTTAAGTTTAGGGTTAGGGTTAGGGTTAGGTTTAGGTTTAGGGTTAGGTTAGGTTTAGGGTTAGGATAAGGGTAATGGTTAGGGTTAGGTTTAGAGTGGGGTTAAGGTTAGGGTTAGGGGTAGGGTTAGGGTAAGGTTTAGGGTTAGGGTAAGGGTTAGGGTTAGGGTTAGGGTTAGGGTGAGGTTTAGGGTTAGGATAAGAGGTTAGGGTTAGTGTTAGGGTTAGGGTAAGGGTTAGGGTTAGGGTTAGGGTAAGGGATAGGGTGGGGTTAGGTTTAGGGTTAGGGTTAGGCTTAGGGTTAGGGTAACGGTTAGGGTTAAGGTTAGGGGTTAGGGTTAGCGTTAGGGTTAGGTTAACTGTAAGGTTTAGGGGTAAGGTTAGTGTTAGGGTTAGGGGTAGGGTTAGGTTTAAGATAAGGGTAAGGGTTAGGGTTAGGGTTAGGGTTATGGTAAAGGTTAGGGTTAGGTTTAGGCTAAGGTAAGGTTTGGGTTGGGGTAAGGGTTAGGGTTAGGTTTTGGTTAAGGGTTAGGGTTATTGTTAGGCTTAGGGTAAGGGTAAGTGTTAGGGTTAGGGTTAGGGTTTGGGTTAGGGTAAGGGTTAGGTTTAGGGTTAGGGTTAGGTTTAGGTTTAGGTTTAGGGTTAGGGTTAGGGTAAGGGTAAGTGTTAGGGTTAGGGTTAGGATAAGGGTAAAGGTTAGGGTTAGGGTTTGGGCTAGGTTTAGGGTTAGAGGTTATGTTTAGTGTTAGGGTTAGGTTTAGGGTTAGGGTTAGGGTAAGGGTAAGGTTTAGGATTAGGGTTAGGGTTATGTTATGTTTAGGGTTAGGGTTAGGGTTAGTGTTATGATGAGGTATACGGTTAGGGTTAGGGTTAGGGTTAGAGTTAGGGTTAGGGTTAGGGTAAGGGTAGGGTTTAGGGTTAGGGTTAGGTTTATGGGATAGGGTTAGGTGTAGAGTAAGGGTAAGAGTTAGGGTTAGGTTTAGGGTTAGGGTCAGGGTTAGGGTTAGGGTTAGGGTAAGGGTAAGTGTTAGGGTTAGGTTTAGGGTAAGGGTAAGGATTGGGGTTAGGTTTAGGCTTAAGTTTAGGGTTAGGGTTAGTGGTAGGGTAGGGGTAAGGGTCAGTTTTAGGATTAGGTTTAGGGAAAGTGTAAGGGTTAGGTTTAGGATTAGGGTTAGGGTAAGGGATAGGGTGAGGGTAAGGATTAGGGTTATGGTAAGGGTTCGGGTTAGGGTTAGGGTTAGTTTTAGGGTTAGGGTAATGGTTAGGGTTAGGGTTAGGGTTGGGGTTAGGGTTAGGGTAAGTGTTAGGGTTAGGGTTAGGGTTAGGATAAGGGTAAATGTTAGGGTTAGGGTTAGGGCTAGGTTTAGGGTTAGGGGTTATGCTTAGTGTTAGGGTTAGGTTTAGGTTTAGGGTTAGGCTAAGGGTAAGGGTTAGGATTAGGTTTAGTGTTATGTTTAGGTTTAGGGTTAGGGTTAGGTTTACGGTTAGTGCTAGGGTAAGGTATAGGGTTAGGGTTAGGGTTAGGGTTAGAGTTAGGGTTAGGGTTAGGGTAAAGGTATGGGTTAGGGTTAGGATTACGGTTAGGGGATAGGGTTAGGTTAGGGTAAGGGTAAGGGTTAGGGTTAGGGTTACGTTTAGAGTTAGAGGTTAGGGTTAGGGTTAGTTTTAAGGTTAAGGAAAGGTTAGGGTTAGGGTTAGGGTTAGGGTAAGGTTAAGTATTATGGTTAGGTTTAGGGTTAAGGTTAGGGTTAGGGTTAGGGTTAGGGTAGGGGTAAGTGTCAGGTTTAGGGTTAGGGTTAGGGAAAGTGTAAGGGTGAGGTTTAGGATTAGGGTTAGTGTTAGGGTAAGGGTAAGTGTTAGGGTTAGGGTTAGGATAAGGGTAAAGGTTAGGGTTAGGTTTTGGGCTAGGTTTAGCGTTAGGGGTTATGTTTAGGGTTAGGGTTAGGTTTAGGGTTAGGGTTAGGGTAAGGGTAAGGTTTAGTATTAGGGTTAGGGTTATGTTATGTTTAGGGTTAGGGTTAGGGTTAGTGTTATTGTAAGGAATACGGTTAGGGTTAGGGTTAGGGTTAGAGTTAGGGTTAGGGTTAGGGTAAGGGTAGGGGTTAGGGTTAGGGTTAGGTTTATGGGATAGGGTTAGGGGTAGAGTAAGGGTAAGGGTTAGGGTTAGGTTTAGGGTTAGGGTCAGGGTTAGGGTTAGGGTTAGGGTAAGGGTAAGTGTTAGGGTTAGGTTTAGGGTAAGAGTAAGGATTGGGGTTAGGTTTAGGGTTAAGTTTAGGGTTAGGGTAGGGGTAAGGGTCAGCTTTAGGGTTAGGGTTAGGGAAAGTGTAAGGGTTAGGTTTAGGATTAGGGTTAGGGTAAGGGATAGGGTGAGGGTAAGGATTAGGGTTATGGTAAGTGTTAGGGTTAGGGTTAGGGTTAGTTTCAGGGTTAGGGTAAGGGTTAGGGTTAGGGTTAGGGTTGGGGTTAGGGTTAGGGTAAGTGTTAGGGTAAGTGTTAGGGTTAGGTTTAGGTTTAGGGTTAGGGTAAGGGTAAGGGTTATGATTAGGTTTAGTGTTTGTTTAGGTTTAGGGTTAGGGTTAGGTTTACGGTTAGTGCTAGGGTAAGGTATAGGGTTAAGGTTAGGGTTAGGGTTAGAGTTAGGGTTAGGGTTAGGGTAAGGGTACGGGTTAGGGTTACGGTTACGGTTAGGGGATCGGGTTAGGTTAGGGTAATGGTAAGGGTTAGGGTTATGGTTACGTTTAGAGTTAGAGGTTAGGGTAAGGGTTAGTTTTAAGGTTAAGGAAAGGTTAGGGTTAGGGTCAGGGTTAGGGTTAGGGTAAGGGTAAGTGTTGGGGTTAGGGTTAGGGTAAGGATAAGTATTATGGTTAGGTTTATGGTTAAGGTTAGGGTTAGGGTTAGGGTAGGGGTAAGTGTCAGGTTTAGGGTTAGGGTTAGGGAAAGTGTAAGGGTGAGGTTTAGTATTAGGGTTAGGGTTAGTGTAAGGATTAGGTTTAGGGTTAGGGTAAGGGTGAGGTTTAGGGTTAGGGTTAGTATTAAGTTTAGGGTTAGGTTTAGGGTAAGTTTAAGGGTTAGGGTTAGGGTTAGGGTAAGGTTAAGGGTTATTGTTAGGGTTAGCGTTTGGGTTAGGTTTAGGGTTAGGTTTAGGGTAAGGTAAGGGTAAGGGTTAAGTTTAGTGTTAGCGTTTGGTTTAAGGTTAGGGTTAGGGTTAGGGTAAGGGTAAGGGTTAGGGTTAGGGTTAGGGGTTAGTGTTAGCGTTAGGGTTAGATTAAGGGTAAGGTTTAGGGTTAAGGTTAGTGTTAGGTTTAGGGGTAGGGTTAGGGTTAAGATAAGCGTAAGGGTTAGGGTTAGGGTTAGGGTTAGGGTTAGTGTAAGGGTTATCATTAGGTTTAGGGTAAGTTAAGGTTTGGGTTAGGGTTAGGGTTAGGGTTAGGTTAAGGGTAAGTGTTAGGGTTAAGTTTAGTCTTAGGTTTAGGGTTGGGGTTAGTGTAAGGATAAGGGTTAGGGTTAGGGTTAGGGTTTGGTTTAGGGTAAGGATTATTGTTATGGTTAGGGTTAGGGTAAGGGTTAGGTTTAGGTTTAGGGTTAGCATTAAGGCTAAGGTTAGGGTTAGGGTAAGGGTAAGGGTTAGGATTAGGGTAAGGGTTAGGGTTAGGGTTAGGGTAATGGATACGGTTAGGGTAAGGATAAGGGTTAGGGTAAGGGTTAGGGTTAGGGTTAGGGTAAGGGATACGGTTAGGGTAAGGGTAAGGGTTAGGGTAAGGGTTAGGGTTAGGGTTAGGTTTAGGGAAAAGCTAAGGGTTAGGGTTAGGGTTAGGGTTACGGTTAGAGTTAGGGTTAGTGTAAGGATTAGGGTTAGGGTTAGGGTTAGTGTAAGGATTAGGGTTAGGGTTAGGGTTAGCATTAAGGTTAGGGTTAGGGTTAGGGTAAGGGAAAGGGTTAGGGTTAGGTTTAGGTTTAGGGTTAGTTTTAGGGTAAGGGTAAGGGTTAGGGTTAGGGTTAGGGTTAGGGAAAGGGTTAGGGTTAGGGTAGGGTTAGGGTTAGGGTTAGTTTTAGGGTTAGGGTTAGGGTAAGGGTAAGGGTTAGGGGTAGGGTTAAGGTTAGGTTTAAGGTTACGGTAAGGGTTAGGGTTAGGTTATGGTTAGGGTTAGGGTTAGGGGTAAGTGTTAGGGTTAGGTTTAGGGATAGGGTAAGGGTAAGGCTCAGGGTTAGGGTTAGGGTTAGGGGTTAGGGTTAAGGTAAGGGTAAGGGTTGTGGGTTAGGGTGAGGGTTAGTGTTATGGATAGCGTAAGGGTAAGTGTTAGGTTTATGGTATGTCTAAAGTTTATGCTTAGGGTTAGTTTTATGGTAATGGTTACGGTAGGGCTAAGGGTTAGGGTTAGGTTTCGTGTTGGGGTTAAGATAAGGGTTAGGGTTAGGGTAAGGGTAAGGGTTAGGGTTAGGGTTAGGGGTTACGGTCAGGGTTAGGGTTAGGGTTAGAGTTGGGTTTAGGGTTAGGGTTAGGGTAAGGGTAAGGCTTAGGGTTAGTGTTAGGGTTAGGGTTAGGGTTAGGGTAAAGGTAAGGATTAGGGTTAGGGTTAGGGTTAGGGTTAAGGTTGGGTTAGTGTTAGGCTTAGGGTTAGGGTTAGTGTAAGTGTAAAGGTAAGGGTTAAGGTTAGGGTTACGGTCAGATTTTTGGTTAGGGTTAGGCTAAGGGTTAGGGTTAGGGTTAGGGATTGGGTAAGGGTTAGGGTTAGGGATTGGGTAAGGGTTAGGTTTAGGGTTTGGGTTAGGGTTAGGGTAAGGATTAGGGTTATGGTTAGGGTTAGGCTAAGAGTTAGGTTTAGGGTTAGGGTTAGCATTAAGGTTAGGGTTAGGGTTAGGGTAAGGGTTAGGATTAGGGTTAGGTTTAGGGTTAGGGTTAGGTTTAGGGTCAGGGTTACGGTTAGGGTAAGGGTAATGGTTTGGTTTAGGGTTAGGGTTAGGGTTAGGATTAGGGTTAGGGTAAGGTTAGGGTTAGGGTTAGGGTTAGGGTTAGGGTAAGGGTAATGTTTAGGGTTAGGGTTAGGGTTAGGGTTAGGGTTAGTTTAGGGTTAGGGTTAGGATAAGGGTAAGGTTTAGGGTTAGGTTTAGGATTAGGGATAGGGTTAAGGTTAGGGTTAGGGTAAGGGTAAGGGCAAGGATTAGGGTTAGGTTTAGGGTTAGGGAAAGAGTAAGGGTTGGAGTTAGGGTTAGGTTTAGGGTGAGGGTAAGGTTTAGGTTTAGGTTAGGGTTAGGATTAGGGTTAGCGGTAAGTGTTAATGTTAGGTTTAGGGTTAGGGTAAGGGTAAGGTGCAGGGTTAGGGTTAGGGTTAGGGGTTAGGGTTAGGGTTAGGGTTAGGGTTAATGTAAGGGTAAGGGTTAGGGTTAGGGTGAGGGTTAGGGTTATGGATAGGGTAAGGGTAAGTGTTTGGTTTAGGGTAAGTGTAAGGTTTATGGTTAGGGTTTGTTTTATGGTAAGGGTTAGGGTAAGGGTAAGGGTTAGGGTTAGGTTTAGGGTTGGGGTTATGGTAAGGGTTAGGGTTACGGTAAGGGTAAGGGATAGGGTTAGGGTTAGGGATTAGGTTTAGGGTTAGGGTTAGGTTTGGGATAAGGGTAAGGGTTAGGGTTAGGGTTAGGGTTAAGGTTAGGGTTAGGTTTAGGGTTAGGTTGAGGTTAAGGGTAAGGGTTAGGGTTAGGGTTAGTGTTAGCATTAGGTTAGGGTTAGGGTTAGGGTGAGGATAAGGGTTAGGGTTAGGGTTAGGGTTGGGGTTAAGGTTAGGGTTAGTATGAAGGTTAGGTTTAGGGTTAGGGTTAAGGTTAGCGTTAGGGTAAGTTTAGGGTTAGGGTTAGGGTTAGGCTTAGTATTAAAGTTAGAGTTAGGTTTAGGGTAAGGGTTAGGGTTAGGGTAAGGTTAGGGTTAGCGTTACGGTAAGGTTAAGGGTTAGGGTTAGAGTTAGGATTAGGGATAGGGTTAAGGTTGGGGTTAGTGTTAGCGTTAGGTTTAGGGGTAGGGTAAGGGTAAGGGTTAGGGTTAGGTTTAGGGTTAAGGAAAGGGTAAGGGTTAGCGTTAAGGTTAGGGTTAGGTTTAGGGTTAGGCTTAGCATTAGATTAGGGTTAGGGTTCGGGTAAGTGTAAAGGTTTGTGTTAGGGTTAGGTTTAGGGTAAGGATAAGGATTAGGGTTAGGGTTTGGGTAAGGTTAGGGTTTGGGTTAGGGTTAGGGTTAGTATTAAGGTTAGGGTTAGTGTTAGGTTAGGGTTAGGGGTTAGGGTTAGGGTTAGGGTTAGGGTTAAGGTAAGGGTAAGGGTTAGGGTTAGGGTGAGGGTTAGGGTTATGGATAGGGTAAGGGTAAGTGTTAGGTTTAGGGTGAGTGTAAGGTTCATGGTTAGGGTTAGTTTTATGGTGTGGGTTAGGGTAAGCGTAAGGGTTAGGGTTAGGTTTAGGGTTGGGGTTATGGTAAGGATTAGGGTTAAGGTGAGTGTAAGGGTTAGGTTTAGGGTTAGGGGTTAGGGGTAGGGTTAGGACTAGGGTTAGGTTTGGGGTAACGGTAAGGGTTAGGTTTAGGGTTAGGCTTAAGTTTAGGGTTAGGTTTAGGGTTAGGTTTAGGGTTAGGCTTAAGTTTAGGGTTAGGTTTAGGGTTAGGTTTAGGGTAAGGCTAAGGGTTAGGGTTAGGGTTAGGGTTAGGGTAAGGGTAAGGATTAGGTTTAGGTTTAGGGTTAGGGAAAGGGTAAGGGTTACTGTTAGGGTTAGGGTTAGGGTTAGGGTTAGCATTAGGTTAGGGTTAGGTTTAGTGTAAGGATAAGGGTTAGGGTTAGGTTTTGGTATAGGGTTAAGGTAAGGATTAGGGTTAGGGTTAGGGTAAAGTTAGGGTTAGTGTTAAGGTTAGGGTTAGTATTAAGGTTAGGTTTAGGGTTAGTGTTAGGGTTAGGGTTAGGGTAAGGTTAGAGTTAGGGTTAGGCTTAGGCTTAGTGTTAAGGTTAGGGTTAGGGTGAGGGTAAGGTTTAGGGTTAGGTAAGGTTTAGGGTAGGGTTAGGGTTATGTTTAGGGGTAGGTTTAGGGTTAGGGTTAGGGTAAGGGTTAGGGTTAGGGTTAGGTTTAGTGTTAGGTTTAGGGTTAGGGTTAGTGTAAGAGTAAAGTTAGCGTTAGGGTTAGTGTTAAGTGTAGAGTTAGGGTTAGGGTAGGCAAAGGGTTAGGGTTAGGGTTAAGGTAAGGGTTAGGGTTAGGGTTAGGGTTACGGAAAGGGTAAGGTTTAGGATTAGGGGAAGGGTTAGTGTAAGGATTAGGTTACGGTTAGGGTTAGGGTAAGGGTTAGGGTTAGGGTTAGTGTTAGCATTAAGGTTAGGGTTAGGGTTAGGGTAAGGTTAAGGGGTAGGGTTAGAGTTAGGGTTAGGGTTAGGGGTTAGGGTTAGGGTTATGGTAAGGATTAGGGTTAGGTTTAGTGTAAGGGTTAGGGATAGGGGTACGGGTAGCATTAAGGTTAGGGTTAGGGTTAGGGTAAGGGTAAAGTTTAGGATAATTGCTAGGGTTAGGGGTTAGGTTTAGCTTTAGCATTATGGTTAGGGTTAGGTTTAGGGTTAGTGTAAGGGTCAGGGTTAGGGGTAGAGTTACGGTTAGGGTAAGGGATAGGGTTAGGATTAGGGTTAAGGTTAGGGTAAGGGTAAGGGATAGAGTTAGGGTTAGAGTTAGTGTTAGGTTTAGGGTAAGGTTAAGGGTTAGGGTTAGGGTTAGGTTTAGGGTTACGATTAGGATAAGGGTAAGGGTTAGGGTTAGGGTTAGTGTTAGGGTTAGGGTAAGGGTAAGGGTTAGGGTTAATGTTAGGGTTAGGGTTAGGGGTTAGGGTTTTGGATAGGGTTAGGGTTAGGGTTACGGTTAGGGTTAGGGATTGGGTAAGGGTTAGGGTTAGGTTTTGGGTTAGGGTTAGGGTAAGGAGTAGGGTTATGGTTAGGGTTATGGTAAGGGTTAGGATTAGGGTTAGCATTAAATTTAAGGTTAGGGTTAGGGTAAGGTTAAGGGTTAGGATTAGGTTTAGGGTTAGGGTTAGGGTTAGGCTTAGGGTCAGGGTTACGGTTAGGGTAAGGATAAGGGTTAGGGTTAGGGTTAGGGTTAGGGGAAGGGTAAGTGTTAGGTTTAAATTTAGGATTAGGGATAGGGTTAAGGTTAGGGTTAGGGTAAGGGTTAGGTTAGGGTTAGTGTTAGGTTTAGGGTTAGGGTTAGTGTAAGGGTAAGGGTTAGCTTTAGGGTTAGGGTTAAGGTTAGAGTTAGGGTTAGGGTTATGGTAAGGGTTAGGTTTAGGGTTAGGGTTAGGGTAAAAATTAGGGTTAGGGTTAGGGTTAGGGTAAGGGTTAGGGTTAGGGTTAGGATTAGAATTAAGTTAGGGTTAGGATTAAGGAAAGGGTAAGGGGTAGGGTCAGTGTTAGGGTTAGGGTTAGGATTAGGGTTAGAGTTACTGTTAGGTGTAGGGTTAGGGTTAGAGTAAGGGTAAGGGTTAGGGTTAGGGTTAGGATTAGGTTTATGGTTAGGGTAGGGTTAGCATTAGGGTTAGAATTAGGGTTAGGGTTAGGGTTAGTGTAAGGTTAAGGGTTATCATTAGGGTTAGGGTTAAGGTTAGAGTTAGGGTTAGAGTTAGGCTTAGGGTTAGGGTTAGGGTTAGGGTAAAGGGTAGGGTTAGGGTTCTGGTTAGGGAAAGGGTAAGGGTCAGGGTTAGTGTTAGGGTTATGGTTAGGGTTAGGGGTTAGGGTTAGGGTTAGGGATTCGGTTAGGGTTAGAGCTAGGGTTAGGGTTAGGGTAGGCTTAGGGTTAAGTTAGGGTAAGTGTTAGTTTTAGGGTTAGGGTAAGAATTAGGGTTAGGTTTGGGGTAAGGTTAGGGTTAGCGTTAGGTTTAGGGTTAGTACTAAGATTACTGTTAGGGTTAGGTTTAGAGTTAGGATTAGGGTTAGGTTAGAGTTAGGGTAAGGGTTAGGGTAAGGGTTAGGGTTAGGGTTAGGGAAAAGCTAAGGGTTAGGGTTAGGGTTAGGGTTACGGCTAGAGTTAGGGTTAGGGTAAGGATTAGGGTTAGGGTTAGGGTTAGCATTAAAGTTAAGTTTAGGATTAGGGTAAGGGAAAGGGTTAGGGTTAGGTTTAGGGTTAGGGTTAGTTTTAGGGTAAGGGTAAGGGTTAGGTTTAGGGTTAGGATAAGGGTAAGGCTTAGGGTTAGGGTAGGGTTAGGGTTAGGGTTAGGATTTGGGTTGTGGTTAGGGTAAGAGTAAGGGTTAGGGTTAGAGTTAGGGTTAGGTTTATGGTTAGGGTGAGGGTTAGGGTTAGGTTAGGGTTAGGGTTAGGGTTAAGTGTTAGTTTTAGGTTTAGGGTTAGGGTAAGGGTAAGGCTCAGGGTTAGGGTTAGGGTTAGGGGTTAGGGTTAGGGTTAGGGTTAGGGTTAAGGTAAGGGTAAGGATTAGGGTTAGGTTGAGGGTTAGGTTTATGGATAGGGTAAGGGTAAGTGTTAGGTTTAGGGTAAGTCTATTGTTTATGTTTGGGGTTAGTTTCATGGTAAGGGTTAGGGTAGGGGTAAGGGTTAGGGTTAGATTTAGGGGTTAGGGTTAGTGTTAGGGTTAGGGTTAGGGTTGGGGTAAGGGTAAGGGTTAGGGTTAGGGTTAGGGTTAAGGTTAGGGTTAGGTTTAGGGTTAGGGTTAGGGTAAGGGTAAGGCTTAGGTTTAGGATTAGGGTTAGGGTTAAGATTAAGGTTAGTGTTAGGGTTAGGGTTAGGGTTAGTGTAAGTGTAAAGGTTAGGGTTAGGTTTAGGGTTAAGGTTAAATTTAGGGTTAGGGTTAGGCTAAGGGTTAGGGTTAGGGTTAGAGTAAGGGTTAGGGTTAGGTTAGGGTTAGGGATTGGGTAAGGGTTAGGGTTAGGGTTTGGGTTAGGGTTAGGGTAAGGATTAGGGTTATGGTTAGGGTTAGGGTAAAGGTTAGGTTTAGGGTTAGGGTTAGCATTAAGGTTAAGGTTAGGGTTAGGGTAAGGGTAAGGGTTAGGATTAGGGTTAGGGTTAGGGTTAGGGTTAGGGTCAGGGATACGGTTAAGGTAAGGGTAAGGGTTAGGGTTAGGGTTAGGTTTAGGGAAAAGCTAAGGGTTAGGGTTAGGGTTACGGTTACAGTTAGAGTCAGGGTTACTGTAAGGATTAGGGTTAGGGTTAGGGTTAGTGTATGGTTTAGGGTTAGGGTTAGGGTTAGGGTTAGGTAAGGGAAAGGGTTAGGGTTAGGTTTAGGGTTAGGGTTAGGTTTAGGGTAAGGGTAAGGGTTAGGTTTAGGGTTAGGGTTAGGGAAAGGGTTAGGGTTAGGGTAGGGTTAAGGTTAGGGTTAGGTTTAGGTTTAGGGTTATGGTAAGGGTAAGGGTTAGGGTTAGGGTTAGGGTTAGGGTAAGGGTTAGGGTTAGGTTAGGGTTAGGGTTAGGGTTAGGGGTAAGTGTTAGGGTTAGGTTTAAGGATAGGGTAAGGGTAAGACTCAGGGTTAGGGTTAGGGTTAGGGGTTAGGGCTAGGGTTAGGGTTAGGGGTAAGGTAAGGGTAAGGGTTGTGAGTTAGGGTGAGGGTTAGTGTTATGGATAGAGTAAGGGTAAGTGTTAGGTTTAGGGTATGTCTAAGGTTTATGCTTAGAGTTAGTTTTATGGTAAGCGTTAGGGTAGGGGTAAGGGTTAGGGTTAGGTTTAGGGTTGGGGTTAAGGTAAGGGTTAGGGTTAGGGTAAGGGTAAGAGTTAGGGTTAGGGTTAGGGGTTAGGGTTACTCTTAGGGTTAGGGTTGCGGTAAGTATAAGGTTTAGGGTTAGGTTTAGGGTTAAGGTTAGGGTTAGGTTTAGGGTTAGGGTTAGGGTAAGGGTAAGGCTTAGGGTTAGGGTTAGGGTTAAGGTTGGGTTAGTGTTAGGCTTAGGGTTAGGGTTAGTGTAAGTGTAAAGGTAAGGGTTAGGGTTAGGGTTACGGTTAGATTTTTGGTTAGGGTTAGGCTAAGGGTTAGTGTTAGGGTTAGGGATTGGGTAAGGGTTAGGGTTAGGGATTGGGTAAGGGTTAGGGTTAGGGTTTGGGTTAGGGTTAGGGTAAGGTTTAGGGTTATGGTTAGGATTAGGGTAACAGTTAGGATTAGGGTTAGGGTTAGCATTAAGGTTAGGGTTAGGGTAAGGGGAAGGGTTAGGATTAGGGTTAGGTTTAGGGTTAGGGTTAGGTTTAGGGTCAGGGTTACGGTTAGGGTAAGGGTAATGGTTATGTTTAGGGTTAGGGTTAGCGTAAGGATTAGGGTTAGGGTAAGGTTAGGGTTAGGGTTAGGGTTAGGGTTAGGCTAATAGTAATGTTTAGGGTTAGGGTTAGGGTAAGGGTAAGGGTTAGGGTTAGGGATAGGTTTAGGGTTAGGATTAGGGTAAGGGTAAGGGTTAGGGTTAGGGTTAGGGTTAGTTTTAGTGTAAGGTTATGGTTAGGGTAAGGGTAAGGGTAAGTTTAGGGTTAGGGTTAGTGTTAGGGTAAGGGTAAGGGTAAGGGTTAGGGTTAGGGTTAGGGTAAGAGTTAGGATTAGGGTTAGGGTTAGCATTAAGGTTAGGGTTAGGGGAAGGGGAAGGGTTAGGATTAGGGTTAGGTTTAGGGTTAGGTTTAGGGTCAGGATTACGGTTAGGGTAAGGGTAATGGTTATGTTTAGGGTTAGGGTTAGCGTAAGGATTAGGGTTAGGGTAAGGTTAGGGTTAGGGTTAGGGTTAGGGTTAGGCTAATAGTAATGTTTAGGGTTAGGGTTAGGGTAAGGGTAAGGGTTAGGTTTAGGCATAGGTTTAGGGTTAGGATTAGGGTAAGGGTAAGGGTTAGGGTTAGGGTTAGTGTTAGTTTTAGTGTAAGGTTATGGTTAGGGTAAGGGTAAGGGTAAGTTTAGGGTTAGGGTTAGTGTTAGGGTAAGGGTAAGGGTAAGGGTTAGGGTTAGGGTTATGGTTAGGGTTAGGGTAAGGGTAAGGGTTAGGGTTAGGGTTAGGGTAAGGGTAAGGGTTAGGGTTAGGGTTAGGGTTAGGTGTTAGTGTTAGGGTTAGGGACAGGTTTAGGGTTAGGTTAAGTTTTAGGGTTAGGGTTAGGTTAGGGTTAGGTTAAGGGTAGGTTTAGGGTAAGGGTAAGGGTTAGGGTTAGGGTTAGGGTAAGGGTAAGGGTTAGTTTTAGGCTTAGGGTTAGGGTAAGGCTTAGGGTTAGGGTTAAGGTAAGGGTAAGGGTTAGGGTAAGGGTTCGGGTTAGGGTTATGGAAAGGGTAAGTTTTAGGGTTAGGTTTAGGGTTAGGTTTAGGGTAAGGATTAGGTTTAGTGTTAGGGTTAGGGTAAAGGTTAGGGTTAGGATAGGGTTAGCATTAAGGTTAGAGTTAGGGTTAGGGGTAGGTTTAGGGTTATGGTTAGGGTAAGGGTAAGGGTTAGGGTTAGGGTTAGGGTTATTTTAGGGTTATGGTTAGGATAAGGGTAAGGTTTAGGGTTAGAGTTAGGATTAGGGATAGGGTTAAGGTTAGGGTTAGGGTTAGGGTAAGGGCAAGGATTAGGGTTAGGTTCAGGGTTAGGGAAAGGATAAGGATTAGGTTAGGTTTAGGGTTAGGGAAAGGGTAAGGGTAAGGGTTGGGTTAGGGTTAGGTTTAGGGTTAGGGTTAGCATTAGGTTAGGGTTAGGGTTAGGGTAAGGATAAGGGTTAGGGTTAGGTTTTGGTTTAGGGTTAAGGTAAGGATTAGGGTTCTGGTTAGGGTAAGTTTACGGTTAGGGTTCAGGTTAGGGTTTGTATTAAGGTTAAGTTTAGGGTTAGGGTTAAGGTTAGGGTTAGGGTAAGGTTAGGGTTAGGGTTAGGGTTAGGCTTAGTATTAAGGTTAGGGTTAGGTTTAGGGTAAGGGTTAGGGTTAGGGTAAGGTTAGGGTTAGGGTTAGGGTTAGGCTTAGTATTAAGGTTAGGGTTAGTGTAAGGTTTAGGGTAGGCTTAGGGTTATGGTTAGGGGTAGGTTTAGGGTTAGGGTTAGGGTAAGGTTAAGGGTTAGGGTTAGGGTCAGGTTTAGGGTTAAGGTTAGGGTTAGTGTTATGTTTAGGGTTAGGGTTATTGTAAGGGAAAGGGTTAGCGTTAGGGTTAGGGTTAAGCTTAGAGTTAGGGTTAGCGTAGGAAAAGGGTTAGGATTAGGGTTAGGGTTAGGGTTAGGGTTAGGGTAAGGGTTAGGGTAAGGGTTCGGGTTAGGGAAAGGGTAAGGTTTAGGTTTAGGGGCAGGGTTAGTGTAAGGATAAGGTTAGTGTTAGGGATAGGGTAAGGCTAAGGGGTAGGGTTAGGGTTAGGGTTAGGGTTAGGGGTTAGGGTTAGGTTTACGGTTAGGTTTAGGTTTAGGATTAGAGTTAGGTTTACGGTTAGGGTTAGGGTAAGGGTTAGAGTTAGGTTTAGCTTTAGCATTAGGGTTAGGGTTAGGGTTAGGGTAATGATAAGGGTTAGGGTTAGAGTTAGGGTTAGGGTAAGTGTTAGGGTTAGGGTTAGGGTTAATGTTATGGTAAGGGTAAGTGTTAGAGTTAGTGTTAGGATTAGGATTAGGGTAAAGTTATGGTTAGGGTTAGGGTAAGGGTAATGTTTAGGGTTAGCGTTAGTGTTAGGGTTAGGGTAAGGGTAAGGGTTAGGATTAGGGTTAGGGTTAGGTTTAGGGTTATGATTAGGATAAGGGTAAGGGTTAGGGTTAGGGTAAGGGTTAGGGTAAGGGTAAGGTTTAGGGTTAATGTTAGGGTTAGGGTTAGGGTTAGGGTTAGGGGTTAGGGTTAGCGATATGTTTAGGGTTAGGGTTAGGGTTAAGGTTATGGTTAGGTTTAGGGTTAGGGTAAGGGTAAGGTTTAGGGTTAGGGTTAGGGTTAGCGTTAGGGTTAGAGTTAGGGTAAGGTTAGGGTTAGGGTTAGGGTTAGGTTTAGGGTTAGGGTTAGGGTCAGGGTTACGTTTAGGGTAAGGGTAAGGGTTATGGTTAGGGATAGGGTTAGCGTTAGGATTAGAGTTAGGGTAAGGTTAGGGTTTGGGTTAGGGTAAGGGTCAGGGTTTGGGTTAGGGTTAGGGTTAGGGTTAGGTAAGTGTAAGGGTTAGGGTTAGGGGTTAGGGTTAGGGTTAGGGTTAGGGTTGGGGTAAATTTAAGGGTTAGGGTTAGGGTTAGGGTTAAGGTTAGGGTTAGGTTTAGGGTTAGGGTAAGGGTAAGAGTTAGGGTTAGGGTTAGGGTTAGCGTTAGGATTAGAGTTAGTGTAAGGTTAGGGTTAGGGTTAGGGTTAGTGTTAGGGTAAGGGTTAGGGTTAGGGTTAGGGTAAGGTTATGGTTAGGGTAAGGGTAAGGGTAAGTTTAGGGTTAGGGTTAGGGTTAGGGTTAGGGTAAGTGTAAGGGTTAGGGTTTGGGTTAGTGTTAGGTTTAGGTTTAGGGTTAGGGTAAGGGTAAGGGTTAGGGTTAGGGTTAGGGTAAGAGTAAGGGTTAGAGTTAGGGTTAGGGTTAGGTTTAGGGTTAGGGTGAGGGTTAGGTTTAGGTTAGGGTTAGGGTTAGGGTTAAGTGTTAGTGTAAGGTTTAGGGTTAGGGTAAGGGTAAGGCTCAGGGTTAGGGTTAGGGTTAGGGTTTAGGGTTAGGGTTAGGGTTAGGGTTAAGGTAAGGGTAAGGATTAGGGATAGGGTGAGGGTAACGTTTATGGATAGGGTAACGGTAAGTGTTAGTTTTAGGGTAAGTCTAAGGTTTATGGTTGGGGTTCGTTTCATGGTAAGGGTTAGGGTAGGGGTAAGGGTTAGGGTTAGGTTTAGGGTTGGGGTTAAGGTAAGGGTTAGGATTAGGGTAAGGGTAAGGGTTAGGGTTAGGGTTAGGGGTTAGGGTTAGGGTTAGGGTTAGGTTTAGGTTTGGGGTAAGGTAAGGGTTAGGGTTAGGTATAGGGTTAAGTTTAGGGTTAGGTTTAGGTTTAGGGTTAGGGTATGGGTAAGGCTTAGGGTTAGGGTTAGGGTTAGGGTTAGGGTTAAGGTTATGGTTAGTGTTAGGGTTAGGGTTAGGGTTAGTGTAAGTGTAAAGGTTAAGGTTAGGGTTAGGTTTAAGGTTAGATTTAGGGTTAGGGTTAGGCTAAGGGTTAGGGTTAGGGTTAGAGTAAGGGTTAGGGTTAGGGTTAGGGTTAGGGATTGGGTAAGGGTTAGGGTTAGGGTTTGGGTTAGGGTTAGGGTAAGGATTAGGGTTATGGTTAGGGTTTGGGTAATGGTTAGGTTTAGGGTTAGGGTTAGCTTTAAGTTTAAGCTTAGGGTTAGGGTAAGGGTAAGGGTTAGGATTAGGGTTAGGGTTAGGGTTAGGGTTAGGGTCAGGGATACGGTTAAGGTAAGGGTAAGGGTTAGGATAAGGGTTAGGGTTAGGGTTAGGTTTAGGGAAAAGCTAAGGTTAGGGTTAGGGTTAGGGTTACGGTTAGAGTTAGGGTTAGTGTAAGGATTAGGGTTAGGGTTAGGGTTAATGTAAGGATTAGGGTTAGGGTTAGGGTTAGCATTAAGGTTAGGGTTAGGGTTAGGGTAAGAGAAAGGGTTAGGGTTAGGTTTAGGGTTAGGATTAGGTTTAGGGTAATGGTAAGGATTAGGTTTAGGGTTAGGGTTAGGGAAAGTGTTAGGGTTAGGGTAGGGTTAAGGTTAGGGTTAGGTTTAGGGTTAGGGTTAGGGTAAGGGTAAGGGTTAGGGTTAGGGTTAGGATTAGGGGTAGGGTAAGGGTTAGGGTTAGGTTAGGGTTAGGGTTAGGGTTAGGGCTAGGGTTAAGGTAAGGGTAAGGGTTGTGGGTTAGGGTGAGGGTTAGTGTTATGGATAGAGTAAGGGTAAGTGTTATGTTTAGGGTATGTCTAAGGTTTATGCTTAGGGTTAGTTTTATGGTAAGCGTTAGGGTAGGGGTAAGGGTTAGGGTTAGGTTTAGGGTTGGGGTTAAGGTAAGGGTTAGGGTTAGGGTAAGGGTAAGGGTAAGGGTTAGGGTTAGGGTTAGGGTTAGGATTAGGGGTAGGGTAAGGGTTAGGGTTAGGTTAGGGTTAGGGTTAGGGTTAGGGCTAGGGTTAAGGTAAGGGTAAGGGTTGTGGGTTAGGGTGAGGGTTAGTGTTATGGATAGAGTAAGGGTAAGTGTTATGTTTAGGGTATGTCTAAGGTTTATGCTTAGGGTTAGTTTTATGGTAAGCGTTAGGGTAGGGGTAAGGGTTAGGGTTAGGTTTAGGGTTGGGGTTAAGGTAAGGGTTAGGGTTAGGGTAAGGGTAAGGGTAAGGGTTATGGTTAGGGTTAGGATTAGGGGTTAGGGTTAGGGTTAGGGTTAGGGTTGGGGTAAGGGTAAGGTTTAGGGTTATGTTTAGTGTTAAGGTTAGGGTTAGATTTAGGGTTAGGTTTAGGGTAAGGGTAAGGCTTAGGGTTAGGGTTAGGGTTAGGGTTAAGTTTGGGTTAGTGTTAGGCTTAGGGTTAGGGTTAGTGTAAGTGTAAAGGTAAGGGTTAGGGTTAGGGTTACGGTTAGATTTTTGGTTAGTGTTAGGCTAAGGGTTAGGGTTAGGGTTAGGAATTGGGTAAGGGTTAGGTTTAGGGGTTGGGTAAGGGTTAGGGTTAGGGTTTGGGTTAGGGTTAGTGTAAGGATTAGGGTTAGGGTTAGGGTTAGCATTAAGGTTAGGGTTAGGGTTAGGGTAAGGGAAAGGGTTAGGGTTTGGTTTAGGGTTAGGGTTAGTTTTAGGGTAAGGGTAAGTGTTAGGGTTAGGATTAGGTTTAGCGTAAGGGTTAGGGTTAGGGTAGGGTTAGGGTTAGGGTTAGGATTAGGGTTAGGGTTAGGGTAAGGGTAAGGGTTAGGTTTAGGGTTAGGGTTAGGGTTAGGGTGAGGGTTAGGTTAGGGTTAGGGTTAGGGTTATGGGTAAGTGTTAGTTTTAGGTTTAGGGTTAGGGTAAGGGTAAGGCTCAGGGTTAGGTTTAGGGTTAGGGGTTAGGGTTAGGGTTAGGGTTAGTGTTAAGGTAAGGGTAAGGATTAGGGTTAGGGTGAGGGTTAGGGTTATGGATAGGGTAAGGATAAGTGTTAGGTTTAGGGTAAGTCTAAGGTTTATGGTTGGGGTTAGTTTCATGGTAAGGGTTAGGGTAGGGGTAAGGGTTAGGGTTAGGTTTAGAGTTGGGGTTAAGGTAAGGGTTAGGGTTAGGGTAAGGGTAAGGGTTAGGGTTAGGGTTAGGGGTTATGGTTAGGATTGTGGTTAGGGTTAGAGTTGGGGTAAGGGTAAGGGTTAGGGTTAGGGTTAGAGTTAAGGTTAGGGTTAGGTTTAGGGTTAGGGTTAGGGTAAGGGTAAGGCTTAGGGTTAGGGTTAGGGTTAGGGTTAAGGTTAGGGTTAGTGTTAGGCTTAGGGTTAGGGTTAGTGTAAGTGTAAAGGTTAGGGTTAGGGTTAGGGTTAAGGTTAGATTTAGGGTTAGGGTTAGCCTAAGTGTTAGGGTTAGGGTTAGGTTAAGGGTAAGGGTTAGGGTTAGGGTTAGGGATTGGGTAAGGGTTAGGGTTAGGGTTTGCCTTAGGGTTAGGGTAAGGATTAGGGTTATGGTTAGGGTTAGGGTAAGGGTTAGGGTTAGGGTTAGGGTTAGCATTAAGGTTAAGGTTAGGGTTAGGGTAAGGGTAAGGGTTAGCATTAGGGTAAGGGTTAGGGTTAGGGTTAGGGTCAGGGATACGGTTATGGTAAGGGTAAGGGTTAGGGTAAGGGTTAGGGTTAGGGTTATGTTTAGGGAAAAGCTAAGGGTTAGGGTTAGGATTAGGGTTACTGTTAGAGTTAGGGTTAGTGTAAGGATTAGGGTTAGGGTTAGGGTTAGTGTAAGGATTAGGTTTGGGGTTAGGGTTAGCATTAAAGTTAGGGTTAGGTTTAGGGTAAGGGAAAGGGTTAGGGTTAGGTTTAGGGTTAGGGTTAGGTTTAGGGTAAGGGTAAGGGTTAGGGTTAGGGTTAGGGTTAGGGAAAGGGTTAGGGTTAGGGTAGGGTAGTGTTAGGGTTAGGTTTAGGGTTAGGGTTTGGGTAAGGGTAAGGTTTAGGGGTAGGGTTAGGGTTAGGGTTAGGGTTAGGGTAAGGATTAGGGTTAGGTAAGTGTAAGATTAGGGTTAGGGGTAAGTGTTAGGGTTAGGTTTAGGGATAGGGTAAGGGTAAGGCTCAGGGTTAGACTTAGGGTTAGGGGTTAGGGTTAGGGTTAGGTTTAGGGTTAAGTTAAGGGTAAGGGTTGTGGGTTAGGGTGAGGGTTAGTGTTATGGATAGCGTAAGGGTAAGTGTTAGGTTTAGGGTATGTCTAAGGTTTATGCTTAGGGTTAGTTTTATGGTAAGGGTTAGGGTAGGGGTAAGGGTTAGGGTTAGGTTTAGGGTTGGTGTTAATGTAAGGGTTATTGTTAGGGTAAGTGTAAGGGTTAGTGTTAGGGTTAGGGGTTAGGGTTAGTGTTAGGGTTAGGGTTAGGGTTAGGGTTGGGGTAAGGGTAAGGTTTAGGGTTAGGTTTATCGTTAAGGTTAGGGTTAGTTTTAGGGTTTGGGTTAGGTTTAGGGTAAGGTTAAGGCTTAGGGTTAGGGTTAAGGTTGGGTTAGTGTTAGGCTTAGGGTTAGGGTTAGTGTAAGTGTAAAGGTAAGGGTTAGGGTTAGGGTTACGGTTAGATTTTTGGTTAGGGTTAGGCTAAGGGTTAGGGTTAGGGTTAGGGATTGGGTAGGGTTAGGGTTAGGGATTGGGTAAGGGTTAGGTTTAGGGTTTGGGTTAGGGTTAGGGTAAGGATTAGGGTTATGGTTAGGGTTAGGGTAAGAGTTAGGATTAGGGTTAGGGTTAGCATTAAGGTTAGGGTTAGGGGTAGGGTAAGGGTTAGGATTAGGGTTAGGTTTAGGGTTAGGGTTAGGTTTAGGGTCAGGGTTATGGTTAGGGTAAGGGTAATGCTTAGGTTTAGGGTTAGGGTTAGCGTTAGGATTAGGGTTAGGGTAAGGTTAGGGTTAGGGTTATGGTAATAGTAATGTTTAGGGTTAGGGTTAGGGTTAGGGTTAGGGTTAGGGTAAGGGTAAGGATTAGGGTTAGGGATAGGTTTAGGGTTAGGATTAGGGTAAGGGTAAGGGTTAGGGTTAGGGTTAGGGTTAGGGTTAGTGTAA